>JAOWBW010001028.1:249277-287902 GCA_026119855.1 Campanula takesimana | reverse complement strand
CCCCTAGGCTCTCCCCGGTGACAATAAAATTTGTCAACCACCTCGTAGTGTAGAGTTGACCCACGCCAAGCTTAGACTTAGAATAGTCGTTATAGGCTAGAGCCTTTGTCCTGGGCAGTCCTTAGAGGGACGTAAGACCATTTTTCCCGTCAATCTCCCCAAAGACGGAGTTAACCCGGTCAAGCTATGACTTAGAATAGTCGTTATAGGCTAGAGCCTTTCTCCGGCAGCAGTCCTTAGAGGGACGTAAGACCAGTTTTCCCGTCAATCTCCCAAAGATGGAGTTGACCCGGTCAAGCTATGACTTAGAATAGTCGTTATAGGCTAGAGCCTTTGTCCCGGCCGTCCCTAGTGAGACGTAAGACCAGTTTTCCCGTCAATCTCCCCAAAGATGGAGTTGACCCCGGTCAAGCTTAGACTAAGAATAGTCGTTATAGGCTAGAGCCTTTGTCCCGGTCAGTCCTTAGAGGGACGTAAGACCAATTTTCCCGTCAATCTCCCAAAGACGGAGTTGACCCCGGTCAAGCTTAGACTTAGAATAGTCGTTATAGGCTAGAGCCTTTGTCCCGGCAGTCCTTAGAGGGACATAAGACCAGTTTTCCCGTCAATCTCCCCGAAGATGGAGTTGACGCCGGTCAAGCTTGGACTTAGAATAGTCACCATAGGCGTCCCCGACGTAAGCCCAGTAAAAATCTGTCTCGTGTAGTCAACCCTCTCCTATAGAGTCAAGTTGACCGTATCCCCATCAAGTCAACCCTCTCCCATAGAGCCAATTGACCATGTCTCGCTCTCTGACCCCTAGAGTCATGCCTCCTTGCGGATCTAAGTAACCCCGCGTACCTCCGAACAACGTTAGGCTTGATTCCCCGCGAACGGGATACGTAGGAATCCTATACCACTAGGTCCAGCCATGCAACCAAAATCGGTTAAAGCCGTCGTCCCATCAGATTGGGATGCTTATTTCTATCGACAACCCGTTCCTTCGAAGCGACGTTGCCGAGGGGCTCTGTAGTACCAATCTGAAACCGACCTATCTTAGAGGTAGCCTTAGCACCGTTTCAGGGATAAACTAATAGGCCCAGGACCTCCCTAGGATAAGCTTAAATTCCAGGACTACTCTGGTATAAAATTGGAAAAATCCAGAAGCTCGCCAGGCTGAGCCGTACGGATGCTTTGGGTACTAGAGGGCCCTAGCCGTAACGGTTGGTTTGGGCACCCTCAGTCCCTATAAATAGAACCCCTTGCTTGATCATTTCAGAGGGGGGGGAGAAACATTATAACTAAGGTTACTCTGTTGAATTCACCTCAGAATAGTGTGAGTAAGAGTGAACAAGAGTGAAAGAGAGAAAGGAAGATTGGCCTAAACCAAGATAGGAAAGCCACCTTCTCCCCCTCCCTTCTCTTCATCAAAGAACTCTATTTATCTTTGATCTTGTCATTTATGTTGATCTTTACATTCTTGCAAGTCTTGTCCATTCAAGCAATATACATATATCTATTATTATTTATATTTCCTAGTCCAAGCCATGAGATGATCAAAGTTGCCCTCCATACTTTGTGTGGAAGAGGTTCAAACCTAGTTTGATCATGGCTTGTTGATTGTTCATTTACATTCTTGTCATGGATGATGCTCTTGTTGTTCATTATGCTCATTTACAACTTTGATGATCATGTTGAGGATAAAGTCTCAATCTTTATCCTCATCACCTTGATCTAGCCCAAAATTCCCAAGTTTGGGTAATAAAGATCCAATCTCTATGGTTTGTTTATTGTCCCTAAAGGATTAATCTTTCCTAGAAGAGCCATTTTGATGGTAAAGTTTCAATCTTTACTCATCAAATGGTCACTATGGCTCAAAATGGCATATTGGCCACCTTTTTCATTCTTCTCTCATGATTGCCTTTGATCATGACCAAACTCTTGTTTTGGAGGTTCTTTGATGATCAAATGGCATAGGAATGAGTTGTTAATGTTTGTTTTGTGTTGGAATAACAAAACTGGAATCAGAACAGTTTGGTCTAGTTCAAGCAGAATGCTCTGTTTCTGCCTTGAACTGGACTGTTGCTTGAACAAACTGTAAATCCCAGGAGTGGTCTCCCCATCCGTACGGCTACTTGGCCGTATGGGGAGATTGACCATTTTGCCCTTCTGTCTTCTGTTTCTTTTTCAAACAAACCCTTTTTCAGTTGAAAGATAAATAAAAAGTTAAAACAAAGATTTTCCGTTAAAACACTCTTCAACACACACACACACACACATATGCAATTTGTTAACTAACAAGGGAGACTCGGCTTTGTCCGAGGCAACTTGGGAGGACGTAAAAACTCTTCCCAAGTTGTAACCTGATCTCCGAACCTTTGAACTCATACCTTTGTCATTTTGTTGGGTTTAAAATTAACAAAATGTGGCGACTCCGTTAAATTGGTCCGGTTCCCGCATTTGGTATTTCGCCCTTGAAACGTGCTCGTTTTTTTAAGGGCGGGATCCTTATAGGACCACCTAAGTATGTTCACTTAGGGGACAAGGTTTTACTGGGCTTAAGTCAAGGACTGCCTAAAATGTTCGCTAAGGCAACATCTTTCACAATGGGGACCGCCTAAGTATGAAACTTTTCAATTTTACTGGGCTTACATCAGGGCAGCCTAAAATGTTCGCTAAGGCAACATTTTTCATAATGGGGACCGCCTATATATGTTCACTTAGGGGAAAAGGTTTTACTGGGCTTAAGTCAAGGACTGCCTAAGTGTATTTTTACACTAGTCAAACAAAGCAATGGGCTTACGTCGCATGGGGACCGCCTAAGTACGTTCACTTAATTCTTTTCTAGGCCAAGAATCATGTATGCATGAGCCAAAGGAGGGCAGATATTTGGGGTATTTATGATATGGTTGGGATAGGGATTTGAATGAATGGGATCATAAAGCCAATATTCCAACAAGAAATCATCAATTCTGTCAGGGCCAAAGTAGCCGTATGGCTGGGACAGTGGGTGCCTTTTTTGCATTGAATTTCATCTTAGGTCTGGTTATCTTCTTAAGTGCCTTAGTCTGATGTCCAGAAGCAGTTCATCTCTTTCGTTCTTCGAATTTTTTCTTTCCATGGAGTCTTTTCTTATGGAGAAACCACCAAAATTATCCAAGATTGATCAAGAATGCTTTGAGGGCAATCTTAGGCTTTGGATGCGGCATCATATGAGGAAGAACAAGGACATTTTTCAAGCCAAATTTGGACTTAGATCCCTTTGGTCTCTCAAGGAATTCATCCTGGATCTTGAGCTCTTGAGGGCCGCTGCGTCCTTTTGGGATATCAGGAGACATGTGTATTGCTTTTCTTACAACGAAATCACTCCGACTTACAAAGATTTCAAGGCTTTGGTGGGGGCGTGGACACGGACTTCATTGCTCTCCTTTCGATCAATGACACAATGTGTGTTGAAAGGTTGGTCATACTTCTTGGTATTCCTTTAGAAGAGGCTCAATGCGTGGTCCTTAATCATACCTTTATTGACATTTTGGACCTTCCCGAAAGGTTCATGGATCAAAACGATGAGGTTTCTTGGAATGCCTTTGGGTTGTGTATCCTTGCCTTTTTCTACATGGTTAGTTCCAAGGGCACTTGCCATAGAGTTTTGTTGAGTATCCTTGAGGAATGCCTCACGGGGAAGGATATTATCCCTTTGATTCTAGGTGAAACCCTTCATGGCATGGACCGTTTGGCTTTAGGTGATGGTTTCATGCGCGGTGGTAGCCCGCTCTTCTTACCATGTGGTTAAGGGAGAGGTTGATGGCCATGCCCGAGGCTCCTCTTTCTCACAAACCGTGGTCCTACTCTTTGAGAGGCATTCTTTTGGATTTTTCTCAGGGTTATTGAGAGGCGTACATGGTTCGCTCTAAACCTCACAGATTCGCTGGTGGGTCCCGTATTGGCGCATTGGCTCCGTGAGGGAGTATAAGGATGGCTCCGTGAGGGAGTATCAGGTGTCGGGACTCTTGGGATCGTCTTTCTACATCCCTTCGTTGGTTCGCAGACAGTTTGGATTGTTGCAAACTCCTTTATTGGAGTGGTCGGGTGTCAATCCGGAGCATTTGAGACCTTTGTCATTATCTATGTGGGACCCATCCACCATTTCATTCCTTACCCGATCGTGGGCGTGTTCCCTCTTTCCATCTCGGGTACTTCTCAGGAGTGTGGCTAGCACGGTCTTAACTACCATTTACTTAGATTGGTATGAACAGACTATGAGGCAGACTCAGAGGCTCATTAAGGAGAAGCGTGAGGCCATTATTGGAGGGTATTTTGATGCTAGCAGGACTTTGAGGGAGGCTGAGGATGTGGCGAGCGGCCACAACCATACTGGGAATGTCGTTGAAGACTATCAGATTATGGACGAAAGGAGGATGGCCATGGTGCCTAATATTGAGGCACGGATGGAGGATCTTCGAGCTAGGGATGCAATTGACATGGTGGCTTGTTGAGGAGATTGGGAGAGTACTCGATCTTAGGAGGAAGGAGATCGAGATTTTCGATGTGAAGAAGAAGAAAACTCGGAGGAGCCAAAAGAAGAAGCGGAAGGATGAGGAGTAATGACGATTCCTACTGTCCTAAGTATCCACCCATTGCCGTTGCAGACACATTAGTTTGTTTTTAATGTCTTAGTTGTGTTTTAGCGTGTTATTTTGAGTCGAGAGTAGACCGTGCTTAGACTTATCAAAGAAGTGTTTTAACTATGGTGGCAATGGTTACTTATCTTTTGATTTTCATAAGGCTAGTTTGCATTTGTATGAAGCCTCTCTAAGAACCAAATTTGAATTTTATTTATTTTTGAGACCGGACCAATAATTGGCTGCCTACGTTCCTCTTTTACAAATAAGACTAAGGGGCTCAGGTCATCGTAGTTCATTTCCATGAATTCTGGTGCGACCCTGTTTTTTCTCTAGATTGCCCAAATGGGTTTTCAATCTAGGTGGGTATATTCTTTTTCATTTTTTTTTAAACAAAGTAACGGCGGAGCTTGTCACCGTTGACCGGGTGCATGAAAGGGTTGCCATCCAAGTCTGCAAGTCTCATTGTGCCCCCCAAAAAGATTTCTCGTACCACAAATGGACCAATCCACACGGGTTCCCACTTTCCATCGGGGTTAGACCTCCCTGCGATTTCTCTTTGAGAACCAAGTCTCCTGCCCTTATTTCTCGAGGCTTTACTCTCTTATCGAAAGCTCGTGCCATTCTTCCTTGGTAGGCACGATGTGTTTCATTGCTTTTAGATGGCGTTCATCCAGTAAGGCCAGTTCATCATGCTGGCTTCGGAGCCAATCTACCTCATGAATTTGGTTTTCTAGCAGAAACCTTAGAGACGGGACCTCCAACTCGACCGGGAAGCATGGCTTCCATCCCGTAAGTCAAGGCAAAGGGGTTTCGCCGGTGGCTGTTCTGACTGACGTTCGGTAGCCCCACAATGCTAGATGTATCTTTTCGGGCCAATCCCTACCCCGTTTTGCCATGTTTTTGATGATTCTCTCAAGATTTTTGTTAGCAGCTTCTACCGCACCATTGGTCTGAGGCCTATAAGGGGAAGACTTGTGGCGAGTGACTCGAAACTCTTTCAATAATTGGTCACATTCACCTTCAAAATGAGAGCCATTATCTGTGATGACCTCATTTGGAACTCCGTAACGGCACATGATGTTCTCACTTGATGAATCCCGCAACCTTCTTGGAAGTGAGGACTTTGTAGGACTTGGCTTCAACCCATTTTTGAAGTAGTAGTCTACGGCTACCAAGACAAATTCATGCCCCATTGCTTACGGGTGGAGAAATTTTTTCCGATGATGTCGATGCCCCAAGTTGAGAAAGGCTACGGAGTTGTCATGCAATACAAGTGATGGGGTGGTAGGTGATTGAGGTTGGAAAACCGTTGACACTTATCACACTTTTCAAAAAACTGTATACAATCAGTTTCCATTGAAATCCAAATGTATCCCATTCGTAGGATGACTTGCATTAATCCTCGAGCATTCATATGAGGACCACAAATTCCACCGTGGACTTCTTGCATGAGCTCCTTTGCCTTTTCCATGCTTATGCATCTTAGGAGGAGGCCTTGGTGGCGCTTCGTGTATAAGGTGTCCCCTAGGATGATATAGTGAGATGCTAACCGCTTGAGGGCTACCATACCTTTGGCTTTGATCCCATCCTTGTACTCTCCTCTCTCATCTGTGAAAGAAGCTTCTCCTTCTTTGAGAAATTGGTAGATTTGGTTTACCATGGCACTTTTACCCTTTTCCGTGATTCTGTCTATCACAACAGTAGGCCGGGTTTTCTTTTCTACCAACTCGGAAGGGTTTTATGGATTTCCCTTCGGGGATTTCCACCAAGGAGGCCAAGGTGGCCAACGCATCCGTAAAACGGTTCCGATCACTTGGTAGGTAATGAAAGCTGACCTCTTTAAACTGGGCCATGAGTTCTTCCATGTGAGCGTGATACTTTTGCATCCCGGGGTCCAACGTCTTCCATTTGTTGGACACTTGGTTGATGATCAGGCCGAATCCCCGTATACTTCCAACTCTTTCACGTTCCTTTCAAGGGTGGCCTCTAAGCCGGCTGTGCATGCCTCATATTCGGCGGCATTATTCATCACATCAAAGTTTAACTTAATGGCAATGGGGGTGTGCTCATCCTTTGGATCAACTAGGAGCATTCCAATGCCATTTCCCCTCTTGTTTGCGGTGCCATCAAAGAACAATTGCCATTTGTTTTCGCCTTTGAGAGCGAATACCCCTTCGTTAGGGAACTGTGGCTCGGTTCCCTTTTCTTCGTCGCTGGGGAAACCTGCCAAGTGTTCCGCCATAACTCTCCCTTTGACCGCTTTTCGTGTCACGTGGCTGATGTCGTATTCTGCTAGGAAGAAGGACCATTTGGCGAGTCTCATGGAAAGAGATGGCTTTTCCAACAAGCATTTGATGGGATCTATCTTGGATATGAGCTGTATTGAGTGGGAATGCATGTAGTGTTTCAACTTCCTCACAACCCATACTAGTCCGGCGCACGTTTTTTCAATGGCGGAGTAGTTAAGCTCACTCCCTTGCAGTTTTCGGCTCACAAAGTAGATGACATTCTCCACTTTTGAATTTCTCTTTTCTTGGGCCAACATGACTCCCACTGACGTATCCGTTACTGTCAAGTATAACAAGAGAGGCTTATCCTTGTGTGGAGGGCAAAGGATTGGAGGATGAGTAAGGTAGGCCTTGATTTTCTCGATGGCCCTTTGGCATTCCTCATTCCATTCAACCTCTGCGTTCTTTCTCAATAATTTGAAAATGGGTTCACATGTGGGGGTGAGTTGGTTTATGAAACGAGTAATGTATTGCAGTCGTCCCATGAAAGCTTTCACTTCTGTTTGAGTGCGCGGTGGCCTCATTTCCACGATCGCCTTAACCTTTTGAGGGTCAATCTCAATGCCGCGCTCGGTGACCATGTATCCCAAAACCTTGCCACAGGAGACCCCGAAAGTGCACTTAGCCGGGTTGAGCCTCATAGAGTGCTTTCTCAACCTATCAAATAATTTCCTTAGGTCAACCAAATGCTGTCCATCGGTACCTTTGGAGTGGATAATCATGTCATCTACATACACCTCTATTTCCTTGTGGATCATGTCATGGAAGAGTGCGGTTGCGGCCCTTTGGTAAGTAGCCCCAGCGTTCCTTAGCCCAAAAGGCATCACGGTGTAGCAAAAGGTCCCCCATGGGGTAGTGAAGGCAGTCTTTTCTTGGTCTTCTTTGGCCATTTTGATTTGATTTTATCTGGCAAAACCGTCCACGAAAGACTTGACCTCAAAGCTAGAGGTTGTGTCCACAAGCATGTCGATGTTTGGGAGAGGGAAATCGTCCTTAGGGCTTACTTTGTTGAGGTGCCTGAAGTCGACAGAACACCGGACCTTTCCATTGGCCTTTGTCACTGTCACTATGTTGGAATGCCATGAGGGATATTCTATTGTTGGGTTTCGTAGATACATGCGCAGCGGAATTTAGCATTTAAAATTTTGAAACCCAAAGCCATGGATCCGTTCATATGATTAAATCAAATACGACATAAGAATAAAGGAATAAACTAACCCTTGATGGCTATCAAATTCTCTTGGTCTTTGGTGGAGGTTTGAAGACTTGATCACGATCACAAAGCTTGAACACGAACTTTGAAGATGATGATTTTCACCTCTAGCGGTATCCACACATCGAACGAATATCAAAGGAGCTTCTTTGATCTTGGTTGCTAGACCAAATTGTGAAACACTTTTTCACAATCAAAAGAACTATATGGAATTTATTTTGTGTATTATTTTGTTCTTCAACCAAGAATGTCTTAAAACAAAATAACCCTCTCTCAAACTCTTTGAGACTCACAAAATCATTAGCTTAGAGTGCTGGCCGAATTTTGGTCTTTTATACACAAGTATGACCTATTCCAAATAGGAAACTTGTGTCAAAATCCGTCCAAATTCGTTTCCTAATCAAATTAGGAATCTGCCACCCGACAGTACTGTGCGGCCGCCCAGAATGCACTGTGCGGTCGTACAACTATCTGAAACAAAACTGGTACAAAAAATGAGCTAAGTGTGCGGCCGCCCAGTCCATTATGTGCGGTCGCCCACTTCCCCAGAAAGTCCAGAATTTCCAAAATTCCAATGTAGTCCTTTTAAAGATTTGTTCTATTGTGTGTGACCCTCTAGGATTATACTAAGTTGGCAATGGGTTCAAACATGAAACCATAAGATATGATTAGGTTCTAGAAAACCGTCATACCTACCCAATTAGTATAACTAGATACAAGTTCGCATTCCTCTCTTAGAATATGTCATAATCCTTTTGTCCACGATATCATTGAACACAAGTCATGGTCAAAGAGTCAACTTGTTTTTGTTCAATACTTTCCGATTTGAATATGTGATAATCCAAGTGACATTGATCAAATCAATTCATTTGAGTCCGGCCGAACATTTCATCAACATCATTCCTACGAGAGGCCCAAGCTTGACATCTCTCCGAGGAGGGACAAATTCATTTAGTTTATTATTCTTCCCTACGTGAATCCGATTATGCCAATCATACCCTTTATAACTTCCCGGTTAAAGGTAGCGTTTGAATATGTCAAACATAATGTTCATCAAGTGGAAGACTATAATAACTTCATGTCTAAGGATTCAAATGACATAACTAATATGAGATATATGTTCGACATAAACCATGACATAAATCTCATACGGCGGGTCATGTCCAGTACCTTGTTCCAAACAAGTACCCATAAATCTAACATGATCATCGCATGATCATTTAGCCTTTATACTAGTGCTTAACAAGTACTAGGGACGGAGATTATTATAAATAAACATGAACAATAATAATAATCAAAACATCTCTTTATTGATATGAAATAAATGATAACAATTACAACGTTTATTAAACGTGCCTAGGGCACCACTACCAACAATCTCCCACTTGCCCTAGGCCCAATCTCCCATGTATCTAATACCCATGGACCTAACATGACCATCATGTTTAGCTTGTGGAAGTCCCTTTGTTAGCGGGTCCGCAACATTGTCATCAGTAGGTACTCTGCATATATTTACGTCTCCCCTATAAACGATCTCTCGAATGATATGAAAACACCTAAGTAAGTGTTTGGATTTCTGATGTGCTATTTGTCGCGCCCCGACCCGTGGTCCTACTTGGCCCCACGTCCGGGACACGCACGGAAGACGTCATAAAACATTTTAGGAAAAAAATTTCGAAATATACTTTCGTAAAAGTCTTATATAACCAAACAACATTCACTAAACGTGACTACAAGTCACGTTACAAACTTTCACAACCAAATTCTAAGCCACTTGGCTACACACTTCACTTACTTATTTACAACACGAACATCTACCAAAAGAGATGATACAAACCAAGTCACGGGTATACTACCCAAAAGGTATTACATTTACATAATGTATCCTTTAATTACACCACATTCCCAAAATGTCTTACCCAAAAATCTCCTCGACGTCCTCCCTGTGTGTGTGAACTATCCCCTGGGCTCCTTCTTATCTAAAACGGTAAACAAATAAAGGGTGAGAATAAATCTCAGTAAGTTACTAAAATGCAACTACATTCCATGCTAATATGATAAACATAAAGGAACAATGCCACAAATAATCATATAGCACATAGCACATAATATGAGAGGCTCCCTATCGCCAACCGTCCCATACCGGTTGGAAATAACGACCAACTCATCATGCAACACATAAAGCGGAAATAAACACTCATACGTGGATACTGAGCCAAGGTTCTCAAACCAAACAATAGCCATCTGAGAGGCTTCAACTGAGTAGCATCGAAGAGCTGAAACGGGTTCCGGAACCAAACAACAACAACAACAACGGGGGAAAATGACACAAAGTCATAACCCAAAGTGCCCAACCTTTGCCTAAGGAAGGGGGTTAAAAATGGGAAACCAATGATAGGAGCCTTATAATGTACTTGGCTCGGAGACCATTATAATCCCTATCACTACCCAACACACACAAAAGTACCAGCTGGACTTTACACGCAAGCACCATATAGAAATACTTGCTTAAACCACAATCAGGGACAATGATTCCAATGTAGGGAATCATGCCAAACACATCAAGAAGATGAACCATTCAACACATTACAAAATGTTCAACAATGCTCACTTAATCCATTACTAACATTTCACAACACTTGTGTTCACAAAGGAAACCAATTCTACCACTTTAGTGATCCACAACAATCATCTAAGTACTTTAGAACACTACCCAAAACTAGACCAAGATTGACCTCTAAACCCCTTAGTTTGAAAACTCTAAACTTTTTCAGATACCTGGGCGGTCGCCCAAACAGGGCTGTGCGGCCGCCCAAAATGCTCTGTCCCAAGAACAAAACCCTTCAGATAGATGTGCGGCCGCACGCCCATTTTTGGGCGGCCGCCCACATCACCTGGCTGGCCTAAAAACTAAACCAAAATTCACTCCTTTCATTTCACAACTCAAATTACTAAGACTTATAACCCTTGACATCTGCACTTACACAAAAGCTAAAACTTAGCCTAAGAACAATACTACACCACAAGAACCAATTTCATACTACTCCCTTTGTCCCAAAATTACAAGTATAAATAAAACCTACCAAAACATTGTTTATCACATATATAAGCATATAAAGCATACTTATGACCATTTAACATTTAAAGGGGGATTAGTAACTTACCTATTTCCCGGAAAAGATGTCAAGAAAAATAATATTGATCGGTAGATATGATCTATTCAACACCCTGAACATTTATATATAATTAGATTTGAAAATGGAGTAATAAATTAAAATAGGGAAAAATTAACAAAACATTTACCTAGCTCTTTCTTCTCAACAATGGAGGTGGGAAAGTTTCTGAGGAAGAAATGGTGAGTGTCAACTAAGAGGGAGAGAGGTAAGGAAAATGTTTTTACCCATTATCTAACTTAACTAAAGCCCTCCTAGTTTGACTAATAACAATTAAACCCCTCAACTCACATTTTACTAAAACTCCCATAATTTCCCACTAACTCAATTATTTCTTGCTAACTAAATTGCTACTAACAACTAACTAATACCAAAAATCAAATAGATGTGCAAAATTTTATAATATGATGCAACACATAAAATGCACACAAAATTTTAAATAAAAAATTCTCAAAAATATAAAATAAATATTAAAATAATTAAAACGGATTTCGGGGTCGTTACACTCACTCTCCCTTAAAGAAAATTCGACCCGAATTTTAGGATTGCTTACCTCAACCCTCAAACAACCAAGGGTACTTCCTCTCGATCTCCTCCCGAAGCTCCCAAGTCGACTCTTCCACGTTATGATTCCTCCACACAACTCGAACAAGGGGAATACTCTTAGTTCGCAACTCTTGAACTTTCGAATCAATAACTTGGACCGGATGCTCCTCATAAGACATACTTGGTTCAATATCCTCGGGAACCTCAGACAAGACATGAGAAGGATCATACACATACTTCCTAAGCATCGAAACATGAAAAACATTATGGATCTTGTCAAGAGAATGAGGTAACGCAAGACGATACGCTCTATCACCAACTCTACTCAGAATCTCGAATGGGCCAATATACCTCGGTGCCAGCTTACCTTTCTTCCCGTACCTTCGAATTCCCACTTTAGGTGAAACTTTCAGAAACACAAAGTCACCTTTTTCAAACTCGAGATCTCGCCTCCGGTGATCGGCATAACTTTTCTGTCTACTCTGAGCCGTACTCAAACGATCCCGAATAAGTTTAACTTCCTCAACTGATTTGTTCACCATGTCAATACCCCAAATTTTTGCTTCTCCCACTTCATCCCAACAAATCGGAGACCGACATTTCCTTCCATACAAAGCTGCATACAGGGCCATCCCAATACTTGACTGAAAACTGTTATTATAGGCAAATTCCACGAGAGGTAAATGAGAATCCCAAGAATCTGAAAAATCAACTGAGCAAGCTCGCAACATATCCTCGAGAATCTGAATAGTCCTCTCTGACTGCCCATCTGTCTGGGATGAAAAGCAGTACTGAACTTCAACTCTGAACCCAAAGCCTACTGAAACGCTTGCCAAAATCGAGATGTAAATCTAGGGTCACGATCAGACACAATACTCACCGGTACTCCATGCAATCTCACAATCTCATTTATATACAATGTTACAAGCCTTTCCATCGAGTAGCTAATCTCAATAGGTAGAAAATGAGAAGACTTGGTCAATCTATCCACGACCACCCAAACTGCATCAAATCTTCTTCGAGTGCGAGGTAATCCCATCACGAAATCCATAGTAACATGTTCCCACTTCCATTCCGGAATCTCTAACGGTTGAAGTAACCCCGCAGGCCTTTGATGTTCAGCTTTCACTTGTTGACATGTCAAACATTTAGATACATAATCCGCTATCTCTCTCTTCATATTATTCCACCAAAGTGTTGCTTCAAATTCTGATACATTTTCGTGCTCCCGGGATGAATAGTATATCTCGACTTGTGGCCCTCATCAAGAACTTGGCGTTTAATCCCATCAACGCAAGGTACACATAACCGACCTCTGAAAGTTAACACTCCTTCGGAATTAAGAGAGAAATCCTCAAATTTGCCATCTTCGATTTTATCCGCTATTTTCACCAACTTCGGATCATCCTTCTGAGCTTCTTTTATTTGTTGAATCAAAACTGGTAATACTTGAATACTCGCAAAAATAGCCCATGCTTTGACTCACAAGGATCCCAATCTCGAGCATCCTCTAACATTTTCCATTCACGTACCATCAATGAAGCCATAAAAGATTTCCGGCTAATGGCATCAGCTACCACATTTGCTTTACCCGGGTGATACGAGATAGTGCAATCATAATCCTTCAATAGCTCCATCCATCTTCTTTGCCTGTTATTCAACTCTTTTTGGGAGAAAAGATACTTCAAACTTTGATGATCAGTAAAAATCTCAAATTTGGCTCCGTACAGATAGTGTTTCCACTTGTGCAATGCAAAAACAATAGCCGCAAGCTCCATGTCATGGGTAGGATAATTCTGCTCACTCGGAGTCAACTTTCTTGAAGCATACGCAATCACCCTTCCATTCTGCATTAACACACACCCGAGGCCTTCTTTAGAAGCATCGCTATAAATTACCAAATCATCATTTCCATTAGGAAGCGCAAGGATAGGAGCTGTAGTCAACCTCTTCTTCAACTCTTCAAAGCTAGTTTAACACTTGTCATCCCACACATACGGTACATTCTTTCGAGTCAACTGAGTCAATGGAGTAGCAATTTTAGAAAACCCCTCGATAAATCTTCTATAATACCCGGCTAGACCCAAGAAACTTCGAATCTCCGTAACTGATTCAGGCCTCTTCCAATTCACAATAGCTTCAATCTTGGAAGGATCTACGGATATTCCTCTATTAGAAACCACGTGCCCCAGAAAAGACACTTCATCGAGCCAAAAAGCACACTTACTGAATTTCGCAAACAGTTGCTTCTCACGAAGAACAGATAAAACCATTCGCAAGTGTTGCTCGTGCTCCTCCTTAGACTTGGAATACACAAGAATATCGTCAATAAATACAACCACGAAGGTGTCAAGATAAGGCTTGAAAACCCGATTCATCATATCCATAAAAACAGCCGGAGCATTAGTCAACCCGAAAGGCATAACAAGAAACTCGTAATGACCATACCTACTACGGAAAGCAGTCTTAGAAATATCCTCAGAACGAATATTTAACTGATGGTACCCACTTCTCAAGTCAAGCTTTGAAAAGACGACTGACCCTTGGAGTTGATCAAACAAGTCATCAATGTGAGGTAGAGGATACTTATTCTTTACCGTTACCTGATTCAGCTTCCTGTAGTCGATGCACAGTCTCAAAGACCCATCTTTCTTCTTGACAAACAACACAGGAGCTTCCCACGGTGACACACTAGGACGGATGAATCCCTGATCAAGCAACTCTTGCAATTGCACCTTTAATTCTTTCAGTTCAGCTGGAGCCATTCTATAAGGTGCTTCAGATATAGGGGTAGTACCTGGAATCAAGTCAATACCAAACTCGATCTCTCTATCGGGAGGCATAGAATATTCAGAAGAGAACACATCACAAAACCCTTTAACAACATTCACATCCTCTACTTTAGGAGACTTTTTAGTAGTATCCAAAACACAAGCCAAATACCCCACACAACCACGGTGCAATAGCCTCCTAGCTTTCACATAAGAAATAATACGAATTCCCTTACCCAAAGAAGTTGCCTCAAAAGTAAACACAGGCACGCTAGGGATAGAAAACGTAACCACTTTCTTAAAACAGTCAACAGAGGCATGATATTTACTTAACCAATCCATACCCAAAATAACATCAAAGTCTTGTAATGGAAAAATAACTAGATCAGCAAGTAAAACATGCTCACTAATATGCACATCACAATCACGCAACACCTTGTCAGCTATCAAACAATTCCCCATAGGAGTCGACACTTCTAGCACATAAGGCAAAGACTCAAAGGAAGAATGCAATCGAGATGCAAAAGACACAGAAACATATGAATGCGATGAGCAGGGGTCTATAAGTTCACGTGCCCTCAAACTGGACATAGAAATTATACCTCCAATTACGGTGGAAGCATCCGAAGCTTGTTGTTGATTGATTGCAAACACACGACCTTGAACCTTTGGTTTTCCCGAGGCATCCCTTTTCTGACCCTGAGTCGATCCAACACCACTCCCTGATGGTTGACTCCCCAGTCTCGGGAAATTTCTTTGAAAATGGCCAAGTTGCCCACAGTTCAAACACTTTCCTTATTTCTTCCAACACCGCTCCTCACTGTGCCCTTCCCTCTGACAATAATTACAAACCCTCTTGCTTTGACCCCCGGAGAAATTACTTTGATTTCTAACACTCAGTTGCCCTTGTGATTGTCCTCTAAATGGGGTTGAAGTCCCTTGTCCTCCACGATTATCATTCCTTTGCGGTTGTGGTCAACCTTGCCTTCCAGCACTTGTTAATTCTACCTTCCTCTTGTGTTCTTCAATGTCGTGTTCTACTTGATAAGCTCGATCAACTGCATCTTGAAATTCTTGTAACTTGTGAGACACCAATTGAGTCCGGATCACTGTCTTTAACCCTTTCACAAACCTTGTTGCTTTCCTCTCCTCCGTTGCAATCAAATGAGTACAATACCTCGATAGCTCCGTGAACTTGGCTGCATACTGAGACACCAACATTGTATTCTGTTCCAAGCTAAGAAATTCCACTTCCTTCCGGTCTTGATCCACTCTTGGAATGAAATGCTCCTTGAACTTCCTCAGAAAATTTGCCCAAGTATATGGTACATGAGCTTCGTCCCAACTAGCCTTCAGTGTTCTCCACCAGTATTCCGCAGCTCCACTCAACTTGTAGGTAGCAAACCTAACCTGATCTTCTTCAGTACATACTAAGACATCAAATATCTTCTCCATGGATTCAATCCATCTCTCAACTTTGGTCACATCTGGTTCACCATCATAGCCTGTTGGTTTTATCTTTAAAAACTGTTCTAGACCATACCTCGGAGGTGCGTGCTCTCCTCCTTGCCTCTGATCATGGATGGTTTTCATTGCGGCCTCAAACATCCCTTGAAACATAGCTCGAGCTTCTTCCCTTACATTACCCTGGCCTGCAGTACCAGACTGTTCACCCTCATGTTCAGGCATTCTTACTGAGTACCTGCATAAAACACTCAACGTTACTCACTCCATACTCAACTACCCTCCTAGGTCACTTAGTCATTCTAGACCATCTACAACCTAGCTCTGATACCAACTGTCGCGCCCCGACCCGTGGTCCTACTTGGCCCCACGTCCGGGACACGCACGGAAGACGTCATAAAACATTTTAGGAAACAAAATTCGAAATATACTTTCATAAAAGTCTTATATAACCAAACAACATTCACTAAACGTGACTACAAGTCACGTTACAAACTTTCACAACCAAATTCTAAGCCACTTGGCTACACACTTCACTTACTTACTTATTTACAACACGAACATCTACCAAAAGAGATGATACAAACCAAGTCACGGGTATACTACCCAAAAGGTATTACATTTACATAATGTATCCTTTAATTACACCACATTCCCAAAATGTCTTACCCAAAAATCTCCTCGACGTCCTCCCTGTGTGTGTGAACTATCCCCTGGGCTCCTTCTTATCTAAAACGGTAAACAAATAAAGGGTGAGAATAAATCTCAGTAAGTTACTAAAATGCAACTACATTCCATGCTAATATGATAAACATAAAGGAACAATGCCACAAATAATCATATAGCACATAGCACATAATATGAGAGGCTCCCTATCGCCAACCGTCCCATACCGGTTGGAAATAACGACCAACTCATCATGCAACACATAAAGCGGAAATAAACACTCATACGTGGATACTGAGCCAAGGTTCTCAAACCAAACAATAGCCATCTGAGAGGCTTCAACTGAGCAGCATCGAAGAGCTGAAACGGGTTCCGGAACCAAACAACAACAACAACAACGGGGGGAAAATGACACAAAGTCATAACCCAAAGTGCCCAACCTTTGGCCTAAGGAAGGGGGTTAAAAATGGGAAACCAATGATAGGAGCCTTATAATGTACTTGGCTCGGAGACCATTATAATCCCTATCACTGCCCAACACACACAAAAGTACCAGCTAGACTTTACACGCAAGCACCATATAGAAATACTTGCTTAAACCACAATCAGGGACAATGATTCCAATGTAGGGAATCATGCCAAACACATCAAGAAGATGAACCATTCAACACATTACAAAATGTTCAACAATGCTCACTTAATCCATTACTAACATTTCACAACACTTGTGTTCACAAAGGAACCAATTCTACCACTTTAGTGATCCACAACAATCATCTAAGTACTTTAGAACACTACCCAAAACTAGACCAAGATTGACCTCTAAACCCCTTAGTTTGAAAACTCTAAACTTTTTCAGATACCTGGGCGGTCGCCCAAACAGGGCTGTGCGGCCGCCCAAAATGCTCTGTCCCAAGAACAAAACCCTTCAGATAGATGTGCGGCCGCACGCCCATTTTTGGGCGGCCGCCCACATCACCTGGCTGGCCTAAAAACTAAACCAAAATTCACTCCTTTCATTTCACAACTCAAATTACTAAGACTTATAACCCTTGACATCTGCACTTACACAAAAGCTAAAACTTAGCCTAAGAACAATACTACACCACAAGAACCAATTTCATACTACTCCCTTTGTCCCAAAATTACAAGTATAAATAAAACCTACCAAAACATTGTTTTATCACATATAAAGCATATAAAGCATACTTATGACCATTTTAACATTTAAAGGGGGATTAGTAACTTACCTATTTCCCGGAAAAGATGTCAAGAAAAATAATATTGATCGGTAGATATGATCTATTCAACACCCTGAACATTTATATATAATTAGATTTGAAAATGGAGTAATAAATTAAAATAGGGAAAATTAACAAAACATTTACCTAGCTCTTTCTTCTCAACAATGGAGGTGGGAAAGTTTCTGAGGAAGAAATGGTGAGTGTCAACTAAGAGGGAGAGAGAGGTAAGGAAAATGTTTTTACCCATTATCTAACTTAACTAAAGCCCTCCAAGTTTGACTAATAACAATTAAACCCCTCAACTCACATTTTTACTAAAACTCCCATAATTTCCCACTAACTCAATTATTTCTTGCTAACTAAATTGCTACTAACAACTAACTAATACCAAAAATCAAATAGATGTGCAAAATTTTATAATATGATGCAACACATAAAATGCACACAAAATTTTAAATAAAAAATTCTCAAAAATATAAAATAAATATTAAAATAATTAAAACGGATTTCGGGGTCGTTACACTCTTGGTTCCTTTGCTTGAGCAATAGCACCATTATTGTCGCAATAAAGGTCTATTGGATTAGCAATACTAGGAACCACTTCAAGTTCAGTTATGAACTTCTTAATCCAAACAACTTCCTTTGCAGCATCCGATGCAGCAATATACTCAGCTTCTGTTGTAGAATCAGCGGTTGTACTTTGCTTGGAACTCTTCCAGCTTACAGCTCCACCATTTAACATAAACACAAATCCCGATTGCGATCGGCTATCATCTTTGTCGGTTTGGAAGCTTGCATCCGTGTAAGCATTTACAACGAGATCATCTTCCATTCCTCCATAGACCAAAAACGAGTCTTTAGTTCTTCTCAAGTACTTAAGAATCGCTTTTACAGCTATCCAGTGATTTTTGCCAGGGTCGGATTGGTATCTACTTGTCATGCTCAAAGCATAAGACACATCCGGCCTAGTACAAATCATGGCATACATGATGGACCCAATTGCCGAAGCATATGGAACATCATTCATTTTCTCACGCTCATCTTTTGTCTTAGGACATTGAGTCTTGCTTAGAGAAACTCCATGTAACACGGGCAAGGTGCCTCTCTTAGAATTTTCCATACGGAATCTTCTAATGACCTTGTCAATGTATGTACTTTGGCTTAAACCAAGTAGCCTCCTTGATCTATCTCTATAGATCTTAATGCCAAGAATATATGCGGCTTCACCCATATCTTTCATTGCGAAGCACTTTCCTAACCAAGTCTTCACAGACTGAAGTGTAGGAATGTCGTTTCCAATGAGCAATATGTCATCCACGTATAAAATAAGGAATAGCACTATGCTCCCACTAATCTTCTTGTATACATAAGGCTCATCTTCGTTCTTGATGAAACCAAACTCTTTGACCGATTCATCAAAACGGAGATTCCAACTCCTTGAAGCTTGCTTCAATCCATAGATGGATCTTTGCAATTTGCATACCTTAGAATCTTGTTCAAAACCTTCTGGTTGTGTCATATACACATCCTCTTGGAGTTTTCCATTCAGGAAAGCGGTTTTGACGTCCATCTGCCATATTTCATAGTCATGATAGGCGGCAATGGAAAGCAAAATTCTTATAGACTTGATCATTGCTACGGGTGAAAAGGTCTCATCATAGTCAATACCATGAACTTGCCTATAACCCTTCGCTACAAGCCTAGCTTTGTAAGTATGCACCTTCCCATCCATGTCAGTCTTCTTCTTGAAGACCCATTTGCATCCTATGGTTTTTACACCTTCGGGCGCATCAATCAAATTCCAAACTTGATTGTCTTGCATGGATTGCAATTCGGATTCCATGGCTCCAAGCCACTTGTCCGAATCAGGAGAAGACATCGCCTCTTGGTAGGTTGACGGTTCATCATTCTCAATGATCTCTACCTCATTACTATCTGTTACGAGAAATCCATATCTCTCAGGCTCGGATCGTAACCTACTAGATCTGCGAGATGCTTGTGTATTTTGAACAGGTTCCACAACTACTTGTGGTTCTTGTTCTTGTTCCACTATTGGTTCAATGATATTTTCTGGGTCTCGAATTTCTTTGAGATTTATTTTACTCCCACTGATTTCTTTGGAGAGAAACTCTTTCTCTAGAAAGACACCAGTTCGGGCAACAAACACTTTGTTGTCCTCTCGGTTGTAAAAGTAATATCCTTTAGTTTCCTTAGGATATCCCACGAAAATACATTTATCAGATTTGTGTGCAAGTTTGTCTGAGATAAGTCTTTTGACAAAAACTTCACAACCCCAAATCTTCATGAAAGATAGACAAGGCTTCTTTCCGCTCCACATCTCATATGGAGTCTCTTGAACCGATTTAGTTGGAACACGATTTAGTGTGAAAGCAGCGGTTTCTAGAGCGTAACCCCAAAAGGATATTGGAAGATCAACTTGACTCATCTTTGATCGAACCATGTCTAACAAAGTCCGATTCCTCCTCTCGGACACACCATTCCATTGTGGTGTTCCGGGTGGAGTCAATTGTGAAACTATTCCACAATTCTTTAGATGATCATCAAATTCTTGACTCAAGTATTCTCCACCTCGATCTGATCGAAGTGCCTTTATACTTTTGCCAAGTTGTTTTTCTACTTCATTTTGAAATATTCTAAATATCTCGAATGCTTCACTTTATGTTTCATTAGGTAAACATACCCAAATCTACTATAATCATCAGTGAAGGTTATGAAGTATTGAAATCCTCCCCTAGCATTGCTACTTAATGGTCCGCATACATCGGAATGTATCAACCCCAATAAGTCGCTTGCCCTTTCACCCAACTTGGTAAAAGGTGTCTTAGTCATTTTTCCAAGAAGACACGACTCACAAGTATCATATGACTCTAAGTCACATGAACCCAAAAGTCCGTCCCCATGGAGTTTTGAGATACGCTTCTCATTAATATGACCAAGACGGCAATGCCACAAATAAGTATGATTTACATCATTAGGTTTAGATTTCTTATTTACATGATAGACATTATTTTCATTCTTGACATCCAAGATATAAAGGCCATTAAATGAATTAGCAATACCATAAAGCATATCATTTAAATAAATAGAAACTTTCTTATTCTCAATAAGAAACTTAAAACCTTCATTATCCAAACAAGAAATTGAAATAATATTTTTGCTTAAATCCGGAACATAATAACAATTGTTCAAAACAAGAATTAATCCGGAAGGTAAAGTGACTTCATAAGTCCCTACGACTAATGCAGCAACTCTTGCTCCATTCCCCACACGTAGATCTACTTCACCTTCTTTAAGCAGTCTCCTATTCTTTAATCCCTACACATTTAGACAAATGTGAGAACCACATCCGGTATCCAATACCCAAGAATCAGTGGTAGAAAGGAGAATATCTATCATATAGATACCTGAAGTCGACGCAGCCTTGCTGCTCTTCTTCTTCTTTTGCTCTTCCAAGAAAGCCTTGCAATTACGTTTCCAATGACCAATTTCTTGACAATGGAAACAGATTGCATCCTTTTGTGAATCAGGTTTTGCCTCAGAAGCCTTGGCAACCTTTGCCTTGCTTATCTTGGGTTTGACAACTTTCTTACCCTTTCCTTTGGCACTAGCCTTCTTCCCATCATGAACCAAGAGCACGGGAGAACCTTTCTCCACAATTTTCATCTCTGCAGTTTTGAGCATCCCATGCAACTCAGAGAGATTCGTATCCATTCCATGCATGTTATAATTCATTACAAACTGATTATAACTTTTAGGCAATGAATTAAGAATGAGATCCGTGGCTAGCTCCAATGGGATTGGATAGCCAAGTTTCTCAAGGTGCTCTACATAACCTTTCATTTTAAGAAAGTGAGGACTCACTTGTTGCCCTTCATTCATTTTACTAGTAGTGAATGCAACAATGGTCTTGTACCTCTCTTGCCTAGCTTGCTCTTGAAACATGGTTCTCAACTCCACGCCTATCTCATAGGCTTCCAAATGTTCCAAACTTTGTTGGAGTTTTGAACACATAGCAGCAAGCATGAGACAACTTACATCTCTAGAATCATTACGATGTTTCTTGTAATTGTCTCTTTCTACCCTAGGGGCAGTAGGCGGTGGTTCAGCGGGGAGAGGCCCATCGAGAATGTACAACTTATCTTCTTGCCTAAGAACGATTCTTATGCTACGGATCCAATCCATAAAGTTGGTACCATTCTATTCGAGCTTATCCTTCTCAAGGATCGATCGCAACGACATTGATTGAGTGTTATTAGTCATTATCTACAAATATGCAAAAAAATTCCAAAATTTAATAAGTACCGGTTTTCATTAAAGAGATAAATAATGTATTTTAAAACAAAAATACTCCCACCAAATTATACAACCTTCTTTATACATCCAATGTATAGTATAATTTAAATGGGTTGAGATCCCGCTTTAATCTAATTTTGAGTACGCTTTGGCGCACCGCTCAAAATTAAATCAATTAGGTAGACAACTCTTGTCAATCATATCTCATATGACTCTCAGTTCTTTTCATGAGATTCTTTAAGAAATCCAATTTCAAAAAGCATGTTAAATCTCATCTTTGCCTTAAGCCCAAAACTGTTTTGACGCTTAATTAAGTCCAACCATTTTAAACGCATAGGAAACTCTTATTCACTCATCTTGCTCAAACATGAATAAAATCAATGCACCTCGCTTTGGCGAGCCCACATAAAATTACTCATGTATAAACAAGTGTTTTAATCATGGCATGGCAAAAGGACTTAAAACTTTCTTTGAAGGTTCATCACATATAGCATATAACACATTTATGAGCACATAATATAAACATGTTACACATCAAGTTTAGCCATTAAATTAATCTCCATTAATTTAAGCATGATATTTATGTGTCATTAGTTTCTCTATAATTATGAGGATGAGACTATTTCAACTTTGGTTATTATCTCCAAATCAAGACAACAAGAAGTGCGGTCGAACTAAGCCATTAGGCAACCACAATCCCGCACTAATTCAAGAAACCAAGAAAGTAGTCCATGTGGCCGAAACTAAGCAATAGATGGTCTCGATGAACGTAGGCCAATTGCATTCACAATTCCACATGGATCTCCAATCATTGAATCAAGAACTTTGTTTCTCAATTTTAACAATTATGAACTCTTCATAATTCTAACTTCGTTTTATCTTTGAAACTTTGATTGCGATCAAGTTTGGGAAACACAATCTCGATGAACGCAGTTTAGCCATCCAAACCTTAAACCAATCTTAGAATCACAAGACTAAAACAAATAGGAAAATCAAACCCCAAGATCCTCACATAAACCAACTACCCAAAACCCATTCCAGATCAGCAAGTCTGGACTGGTTCTGTTACTGGTTTTGTTGGACCTCTCGAAAATTCCAAATTCTGATTTCAACCAAAAATCAGACAATCTGATCCTTATGTGCGGCCGCCCAAAACTCACTGTGCGGTCGCTCAAACATGTGCGGCCGCCCAAGTGATTTTGTGCGGTCGCCCAAACTGATCAGAATGTACAGAATTTTGAAGTTCGAAAATTTTGTCTCAAAATTGTTTTTCCCCGATTATTAAAACTTTGATCCAATCAAAAATTAATAACCAACAATTCTGAATCCACCATAATTTATTTATTGCGATTGAATCGTGCGATTATAGTTGCAAAACAATAAACCACATAAAATCACATAACACATAAACATCACATATTCCAACATTCATATCATGCAAGGCACATAAACAATTTATATACACATAACATGATCTAGGTATTGAAATAATCAACATGAACGGGGCTCTGATACCACTGTTGGGTTTCGTAGATACATGCGCAGCGAAATTTAGCATTTAAAATTTTGAAACCCAAAGCCATGGATCCGTTCATATGATTAAATCAAATACGACATAATAATAAAGGAATAAACTAACCCTTGATGGCTATCAAATTCTCTTGGTCTTTGGTGGAGGTTTGAAGACTTGATCACGATCACAAAGCTTGAACACGAACTTTGAAGATGATGATTTTCACCCTCTAGCGGTATCCACACTTCGAATGAATATCAAAGGAGCTTCTTTGATCTTGGTTGCTAGACCAAATTGTGAAACACTTTTTCACAATCAAAAGAACTATATGGAATTTATTTTGTGTATTATTTTGTTCTTCAACCAAGAATGTCTTAGAACAAAATAAACCCTCTCTAAAACTCTTTGAGACTCACAAAATCATTAGCTTAGAGTGCTGGCCGAATTTTGGTCTTTTATACACAAGTATGACCTATTCCAAATAGGAAACTTGTGTCAAAATCCGTCCAAAATTCGTTTCCTAATCAAATTAGGAATCTGCCACCCGACAGTACTGTGCGGCCGCCCAGAATGCACCGTGCGGTCGCACAACTATCTGAAACAAAACTGGTACAAAAAATGAGCTAAGTGTGCGGCCGCCCAGTCCATTATGTGCGGTCGCCCACTTCCCCAGAAAGTCCAGAATTTCCAAAATGCCAATGTAGTCCTTTTAAAGATTCGTTCTATTGTGTGTGACCCTCTAGGATTATACTAAGTTGGCAATGGGTTCAAACATGAAACCATAAGATATGATTAGGTTCTAGCAAACCATCATACCTACCCAATTAGTATAACTAGATACAAGTTCGCATTCCTCTTAGAATATGTCATAATCTTTTTGTCCACGATATCATTGAACATAAGTCATGGTCAAAGAGTCAACTTGTTTTTGTTCAATACTTTCTCGATTCCGAATATGTTGATAATCCAAGTGACATTGATCCAATCAATTCATTTGAGTCTGGCCGAACATTTCATCAACATCATTCCTACGAGAGGCCCAAGCTTGACATCTCTCCGAGGAGGGACAAATTCATTTAGCTTATTATTCTTCCCTACGTGAATCCGATTATGCCAATCATACCCTTTATAACTTCCCGGTTAAAGGTAGCGTTTGAATATGTCAAACATAATGTTCATCAAGTGGAAGACTATAATAACTTCATGTCTAAGGATTCAAATGACATAACTAATATGAGATATATGTTCGACATAAACCATGACATAAATCTCATACGGCGGGTCATGTCCAGTACCTTGTTCCAAACAAGTACCCATAAATCTAACATGATCATCGCATGATCATTTAGCCTTTATACTAGTGCTTAACAAGTACTAGGGATGGAGATTATTATAAGTAAACATGAACAATAATAATAATCAAAACATCTCTTTATTGATATGAAATAAATGATAACAATTACAACGTTTATTAAACGTGCCTAGGGCACCACTACCAACATCTATCACCCTTATGAATCCGACTTGGAGCAGTTTCTCTAAATCTTCTTTGACTTTCAAAGACCATTCCGGTTTGATTCGTTGAAGCTTTTGCTTAACCGGTTTCACTTCGGGGTCCACGGGGATCCTGTGCTCCACAATTGAAGCATCTAACCTGGGCATGTCCTTGTAAGATCAAGTGAAGACATCCAAATATTCCTTGAGCAACTTGACCAAGTCTTTCCTCTCGGCCCCTTTGAAGTAGCTACCAATCTGTGTCTCTTTTGGTTCACCCGCAGTCCCCAAATTCACCTTAGTCAAAACCTCTTCGGCAGCTTGGGCACGATTTTCCTCTCGGTCAATAACCTGCTTTGAGAGTTTTTTAATGTATTGTTTGTTTAGTGCGTCTGACTTATTAGGTGTCTCATCATTAACCGTTTTTAGATTATTAGTTAATTTATCATCTAATAAATTGGCAATGAGGGGATACTCGGAAAGGTCTATCATTTCATTCAATGCAAAGGGGAATAAAATATTAGCTACAAAAGATTGAGGGGACTCGGTTACATTTGACCCTATGACGTTCGACTCTAAAGGGCGGGGAACCAATCCAAGTATTGCGGTCATTTCTTCCTTACTGTCCACAGGTCTGGAGAAGGTCACCCAATTCTTCAGAGGCATATCATCTTGCCCAACCAAAGTGCGGGGGTCAAAAATCTAGGGGGATCCGTCCTCTATTGCAGCAAACATTTCTTTTCCTAGATCAATTAAATCCGGCACAACTAATTTTTCTCCAAATAATCCTTTCATCACCACGCCATTCCGTTCGTCATCTGTGACTTCCTCTTTGTCTTTCTTGGGAGCCCACCCCCCCAAACTCGTACTTGTCATACCAACCCCAGATGGGTTCTTCTTCCTTGCCATTTCCTTCTACGGACCAAGCCTCGAATTATTTCACCATCTCGGGCACCCCTTTGAAAGAGTATTCATGTGTCACCGTGGTCTTGGTGGGACCGGGCATTTTGGGCGTATCCAGGAATGCCCTCCTCACAGGGTTGGTGGTCATCCCTCGGAATCTTGTAAGGTCCTCTTGAAGCCTGTCCCAATTGGTTACCACTGGCTCTTTTTTCCTCGGGGCTTCGGTTTGGACCCCTCCTTTCACAAAGTAGCGGCTCATATCAAAGGTATATGGGCGAAGGTTAGGAGCCTTATACGGGAATCCTTGAGCTTTGGCTCGGTTCTTCTTCAGGCCATTTCCTTATCCATTTTGAGGTCTTCGGGAGTAGGCTTATACCCTAGGCCGTGGAGTGTCTTTTATTCCCTAATCTCGACAATCTTGTGAGTCCCTTGGAGCTTCTTCCCAAGACCAAGTCCCAAGAGGTAGTGCATCAAACACATCATTTTTATTGCGGGGGGAATTTTATCTTTGGTGAGTGTGAGGTCCATACAACAAACATGGGTCTCGGAAGGTATTTCCGTGAATCCAGTCAAGACCATACCATTCTCCTCGTGTTTAATTTCCAGCACAGGATTTTCGTTGGCGTTGGTCCCTTCCATAGTGACACTGTCCCCATAAATGATCGTTAGGTTACCTCCTTGCATATATTTCACGCACTGATGAAGGGTGGAAGCTACTCCATTGACTTTATAGAGCCATGGACGGCCTAACAAAGCGGTGAATGAGATGGGGATATCAAGCACTTGGAAATCAGTTGGCAGCCTTTGCTTCCCAAACCATAGGTTCAAAGTGTCCATCCCTAGGATTGATCGGGCTGTAGAGTCATAAGCTTTAACAGTAATTGTGGAGGGCCTTAGGTCAGCAGCTTTGAGACCGAGGAGGTCCATCATCTTGGTAGGCAGGACATTCATAGCGGAACCGTTATCAACCAAGACCCGAGGGAGGCGGGGCTCGTCCAATTGTACCGTAACGTAGATGGCTTCATTGTAGTTAGCCCCAAATTTAGGCAAATCCAGATCGGTGAAGGTGATGATGTTTCCATACTGAACACTTCCAATCATTTGCACGGCCTCCTTGAGGGTAGCCGTGGTAGGAACCATGGTTTGAGCCAGGCATTCCTCCAACTTGAGCTTATGCGGGTAAGATGATATAAGGAGGGACCAAAGGGATATGTTGGCTTGGGTCCTTTTTAGTTGAGTAAGGACAGGGTCTTATTTTTTGAGATCCATGTCTCCCGCCTCTTTGGCAAAAGAGGGTGGTAAGCGGTGTTCCTGTGGTGGAGGTTTCTTGGGGTTCTCCGTGTGTACTTTCCCGGATCGGGTCAACACACTTACTTCTGCAGAGCCATAAACTATCCCCAATTCTTCTACGGGTGTTGGAAGATCTTTGGTAGAGTAAGGCCATGCTTCCTTTCTTAACTCATTTACAGTGATCATCCCCTTTGAGGCATAGGCGGACTCACGGATTTATTTGAGGGAAACAGGGCGGGTTTCTTGTTTTCCCAGACTCCTACGGTCTCTCGGAGTTTTTCCAAAGTCAACATGCAACAGAAGTGGTCTGGAAACATCGACCCATCACAGTCAAACTAAGGTGGTGGTGAAAGTGGTGGCAAGGACAAGAACTCATCTAAAGTCAGAAAGTCTTCCTCTTTTCTTGGGGATGGGATACGGGGAGGCACATAGGAAGATACCTCATCATCATCATCACTTTCACAGAGAATCCGGAGTTCTTCCCGAGACATGGAGCGAATTGCTTCTCTCACTTGGGCGAGGTGCCCTTCATAATTGGGGATCCCCGAGCTACTTGCCACCTCGGACATATTCCCCTCATTATGGCGACATACCTTTCTAACCAACCTTTTGCTGGTTGGCGAGCTACATGGTTCTGTAACATGGAAAGATTGTTGTGAGGAAGACAGCACTCATTTGGACCGTGGCTTTGGCCTTCCACCTCGTTCTTAATAGCCCTTTTCACTTCCTCCATGCATTCTTCGTACGTTAGATTGTGCTCGGTAAACTTAATCACAATCAACTCGTTGGCATTCTGGTGTGGGACTCTTGCACTCAATACGTTGGCCACCACACAATCCGGGGGGCATTTCAGCTTTCCCTCTTGTACACATGCCCACAGGATGTCCTTCCATCTTTCCCTGATTTCCATCATTGGGGTGTTAAATTCCAAGAAGGTTACCAGTGATGGTTCTCCAAGCTCGATCATGTTCACACTGTCTTGCCCGAACTCAATCAAGTTGATGGCGCTGTTGTCGGGGAAGGGGTTGTTGACTACATTTGGTCCACGAGGGTACTCAAGCTTCCCCTTGTCAATCAGGTCAAGAATGATGCATTTTACTACGGATCATTCATCGGTGTTGTGTCCGTGATAATTGTGAAAAGCACATCTCTTACTCTTGTCGAGGTGTTTCTCGGGGTTCTTGGGTTGGTAGTTAACTAAAGGCTTTGCAAAGCCTTGTTTGACCAGCCCTTCAAATACCTTTCTTATAGGCATCCCAAAATCTTCAAACCTCACATATGGACGTCTTTCTGAGTTTTCGGCCCTTTGTGGGGCTTGCCTCGGGTTTTCCCCTTGGATGTTGTTGACCATTCCTGAGGTTTCTTTCCCTTTGCCGGTGGTTGGAGGGCGGTATCTGTAGGAGCTACCACTACCTTGGGCGGAGGATTGCTCGCTAAGAGTCTTCTCGAACTTGGACCCAGCGGTTACTATAGCCCAGAGATTAGGGTAGAAGTAGTGACTGATCAAAGCCCGTAATTGAGGTTTCAAATATGACTGGAAAATATCTAGTTGCTCATCCTCAATAGGTGGATTGGAAATTTCTCCAAGTTTGTAATTCCACCTCTTGTAGAATTCTCCAATCGGTTCATCGTTCCTTTGCAAGGTGCTTTGCAAGTCAGTGCGATTGGTTTCCCACTCCAAATTAGACCGGTATTTGGTGAGGAATGCTTCTTTGATTCGGTCCCATGTGATCCGAGATTTGTCCTTTAGGTTAAAGAACCATTTGAGTGCATTTCCTATCAAAGACAGTTGGAAATGATCGGCCATTTGTTACACGGTACAACCCTTCGCCCTCATTACTAAGGTGTAGGCATTGAGATGATTCTGGGGGAAAGCAGTTCCGTCAAACTTATCAATCTCCGGCATTTTGAATCTGTGAGGATGGGGAACAATTTTATCAGGATCGGTGATTCCCTAGGTGAACTTATTCTCGTTCATCCCCTCAAACCTTTCTTCCATTTTTTTCAACTTTTCTATCAAATCCCATTTGAGGGTCCATGTGCGGGCTAGAGTTAATGGATCCCATGGTTTGGGTTGTCACCGGCATTATGGTCGGAGGCACGGTGGTGGATGGTATTACCGGGGGAAGGCTTTGAGGTGGTGCATGGATGTAGACATACCCATATCCCTGATTACTTGCTGGGATGTACGGTGGAGTGGCTTCAGATGTTTGTGCCGCTGGGTGGTGAAATGGGTATGGCACCCCTTGGGACGCGGTTGGCAAAGCAGGAGGTGGTAACCCGGCTGTGGCCGGAGCTAAGGGTGCTCGGCTCGTTGGGATTGGACCATACGGGTTGAATCCAGGCGGATACGTGGGGAAACCTCTCGGCGGGATAAAAGGAACCTGGGTGGTGGGCACACCTTGGTGAATGGTGGTTTGGAATGCGGGACGTGAGGTCGCCACATTAGGGTAAGTTTGGGGAGGAGGAACTCGGTTATAGCCTTGGGGTTGCACATTCTCAACCTCCTCTTCATCAATGATTTCCACAAAACCTCCATCATTCTCAAACACGACGGCTACCCCTCTCTGTCTCATAGCTTCTACAACCCTATTCTGCATATCTTCCTGATGTTTCCTGACACTTTCTTCCTTGGCCCTGGCGGCCTCTAGAGCTTGTACCAACTCTTCTCTGGTGATCCCATTAGGATCAAATGTGTTGTCACCCCCACTACTACTTCCTGCTGGACTAGTCATTCAGAGAAGTCTGAGTGAAGCTGCTGATGAACTGTCAGACACGGCACTAACCAGACGACGACCCGGAACACTTACCCACTTTATACGAGCTGCGGAGGAGAGGGAGGTTTACTTCAGACTCGGATATCAATTTGGGCTAGTGTTTGGGAAGAGGCTTAGGCTCATGCAACATGAAAGCTTATTGTCTTTATTTTTGTTCCTGTTTACTTTAAACGCATTTTATTCCTAATTGGTTGGAAAAGATTTCTCTTCTTTTTCGCAGCTAATCTAAATCCTGGATCAGTGGAGGCCAACACTACGCCTATAGACCCCTCGTATTTCACCTGTATTGCACACACCCAAGGACGGACTGTCCCGGGCGAGGGTCATATAGGGCACGCAGCTTCCAACGATCGAGAGAACCCAACCTAGGGTCTAGTGCGTCATAAAGTTCCAATACATGGGCCATTCTTATCATAATAAAATCCCGGTTAAGGTCAAGATTATCTTAGTGCCTTAACGAAAATTTGGCATGACCTCGTTTAACGAGGGATCTTTAACCTCAACCTTGGGCTTAAGGATGATTAGGATGAATCAAACATTAGGGCTTAACGACACGATGTCACCCTATCCTTAATACATGACTTAGGTTAATTATGGTTAACATCAACACATAAGTCAAGGACTGGGTCAAAGATGACCTTGGTCACACTTGCTTTCACAAGGAGTCATGACTCGGGCGTTAACTTGGCCATAATCAACTTCGGGCACGTATTAGGGACGTGATGACGTGAGCTAGACCAAAAACCAACCAAGGTCACGGTATTTTGTGTGTCACGGACATGTGTGGTTGACTCGGCTCGGAAGGGGATATGGAATGTACCCGTGCGCGCGAGAAGGGCACAAGAGCACCAATCAAGCTGCATCGTGGCATCCATCCCGGGTTTAAAGGGTTTTTGGAACGTGCACAAGTAATCAAGCAAGGATATGAACAAGAAAGGATCAAAATTTTGTACATGGAAAGGTTGTGCACAACCAAAGGTTTTTGAAACCAAAATTTTACAACAAGAACAACAACCTTTTGAAAATCATTTGTACAAAAAGGTTGTACACAACGAAAGAATTTGGGAAACCAAAACTTTTATAAAAAGGGGCAATGCACAATGACGCTTTGAAAACCCAATTTTATGTCCAAAAGATTTGTGCATTACCAAGCTTTGAAAAATCGAGTTTTAGCCAAGAAAATGAAGGCAAAGGTGCACAAGTAGAGGCTGTAAATGGAACCTGGATAAGAAGAAATGCAAGGGGGACCATCAGAATGCTTCTGCCCTGCACAAAATTGTTAGATTGAAGCATTCTGTGGGCCCAGCCAAACTAGCCGTACGGCTAGAGCAGTAGCTCCATTATTTTTGCAAATTCTCAACTTCTGATCGTCAAGCCCCAGTTTATTGCATTTCCAAAACAGCTTCACTCCCAGAAATCAAAACAGAAACATAAAATACACACAAAACATGCACAAAGTCAACAAACGGGGACGGGAGTTTGACCCACACAAAAGTGTCCCCAAAGCTTCTAAAAAGAAGTTTGAAAACACCTTAGTCCCCAGCGGAGTCGCCACTGTAAGATACCCACGAGGAAAATGAATAGTTCCCTCAAGAATCAAACACGATACTTTAAAGGAAAAAAACTGAGTCGCCACGTTAGTTTAACTTTAAACCCAAACTTAACGAAAAATGATTAGAGGCAAAGGATTCGGAGGTCAGGTTACGCTTTGGGAAGAACTTAACCGGTAGTTCACCCAAAGTGCCTCGGAAAAAACCGAGTCTGCCTAAGTTTGTTAACAAAATTGTGCAAGTGTGTGTGTGTGTTCTTAAAAGTGGGAGAAACTGACTTTTAACAAAATCAGTTAGAAACTTAACAAAAATGGTTTTCTTGTAAACAGTTTGACAGAAAAGGGGAAAGACTGAAAGTTCACCCCTCCGGCCAAACTAGCCGTACGACTGGGAATGCCATCCCTGGGCTTTTTACAGATTGTCAAGAAATCAGTCCAGTTTCAGGCAGAAACAAAGCATTCTGCTGAAACTGAACTATTTTACATCTTTCCAGTTTATTTACTTACACAAAGCTTGAATTAAATCATCCCTATGCTCTTAATCACTAATTAAACACCAAAACACAAGGTTTTGGGTGTGATCAAGGCAATAATTGGGGAAAATTAAGAAAGGTGATGAACATGGCATTTGAGCCAAAATCATCATTTGGATGGTTAAAGATGGAAACTTGAACATCCAAATGGATGATTCTTCCAAGGAAATGCCTTAGGATATCAAAAATCAACCTTTGGATGGATAAAGATTGAGTCTTTACCATCCAAAGGGATATTATTGGAGTTAGATCAATATTTGAATGATAAAGATTGAAACTTTATCATCCAAACTTGATCATTACACCATAAAATCAACTTAAAAGTAAAGACATGAAATTTAACTTGCATAAATGTAAAGACATAATGTATATTGCATAAAAGTAAAGACATAATCTAAAGAACATTAATGTAAAGACATAATATAAAGTGCATTAATGTATAGACATAATGTAAAGAGACATTAAATGATAACAAGTCTTGATCATCTTAGGTTTGAACCCTTGATCATGCATAGAACATGAGGGTACCATTGATTCATATCAAGAACTTGGTTCCAATTCATAATATTTACAAGAAAAGTAAAGACATTTACATAAATTAAACAAAAGAAAGATAGAATATGAGATGAAGAGAAGATGGGGAGAAGGAGGCCTCACCAATTTTGGTTCTATACTTATCTTCTTTCTCTTTTTTCACTCAAATGTGTGTTTATGTGTTTGACCTGCCCTCAATTCGACAGAGTTTACACTCACAAAATGATTTCTCCCCCCCCCTAAAATGATCAGCCAAGGGTCCAATTTATAGGGACTGAGGGTGCCCAAACCATCCGTACGGATTGGCCCTTCCCGCGTCCAAACCATCCGTACGGCTCAGCCTGGCGAGCTTCTGAATTGTTTCAATTTTAATTCCAGAGTAGTCCTGGAATTTTATGTTTATCTTAGTGAGGTCCCAGCCTATCAGTTTATCCCTGAATGGTGCTAAGAGTTCTTCTAAAGTTGGTTAATTTCAGATTGGGGTACTTACAACATCAACGGTTAGTATTCTAAATTCATCTTGCCATTAATTTAATCATCATGAATAGATCTTGGGGCTTAGGGTTTTGTTGTTTTATATTGCTTTCTTCCACTGCGCATGTTGCACCAAAACCCAACAGTGGTATCAGAGCCCCATTCATGTATGATTATTTTAATAATATCATGTTGATAATATAATTGGATTATATGTGTTAACATGCTATTTGAATTTAGATTCATCGTGTTTATGTGGTCTATGCGTTTTATGTGGTTACTGTTTTTGTAACTTTAATCGCACTATTAATCGCAATAAAAATTATGGTGGATTTAATATTGTTTGGGTTTGTAGACACCCCGCCTTGGACCGCTCACCCCGATTGCACATTTGATCTTGTGTTTCTCCCCATTTTAAGTGTTTCTCGTTAGTTTCTGTCACTTCCGTTAAGTTTCTGACTGACTTCGTTAAGTTCAGGGACTAAACTGAATAACATGGCTGACTTTCTAGTCCATTCTGTCAAAATCGCCTTCTCTGAGTCGCGTGCCTCCGACAGGAGGATCCAAACGCGCGCGCATCCCACCCCCAAAGCAGGAAGCGCGCGCCTCTGGGCGTCGGTTACAGATTTCTGGCCAGGATTCTCTCCCTTGCTCAATTTACAGGATTTTGCCCGGGAAAGATTTCTTGGTGACTGAGTTTTGGCAACAAAAACATCTCTCTTTCACCTATAAAAACCCCCCCCTTTACCTCCATTTTAAAGGAGACAAAAACTTTGACCAAAAACCCATCGAAAGACCTTGACCAAGAAACCTTGGACCTTGGACCTTGGGCTCTCAATCTCACATTTCAATAAGAAACCAAATTTCCTACTTTCAAAGCATTTTCCAAAGGATTTCTCCAAGTAATTCAACAAGAAGTGTTTGAAGTCTCTTGAAGTCTAGGTAAATCTATTTCTTTCCTCTTCTTAACTTCATCTCTTTTCTCTTTCTTTTTGTTTTATCAAAGTGCAATCACCCAAATCATTTTGGGACATGACTCTAACGATCACCTCATCTCATTGAGGTCGGTTAAAGAGTTATCTCCTACATTCCAAACTCTATTTTAAAACCCCTTTTAATGATTTAAAGAAGAAGAAGAAGAACGTTTATCATTCATGTAGATTTGGATCAAGCAAGACCAACTTTAGTTGGGTGAGATGGGTGTTTCGGTACTTCCCATCTCGTAATCTAACCCCCGAACCTCAAAACAAAGAATCTCTGTTTTCGTAATCAAACTTAGGCTATTATCAATAGGTTTTTCTTATGTTCCTCAAAACATAGGTGGCGACTCTAAAAACAAGTTAGACATCCTAGGATAACTCGCGCGCTCTAGCCAAGCCGTGGGCTCCCCCGGGGTATCTACAGTGGCGACTCTGCTGGGGACGTTTGAGGGTTAAACTTGCATTCTGATCAAAATCTACATCTTTTCTGGGCATTCTGACTCCTGATGGGGGAGGCGCGCGCTTCTGGCCTCTTCAGCCTAAGGCGCGCGCATCCCGTATCAAGGACCAGAATCGCCCACTTCTTCATGTTCTTCATCTTCTTCTTCTGCTATTCTCCACTAATCATTTCTGCAGGGGTTACAATATGCGCTTAGGACCAGGGCAATCCCCTGAGTCCAAAATCTGACAATCTGACAGGTGTGCCCAGAAGCGCGCGCCTCCCAATAGCATCGCGCCATGCGCGCGCGTCTCGTATCAACACTCAGAGGCGCACGCTTCTGGGTTGGTTCCCAGAACAGAACAGGTTTCAGTGACTAAGCAGAACAGTGGGGTGTGGGCACAGTTGCCTGCATCAGAACAGAATTGAACCCTCGGACTATTTATTTTTATGTTTTATTTACCGGCCACACTGGTGATTCGGGAGTTGTAATTTATGTGCTTATGTGTTTTTTATCTTTCTTTTCAAAAAAAATAATAATAAAATTTTTTTGTCACGTGATAGACCTCACACTACGTGCATATTACTCCTATGAACTGCTCACTATCGAGTCGCACAAGTCCAACCCCAAACCCGTCGAGGCCCGTCCAAGAAAGTTTCAAGCTCCACTCGACCTTGGCTCTTTCGAAGCGGTAAACCTCAGCCCGTGGCCTTGTTCATGACTACATGCCGGGGGTGACCTTTGAGCCTCATATTCAAGCCGAGCACAAGCCACACAATTCTAGTTAGGGTCTAACACTCCGTGACTCAAGTCGGTTTCCATGTACCGAGATTTCCCTAAACTAATGTCTTCAAATCATACATGCCAACTTGTTGAAACGGACGCAATAAAAATCCGTCCCCAAAAGTGGTTATTTTGGACGAAAATAAAAATCCGTCCCCGCATGTATGCTTTACAACATTAATTTAGTTTAATCCCTATACATGTAGGATTCACAAACGCGATGGAATCCGATGAGTATATGCGACCACAAGATGGTCTATATACTAGTGTGACGATTCCATTATTTTCTTAGAAACCCCAAAAGGGATCCATTCCCTCCGACTTATAAAAAAAAAAAAAAAAAAAAAAAAAAAAAAAGTCTTTTCTTATGTGGTTCGAGTCGTGTGCCCAACTGTGTGTTCTAAGTCTCTTCATGGACCGCAAGTGTTACTCAAAACTGACAAGGGCCTCTTCTGCAATCTAGGTTCAATTGGTACTTTCAGAGTCTACCGGGATTCGGAAAATCGGTCAGTCCGTGAAGAGATCACTCCAACAGCTCCTACATCAACAATGGCCGGCGGCTCCAACACCAACAATACCATGACTCTCGAGCAACTCGCAACCATGGTCCAACTCCTCCAAGAGAAAGTCTCCACCCTTAATAAGGAGGCACAAAGCAAAGACGACATTTGGCAATCCCACCTCGACAGCCAAAGGGAGGCCCATGAGGCCGAGATGGAGCTAATGAAAGAAATGCTCACTAATCTTGCCAAGGGGAAGAGCAAAAATGACGATGAAGAATCCGAATGGACCGAAGGTTTGTTCAAAAGTCCTTATGTCAACACCCGCACCAAGAAAGTGGGAGAGCCAAGTTCCGAGAACAATGAGCCCAAAATGGTGGATTCTATCATGGCCTACATCGAACAAAAATTCAATAGGCTCAACATGGGGAAAGGCTCCGACACAAGCCTTTATCAATCATCCATCCTCATGAGTACTATAGCCGCTCTTCCTGATAAGTTCAAGATGCCGACATAAGCAAATTCAAGGGCAACTCTTGTCCTATGGCTCACATTGAGACTTATATTTGGGCAATGGTTCCGAAGAAGGTCTCCCCCAAGGTGATGGCTCAATGATTTCCTCTCACTCTCGAGGGGGCGGCAAAAGATTGGTATGCTACTCTCCCGCTCACTGTCTGTCTTGATTGGGACTCCGCCATGCTTGCCTTCAAGAACCAATACCAAGGCAACACCACTCACCGGCCCACAAGGAAAGAGCTAGAGAAAATACTCAACGAGACCACGAGTCCTTCATCGACTTCACAAGGAATGGAATGATAAACTCTCTGAGATTGTGGAAAGGCCAAATACCAGGAGCAAATGGACATCTTTCTCAAATGTCTCAAAATTGATCTCCGCACCCACCTAAGTGGTGCTTGCTATGCGGATTTCTCCCAAATGTATGAGGCGGGGGTCCGAATGGACGAGATGCTCAAGGAAGTCAAGAAAAATGCTCCTAGCTACCGCTACAAGGCCGCTTTCAACTCCACAAAAGAGGCCTCGGTCAACGCCGTCACTATCGACAAGGGGAATTACAAAAAGGTCCCTCCACCCCAAGGGAAGAAGTCTCGAAATGACCGTGTCTACACGCCTCTCCAAGGCATGACTCAAATCGAAGTTTTCGAAGTCCTCAAAGCAAAGGGTCAAGTCACACCCGTACAAGGGTACCAACCCAAGACGGTCAACCCCAATCATGCTCACCACAAATATTGTGGCTACCACCAATATAGTGGCCACACCACCGAGGAATGCTTCGTTCTCCGCAATGTCATTCAAGATCTCATAGATAAGAAAGAATTTGTAGTGACTAATGGCGAACATGTCAATGTAATAGAAATAGGAGAACTCGAGGGGACCACCCATTCAATCCCAATTGTGAATGGGGGCCCCAATGTTATGAATAAACTTGACAATTCTTGTTATGTTGTAACTTACGATGAGGTAATGAGGGAAGTACTAGAGAATAGGAAAAGGAAGCAAGATGGGAACGTCAACATGCTAACTCGATCCGGTCGAGTCATAGCAAACAACCCTTCCACTTCCGCACCAAGCTCCTCTTCTCAAAGGCCGCAAGCTCGCGACACTCCCGAAGATCCTCTACTTGTCCAACTCAAGAAAACTCAAGCCAACATATCTATTTGGGACCTCATGGCATCCTCAAAGAAACATCGAGATCTTGTCATCCGCAATCTCGATGATACATCAATTTCTCCCGATACTACTCCCGAGGACCTCACGGCAATAATCGGTCACATTCATTTTGGAAACGTCATCACCTTTGCCGATATGGACCTTCCACCATTTGGTTCCGACCACAACGAGGCTATTTACCTCAAGGTACGAGCAAGGGGGAGGTCCATCTCAAGAGTCTTAGTGGACGGTGGTTCCGCACTCAACCTCATGCATGGCAGAATCATGGGCATACTGGGGCTTAAGGATTCCGATTTGAAGCCTTCTACTCAAGTAATCCGAGGTTATGACAGCACCGCCCGTACAGTCATGGGCATGATCGAAATAGACATTGAGTTTGGGAGCCTGGTCATGTCCGTTCCATTTCAAGTGCTTGACATCCCGGCCTCGTTCAACTTGCTTTTGGGTCGACCATGGATTCACAGTTCTAATGCCGTCCCGTCAACTCTCCATCAATGTGTCAAGATCCGAAATGGTGATGAAATAGTGACCGTCATGGCCGAAAACGTCACTATCCACAGAAAAGGTGAGCCCGTCCACCAAGTTCAGCATGGTTTACCAGACTCCACTCTCTCCGGCGTCTCAATCAACGCCATTAACAAAGAAGGGGAACCGGATCATGGACCCCCAGCAATCACAAAGTCCTCCGCATGATGAGAAATATGGACTACTTCCCTGGTTTAGGCCTAGGGAAATATCAACAAGGAATCCTACATCCTGTGCAAGTCCCATTTGTCAAGAACACATTCGGTTTGGGGTACGAGCCTTCAGAGAAGACTAAACAAGAGCAAGCGATCAAGGATGAAAAGGCCCGAGCTCGTAAAGAAGGCCGTCGTTATGAGGT
>JAOWBW010001028.1:0-249177 GCA_026119855.1 Campanula takesimana | reverse complement strand
GGAAGCACAGCATTCTAACTCAGTTCTACTCCATGGACGAGCAACTTGGTGATTGTCTTACCATTGACCATACTTCCCAATGAAAGCTAATCCGAATCCAGAAACCAATGCAGACATACCATCAATCAAGAAACCAAAAGATGAATGGACCGATGAAGAGAAAAGACTAGTTGGAATGGATGTGAAAGCAAAGAGCATACTCCTAAGTACCTTGAGTACGTCTCAACGTCGACAAATCATGGAATGTGCTACCGCTAAAGAACTTTGGGATGCAATTGAAGATTACATCGAAGGAGATCAAGCTTGCAAGGAAAGCAAAAAGTTTGCAATTCAAAGAAGATTCAACAACTTTGCTAAGATCCCCGGTGAATCACTAAGAGCCACTTATGATCGTTATTGTGAGATCGTGAGTACTTATACAGCACTCGGAAAGAAGCTTACCAAGAAAGAAATCAATGTTAATTTTTCTTGGCTGTTGGTTCACAATATCTACACAAGGAAAACACTCTTGAAGATACCAAGCTACTAGATGACATGTCTCTCAGAAGCCTCTATGCCAACCTCAAGGTCTTTGATATCAAGCTCAACAACATTGCTGAAATGGAAGGAAAAACAAAGAACTTATCGTTGGTTGCTCAAAAGGAAGAAGTGATCGAGGAAGAAGATCAAAAAATCTCCACATCAGATTTACTTGATATGGATGATGATGATTTTGCTATGTTCGTGAAAAGATTCCAAAAGTTTAGAAAGACAGCAAGACCCGGATCAACAAGCAAAGCTCCAACAAGGTTTTCAAGGAGCAGCCCTTCAAAGAAAAAAGAGAACTTCAACTTCTCCAAGAAGAAAGAAGATCTTGTTTGTTTTAATTGCAGGAAACCAGGTCACTTCGCATCAGAATGTCCAATTCCCAAGTATGAGTACATGAAGAAGAAAAGTAACTTTACTCCAAGGTATTCAAAGCAAAGGGAATGATGGCTGAAGAAGACTCTACCTCAAAAGAGTTAGCTACTTGGATAGAGTCAGACTCTGATGAAAGTGATGAGGATTCTAAAGAAGGTCACATCTGTTTGGTCGTTCAGTCCGATGATGAGGATGATAATAAAAGTCGCCGCTCACCAAATGCAAAACCTAAACGGATAAGTTATACGCCGATGAACTTGCTGAAAAAGGATTCCTAACTCCGGTTCAAAAGAATGGTGATCTTCTATTTTCAAGATGTGATGTGAGTGCAGCAAAGAGAGCTCTACTAAATCCCAAAGTGAAGGAAGTTCTGTCTACCACACCTCAAGTCAAGTTTGACATTTCCCTTGATGAACAAGAAAAGATGTTCATGAAAGCTGAACAGGTAATTAGTAAGTTTTCTGGCATGAAGGAAGCTTTAGCACTTTCAACTGAAGAAATTTCCCAGCTTAAGACGGAGAAATCTCTACTAAGATCTGAACTCACCCTCCTTAAGGAGCAGATCAAGAGCATGACTCCTCTTACTGATCGAAACCGTTTCCTAGAAGAACAAAATGCTATATTTAAAGTTAAAAACGAAGAATTGGCTGCTGAGATAAATGACTTGAAAAGGATCACTAATGAGTGGACCAATTCTCGTGTCACTATGGAACAAATCTTAGAATCCCAAAAGCCTAGTGGTGATAAGGAAGGCTTAGGATTTCAAACTAGTGACAACTTTAAATGTGCATCTTGCTGTGAAAGAGATGAGAAATTTACCCAGCAAACTTTGGAAGGGTCGAAGGCTAAACATCATGTTTCAAAGGGTGTAGGAAAAGAACTAAAGAAGAAACTAGAGTTCAACTATGTCTACCCTAAGAAACAAACTGGCAAGGCAAAGTTGAAAGGTATTGCTGTGGATGAACCTACCGCAGAGTCTACCTCATGCGCAAGGCAGAGTCTTCCTACCGCAGAACCCTACCGCGGCAGACTACCTTTCATGGTAAGTCGACCGCATATGGTGGAAATGCAGCAAAGTTCAAAAGGGTGAACTTTGTAAAGGAGACCGCATCCACACCTGTAAACGATGTTGTTCTGAAGACCGTGACAAAGTTTGTTAACCCTCAGTTGGGTGGCTTCCACCATTGTTCCATGTCTGATGATTATGGTCACAAGGCTGCTGAATGTCTTTTAAGATTCACACCAAATCCCAGAAGGCTTAAACCCCCTTCTTTGAGGCAAGTGTGGGTTGTTAAAAGTTGCTAACCCTTTGGACCCAAAAGAATAAAAGGGGACCTTGTTCTTAAATGTTTATTTTATAGGTTCTCTGCTTAATGGCTGGACTCTCCAAGGATAGATCAAGTTTATGGTATCTCGATAGTGGCTGTTCAAGGCACATGACCGGAGATATCAACTTATTGGAAGATGTCCGTGAAGAAAAGGGTCCATCAGTAACTTCAGAGATAATAACAAAGGAAAGACTGTAGGATATGGAGTCATTCGTAAAGGAAAAATCACCATCCAAGAAGTCTCTCTAGTTATTGGACTACAACACAATCTACTCTCAATATCTCAGTTTTGCGACAAAGGATTGCAATGCCACTTCACTTCAAATTTCTGTCTCATCAAAGATGGCATATCCGGCGTCACTTTGCTCAAAGGGATTCGTAAGAAAAATGTTTATGTTGTTGATTTTAATTCATCTTGCATTTCTTCTAATCTCTGTTTTGTAGCAAAGAATGTTAGTGAAAATAGTTGGCTGTGGCATAAAAGACTAAGTCACTTAAACTTCAAGTATCTCTCCAAGATTGGTAGAGAAAATATAGTTCGTGGTCTACCCAAAGTAGCTGATCACCACGATGAGAAGTGCACAGCATGTCAACTAGGCAAACAACCAAAAGCGTCTTTCTCCAGCAAGACGACACCTTCAACTTCTAGATGTTTGCAACTACTACATATGGACCTGTTTGGACCTGTTTCTACCGCAAGTATTAGAGGAAATAGATATACCTTAGTTGGTAGATGACTACTCAAGATATACGTGGGTCGAGATGATGAGCTCCAAAGATGATTGTTATAACATTTTGACCGCACTCTTTAGACAGCTCCAAACACAAAAAGAAGACGACATCGTTAGTGTTCGATCCGACAACGGTACAGAATTCAAGAACAACGGTGTTGCTTAATACTGTGATGATCATGGTATTGACACAACTTCTCTGCTGCTGGAGTTCCACAACAAAATGGTGTAGTGGAAAGAAAGAATAGAACGTTGATAGAGGCTGGAAAGACAATGATTGCTGAAGCAAAGCTACCTCAATATTTTTGGGCTGAAGTAGTCAACACAGCATGCTTCACTCAGAATAGATCCCTCATCAACAAGACCTACAACAAACTCCCTATGAACTTTGGAGAGGAAGAACCCCCAACATAGCATACTTCAAGATATTTGGATGCAAATGCTTCATACTCTACAACGGTAAAGAACATCGAGGTAAATTTGCTCCTAAGGCCGATGAAGGAATATTTATTGGGTATGCTAAACACTCAAAAGCTTTTCGTGTATTTAATAAAACCACTCTTAAGATAGTAGAATCTGTCCATGTTACTTTTGATGAACATTATCTCCTTGAGCCACATATGGCTCCAAATGTTGCTGATGATTTTGTTGAGATAAATGAGACAGGTACAACTTAACCGCAAAATCAATAAACTCAAGGAAACCCATCTACCTCAACTTCACCTCCATCTACCTCATATGAAGCACCAGAAGCTACCTCATCTGCTGCTACCTCAAATGGAGTTGAAGTTGAAATACCCATAAATGTTGAAGAGCCTATCCCTCAAATCACTTATGATTGGGATGGCTCAAATGATGTACCACTAGAAGATTTACAACCACCATCAACTCAACCAGACATACCTCAAGAAGTTCGTGAGGTCAGAGATCACCCAATTCAGAATATCATTGTGATTTGCATTTTGGCGTTAGAACAAGAAGATCAAACTATGATGCACTTACCGCATTCATATCTCAAGTTGAACCAAGAAAGTTGATAAAGCACTCCAGGACTCAAGTTGGATTGTTTCCATGCAAGAAGAACTCAACCAATTTGAAAGATGTAAAGTTTGGACCTTGGTTCCAAGGCCACAAGATCAAGGAGTGATTGGTACAAAGTGGGTATTCCGAAACAAGATGGATGAGAATGGAAGCATCACAAGGAACAAAGCTAGGTTGGTTGCACAAGGATATAGACAAGAAAAAGGCATTGATTATGATGAAACATTTGCCCCGTTGCAAGACTCGAAGCTATAAGGATATTCTTAGCTTATGCCTCTTACAAAAGATTCAAGCTATATCAAATGGATGTAAAGAGTGCATTTCTCAACGGAGAACTTCAAGAAACCGTCTTTGTTGCTCAACCGCCCGGATTTGAAGATCCCAAATTTCCAAATCATGTCTACAAACTCCGTAAAGCTTTGTATGGACTCAAACAAGCTCCACGAGCATGGTATGATACTCTATCTAAGTTTCTCCTTAAAAAAGGATTCAAACGTGGTAAGATCGACACAACTTTATTCATTGCTAAATATAATGATCATACTTTACTTGTTCAAATATATGTAGATGATATTATTTTTGGTTCTACTAATGAATTGTTGTGTAAGCGTTTTGAGAAACTCATGAAAAGCAAATTTGAGATGAGCATGATGGGAGAATTGACATTCTTCCTTGGACTTCAAATTAAACAATGTGCTGAAGGTATCTTCCTCAACCAAGCTAAGTACACAAGAGATCTCATCAAGAAATTTGGACTTGAAAATGCAAAGTCATACGACACACCCATGGCTACTGGTAACAAGCTAGATAAAGACTTGAAAGGTAAGAAGGTTGATCAAACCTTATATCGAGGTATGATTGACTCTCTCTTATACTTAACTGCTAGTAGACCAGATATCATGTTTAGTGTTTGTGTTTGTGCTCGTTATCAAGCTGATCCTAGAGAAGCACATCTTATTGCTGTTAAACGTATTATTCGATATCTATCTGGGACTATTAACCTTGGACTTTGGTACTCCAAAGATTCAACTTTTGATCTTATAGGTTACTCAGATGCAGATTATGCAGCATGTACCATCGATAGGAAAAGCACGAGTGAAACTTGTCATTTCCTTGGAAATCGACTAGTTTCATGGGCAAGCAAGAAACAAGCCTCAGTCTCTGTATCTACCACAGAAGATGAATATATAGCTGCTGGAAGCTGCTGCTGCCAAGTGCTGTGGATGAAGCAACAATTGGTTGACTACGGAATCAAAGAAGAAAATTGTCCAATCTTTTGTGACAATACGTCTACCATTGCTGTCTCCAACAACCCTGTCATGCATTCCAAGACCAAACACATTGATATCAAATACCACTTTCTCAAGGATCATGTTGAAAAAGGTAATATACATCTAGAGTATGTGAGTACTGATGATCAAATTGCAGATATTCTCACCAAAGCTCTCGATTCCAAGAGATTTAGGTACCTAAGAGGAGAAATGGGTATGCTTGAACACTAACTCAAACTCGTCCATATGATTTCTTGTACTAATGTTTGTCTAAGTTCAAAAGTAGGTACACGGCAGACATATCACGGTCAAGCAAATACTATTGGTTTCTCAATCCCTCACTTGACCGCACCTCCAAATTGCCGCATCATTCAAATGTTGCCGCACACTTCATGCTGCCGCATAAAGTATTGTTACCTCATAGTAAAGATTCATCTCAAAAGCTAAACCAAACAAGGATCTTAATCATTTTCTTCCTGGAATCATCATTGACTCTGAGGATCTGAAGTTGGATGCCATCGGCCGCAACATCCTTGCGCGCCTAAAGAAATGTGGACTTCTGCTGTTCTTTTCCATTGATCAAAATTTCCATCTACCTGCATTTGTAGATGAATTTTTCACTACTGCCGTGGAAATGGAGGATGCTGAAAATCCTGATGCTCACCCCAAGTACATCAAGGCCAGGGTCATGGGCATTGACATGTCTTTTGATGCCAGATATTTAGCTCACGCCGTGGGAATCAAGAGACTTAAGGGAGGTCCAGAGGAGATCTCGAAGGCAGAACTTCGAAGCCTCGCGCAGAAGCTGGCTGGATCTACTGATATTTTGAAGATCCAACGCAAAGATGTAGGGGAAATCATGTACCACATAGGACATCTAGTTGATCATGGATTGTTGTGCAAGACTGGAAACCATGCCAACTCTAACAATACTCAATGGAGGATTTATGCTGCTATCTACCTCGGCAGATATCTGGATTGGGGCCAGATAATTTATGATATTCTGAAGGTCAACATCCTTGCTTACAAGGATGCGGCAGACTCTAGAGATACTAAATACCGCACCAACAGTTGTCTCATTTCTCACCTCATGAGTCACACACTCCGCATCAAGGAGTTGTTTGAGAAGACCAAGTCTTACAAGGTTCCAATTTCCACTTCTAAGGACTTCTGCCGCAAGTCCATGAGGGTCAATTACCGCAACAATTTTGGAGATGAGATGTACCGCTCCTATCTTCTAAGAGATCCAATTGAAGAGTACATCCCTCCCAAATACTCTAAAAGAGGTCAAGCAAATCTTGGTGATAAAATGGTTAGTGATGTGGAGGCTGCCGCATTTGAACAGGACCTCAAGCATGCTGCCGCAATGAAGGCCAGTGCAAACGGTAAAGATGTTAATCTACCCTCCCCTCCAACTTCCATTAAAGGCAAAGAGAAGGTTGGGGAACCAGCTAGAAAGTCTAGACCAGTTTCCTAAGGCATCAAGATTACTTCTACCGCATCTGCCCATCCTGCTGCACCTCACCCTTCTAAATCTAAGGTAACTCCTACCGTACCTTCAATGTCTCCCTCTCCTGAACCTCAACCAAAGAAGAAACCATCCAACCCTTCTAAATCTTCCCTTCCTTCCAAGCCCACCGTCTCCTTGGCTTCAAAATCTATGCCTGCTGCAAGTCAGGGGGAGAGACCTGTTGAGAAACCTGCTAAGAAGCGTTCTCATACGCCAAGTCCAGTTAAGGTCTCCAAAAAGGCTAAGGTCAAATCTTCCTCTCCTGAAGTTCTATCTCCTTAGTTTGGCTCTGATGAGGATCTTACCGTCTCTCCTCCCAAGATTGCCAAAAATTTCATTTTGGATTCTCAGTTAGATGATATGGAGGAGGTCTCTCAGGGTGGTGATGCCACAAAGGATCGAGAAGAAACTGAAAGTGAAGATGAAAATGGTGATGATGCCGCGGCCACTGATGAGGAGAAAGATGAAATTGAAGATGATGAGAATAAGGACTCAGATGATGCTGCTGCCGCACCTACTTCCAGGCCCATTAATAAGGGATTAGTTGATGAAAGTGATGAAGAAGAGGAGCATGAGAGCTCAAGTGATGCTGTTGACAAGGCTGCCTCGGAAAGATGGATCCTTGTGAAACGGTTGGAGTGGCCAATATTGAGGAACCAACCGTGCCTGGTAAGGCTGCCTGTACGGTTGATATTCCTACTTCTCCTTCTGCCGCGGTCCCTCCCTCGACCGCAGTTCCTGTTCTTGAGTTGCTTATTCAAATTCTGAACTGCTTGCCACAGTCAAATTACTCACTTAGATGCAAGCAGACACTCAATCTCAGGTTGAATCTTTAGTGTCTAGTATGGTGGCGCTTCGAGAGGAGGTTATTGAGTTGAAGACTGATCAAGCCGCTTTAAAGCGAGATGTTACCGCACTTCCCTCCGAGTTGATCTCGACCATTAAGGGGGAGAGTGTTGTGATAACAAAGGCAGTAAAAGACATCTTGCAAGGAACAACTAACAGTTCTACCGCACCTCCACCTCCTGCCACAGATACTTCTTCCCTAACTCTTGCCGCACTCAAAGAAGCTCTTAGAAAGCAAACTGATTACATCAGTAACAGTGTTGTTAGTGGTGTTGAGGGAGCAAGCAAAGAACTCTCAAAGTCTATGAATGATGATAAACTTGAAATCAAGGATGAGCTGGGCAAGGAGCTGAAGAAATTGAAATCATCTCTAAAAGAGGAAATCATGATTCACACAAATACCGCACTTCTTACTGTTGCGGAGAAATTCACTCCCAAGATTGCCGCAATGAACGAAGCCATGAAAGTTCAAACCAACCGCATTGAAGTCAACAACGTCAGAATTGAAGGACAATCTACCAAGATTGATCTCCTATCTAACCGCGTCAATACGGTAATGAACAGGCTTAACCGTCAAGGCATGATTCAAGCTATGCAAGAAGCTATTCAACCTTCCGAAGCAGGTCACGGCAATGTTCAAGCTCATGGCGAGGAAGAGGAAGAAGATGGAATCACTGCTCCTGTTATGATTCCAGGATTGAATATCCCTGCCTACCGCTTTCCTCTTACCGCAAAATTCATTGAAGACCTCATTGATGTTGACCGCATTTGATCTGACCGCATGTGGTCATGAAAATTTGATGTTTAAAACAATCTTACTTTTATGTGTTTTATTCTGGGTTTGTAACTTAAAACAACATTTCTCTTTTGTGATCCTTATACTCCTGCTGCCTTAATGATTATCATCTTGGAGTATGATTGTTTATTGTGTTTGTTGCATTTCTATTCCTTCTCTGATTATTTATCTTGAAATGCTTCACATAATATTTCTATCTTCTAGGATTAGTAATTTGTTTTTCTTTTTAGAATGATAGAAATCTATAACATTGGCTTAGTGTGTGCATTGACTTGGGACATGATATTAATAAAATGTTTATTCTCAAAAACATGTTTTTACCAAGTACAATGAATTAGCCTTTGTTATTGTAGGTAATGGTCTCAATCAAATAGGGGGAGATTGTTGGGTATGCTTATTATAAACCACTCCTATTACCTTAATTTGATTGATCCCATAACCTAATTTTTACTCTTTGTGGACTTTAGGATATATTGTAAGAAGTACTTGTACTTCATTTAGAATAGTCCACTTTCTAGTTTGATAGGCTTAGCAGATTAGGTTCCAAAATTTTTCTAAGTCTGGAGATATGTGGCAAGGCTAAGTCTACCGCATGAGTATGTCTACCGCATGGGCTAGTGCTTGCCGCATGGATCAACTCAACACATGCTTTTTACCTACCGCATGAATCAAGCCAACCGCATGATTCATTCTACCGCATGGTACCAGAGTTGAAGAACTCAAGTTTGGTTCAAAATTAACCATGGTTACACTTGTGTCCAAAACCTTGGTTAGTTTAGAACGTTGCAAATTCAAATTTCAAATTTGAGTACAACTGTCATCATAGTACAGTTGGACCACCATGACTCTGTAACAAAAGGACAACTCAGACTGAGCTCCAATTAGAAATCAACAGCTCATTGTCCTCCAAACTTGCCCTCCAAGAATTCAAACGGCTAGTTTCTCCATCAAGGCTATAAATAGACCTTGAATTCTTCATTGAAGACATGCTGAGATTCTAAGAGAGAAATTGCTGTTGAAATTCTTGGTGATTGAAGATCATATTCAAGATTTCCAGAATCTTTCGAATCTTCAAGCACTCAACCTTCAAGTCTTCATCAAATCTCCAGCAACCTTCAAGATCAAATCTCAAGCCTCTCACACAAGATTCATTAGGCTCTAAAATCATATAGATTCCAAAGAGCTTTTGATTCTTACACACACACTCACCCCGATTGATCAATCACATAGATTGAATCATTAGGGATACACTGGTCTAAGTCTAGGATTTGAACTTCATAGAAATAGGTGTTGATTCAATACTTCATCTCTGTAATCTGTATTCAAGTGAATCTAATATATACCTCATTCAAAATCCAAGACTGTCCATCTTGGTAAAGGACGTAGATCTTTTAACAGATCGAACCTTTCCAAATCATTGTGTTCTTTACTTACTGCACTTTACCTTTCTGCAAATTTACTTTAAGTCTTGTTCATCTTGTTCATATTGTTCTTCACTTGTTCATATTAATCTTGTTTGTCTTTTTAGTGTTTGATCTTCCAGATTTAAGAACAATTGTGAATTGTGTTTGTTTGTTCACCTCATTGCCTTAGCTAAAATCTGACTAACTTATCATTTGCCAAAAATCTCTAAGACACAAGTTTTCAATCTCTCAACCTACCTCACTTTAACCTACCGCACTCATACCTACCGCATATTCATCTACCGCACTACCTACCGCAAACAAACCTACCGCATTGAACTTATCAAAACCAACTCTTAATTTGTTTCAACGAAAACTTCCGCTGTGCATTTTATACTTGACCGCGTGGTTTTCATCTACCGCAAAATTCAAGTGTAAGCATAAAGGTTGAATTTTGAAAAAGGGTTGAAATTTTAAATAGGCTATTCACCCCCCCTAGCCTCTTTTCATACCCTTGTTGTGTCTCTGGGACCAACACCCCTCCAAAATCAAGGCAATCATTGACATGCCTCCTCCAAAGATGCAGAAATAGATCAAAGGTTTCATGGGCAGACTGCAATACATCAGTCGGTTTGTGCACCAACTCACTTCCATGTGCGAGCCAATCTTCAAGCTACTCAAAAAGAATGTGGCTCTAGAATGGACCGACGCGTGCCAAGAAGCCTTCGACCAAGTGAAGCATTATTTGACGTGCCCTCCTGTTCTTGTTCCGCCGCACAAGGAGAAGCCTCTTTTGCTCTATCTCACTGTCAATGAAGAAGACCTAGGGGCTATGTTAGCACAAGAGCAACAAGAGTCCACAAATGAGAATGCCATTTATTTTGTCAGTCGCCGATTCCAAGGAGGCAAAAAGAACTACTCTGTCTTAGAGAAGTCATGTGCAGCATTGGTTTGGGTCACTCAAAAGCTCAAACACTATATGGAAGCTTTTCCGATCAAGCTAGTAGCAAAGGTGGACCCGCTCCGCTACATCTTCGAGAAGCCTTTCATGCCAACAAGAATAGCCAAATGGTACTTCATGCTCGCCGGCTATGATATCACTTACGTCACACTAAAATCCGTCAGGGGGAAGGTGTTCAGTGACCACCTTGCCGAATTCCCGTGTGACGAAGTGAAGGGGGAAGATGTACAGTTCCCCGACGAGCATTTAATTTGTACTGTAACAGAGGAAAATAAGTGGCAACTTTTTTTCGATGGCACCGCCAATAAGCACGGTTTTGGTATAGGAGTATTGCTTGTCGATCCAAAAGACATCTACACTCCAATTGCCGTCCGTCTGGAATTCGAAGCTACCAACAACATTGCCGAGTACGAAGCATGCATAGCAGGGCTCGAAGCAGCTCTCGAAAGAAACGTCACGGAACTAGAAGTATTCGGCGACTCTTTGCTCCTTATCAATCAGCAATCGGGTAAATGGCGAATCCAAGACCCGACCCTCCAACAGTATGGTCAGCACCTTGAAGAATTGGTTGAACAATTCCAAGAGATAAATTTCAACTACCTGCCAAGGGATAAAAACCGCTTCCCCGATGCACTGGCCACCATAGCTTTATTAGTCGAAATGCCCAAAGGGAAAATGGTGAAGCCTTTCAAAATTGCCCGAAGAAACAGTCCGGCGTACTGCATGAGTATCGGGATCAACGAGGTTCAAACAAACTCCCGTGGTATTCGGATATCATGAATTTCCTCAAAGATGGCATTTATCCCGAGAATAGCAATAAGAAGTCTCAAGCGGCTCTGTAAAGGCTAGCCTCTCGGTACGTACTGATTGGGCACCGAGTCTACAAAAGACACCACGACGGGATCAATCTCTTATGCGCCAATGAGGCCGAAGATCAAGAGATAATGTGTGAAGTGCACGAAGGAGAGTGTGGACCCCACATGAATGGGTTTATGCTAGTCAAAAAGATACTCCGCATTGGTTATTATTGGAGCACTATGGAACGAAACTGTATCGAGAAAGTCAAAAGGTGTGCCAAGTGCCAATTCCATGCTAATATGCAACACGCTCCACCCTCGCAACTTTACAACATGGTCACACCTTGGCCTTTCTCTTGTTGGGGGATAGACATCATCGGTAAAGTCCATCCTGCCGGGAGCAATGGGCAGTCATTCGTCCTAGTGGCCATCGATTACTTCACAAAGTGGGTCGAAGCACAAGCCTATCGGACCCTCAACGCCAAGAAAGTAGCCGAATTTGTAAAGATTAATATCATGTGCCGATACGGCGTGCCTCATGAAATCATTTCCGACAACGGCTCTCACTTTGAGAAGGAAATGGATGCACTTTTGGTAGAATACAAGATCACCAAGCATAAGTCATCTCCTTACCGTCCCCAACAAACGGCGCGGTTGAAGCAGCAAATAAGACCATCGAGACCATCGTCAAGAAAATGGCCTCAACAGGAAGGGACTGGCCCAAGAAGATACCATTGGAATTGTGGGGCTACCGCACATCAATACGGTCAGCAACAGGAGAAACTCCTTATGCGTTAGTCTATGGTTCTGAAACCGTACTCCCAATCGAACTTGAAGTCCCATCTCTACGCGTCCTCCTCGAGAATCAAGTCAACGAGGTCGACTGGATGCAAAGTCGATATGAACAGCTAGCCTTACTCGACGAGAAAAGGCAAAGAGCACTCGAACGCACAAGGGCGTATCAGCAAAGGATGGCAAGAGCTTTCAACAAAAAGGTAAAGCCTCGAAACATCAATGTGGGAGATTTGGTCTTAAGACAACATCCTCCTAACGCCATGAATCCCCTGGGGAAATGGGGACCCCAATGGATCGGTCCGTACGTGGTCAAGAAGATACTAAGCGGCGGTGCAGTCCGACTCGTGGATTTTGATGGTGACCAGCTGCCAAAGGAGGTCAACCTCGACAAGCTCAAGAGGTTCTATGCTTAATAAACAAAGACCATAAAAAATAAAAAAAAACCGCTCGCTAGGTTGAAAACCCGCAAGGGTGGCCTAGGCAAAAATTAGAGCACGTGCAAAAAAGAAGCCCGCTAGATTGAAAACCCGAAAGGGCGGTCTAGGCAAAAAACAGGGTGCACACAAAAAAAATTTAAAAAAAATGGTCTTTGTTTGTTTGAACTACGGAGACCTGAGCCTCCCAACTGGAGGAACGTAGGCAACCTTCGGGTGAGGTCTAAAACATATCAAAAATACCCAATTCACTTCAAATAACAAGATGCAATTTTTATTTCATTCAATGAATTATTCAAGCCATTACAACGGATTTATTGAGCAACAAAAGACATCAAAGCATTAAATCCTAAAACAAAGTGGTCTAATTGCAATCTCTTAGGGTACTAAGAAAAATCCAATTTTCTCTTAGCCTTCAAAAGGCCACCCGATCGTCTCTCAATCCTTTTCTTCTTGGATAACGGAGGAGCACTAATACGCACCGAAACCTTCTGTGTTGCGGCACGTCTCTTGGCATAAAAGTCATCCAAAGGAGTACCGAAAGGATCAGCAAGAATGTTACTCGAATCAGCAGCAGCCTCCCTATATCTCAAATCACTGCTAGGCTCAAAACCCTATCCCAACAACCCGGCACAAAGCACATCGACCCAAGTGATGCCATGGTAAAGGGTGCCAAACAAATAATCCAAGTAGCTCTCGGGAAGGAAGACACTCCCCCGATGCAGAGGAGCAAAAGCTCAACGGTTGCGATCATCTCCCCAAGCCGACTGAAGCTCACTCGAGAAGTCCGGACCCATGTAAGCAACTGGACGAAGCATTCCGTCCCTCGGAAAAGGAATTATCTGTTGGCGACCAAACTGCCGCAGGACCTGCTCTGGCTGGTAAAATGATGAATCTCTCAAGCCGGGTACAACCACGTGCTGAAAACCAATAGTCCATTCCACAAAAGGATGAAGACCCCAAGAAGGAGGGCACCATTCAATATCGACGGTTACCCGAGATGCAAAGAATTTCTTCCAACCATCTTCAGATAAATCCTGGATCAATAACTTCCTCCTATGAACAGCAAAAGGAGACAAATCACCATTCGGGGAATAAATCTTGAAGTGTTCTCAGAGCCATATGGTCAAGAGCAAAGGGCTTCCCTGACACATCTTGTCCGTCCTATGTAACTCATCAGGGCAGTGCAAGGTCTCCCCTACAATAAGAGGGATTATACTAAATTGTTGCTCCTTGGCTTGCAAAATAATCTCAGCCAACTGCACATCCGCAGTCCCGAAAGGTGTAACAAACAGTACTTCACTAAAGAGACAAGCGGCCATGGCATTCCTTTTGAAATATTGAACCACCGGATCCTCCGAGTGTAAACTGAAGAACATCGGCAACTCAGTTATGTCAATCACAGTACCGTGCAACATCTTCCTCACGTCTTCAATAGGAAGATTCAGTGACTCAACCCAAGAGTCAATGGCACCACGGTGATATTTAGGGACGGCAATCCGATCGGCCAAAGGCATGCCAAGGATGGCCCCGAAATCATCAACAGTCGGTACCATTTTATTAGCTGAAAAGTTGAAGGTATGGCTATCGCAATCCCAGAAAGCCGCGGCAGCTCTCAACAAATCCCAATCCGGCTTCAACGTCCGCAAAGTGAAAAGAATACGGAACCCGAAGTCTTTAATGAAGGCCTTCTTGGGATGGTCTTGAAAGAATACACAAAAGTGTCCAAGTCCTTTTCATACCCACTAACAACCTTGGCATCAAGAGCAAAAGAATTGGAAGCCATGGAAAATGTTGATCACAAGCAAAGTTAATCAATAATATGAGGTTCAAAAATGGCAGAAAGGAGCTGTGAGAATCAAGTGGTCGAACAGAAGATGATATTATAGCTGTTGGGGATTCTTTTGGCCAGCAAATGTCAAGCCCGGAATTCCGCCTCCCAGAAGCGCGCGCCACCCGCCAGCGGTCTGAAATGCGCGCGCGTCCCAAGCCTATAGAGGAAAGAGCGCGCCTCCCAAGTCTAGATCACTTCAAGAAAAGGCCTTATCAGAGATCTCCAGTTTAAATCAAGACACAGCCCCTGTCCTCGGACACTCATTTGGGTACACCTTCTTCTGGTCCGCCCTTAAGGCATGTCAAAAATTGAAAGTAGGATAGAAACTCCCACTCAAAAGTAGGCTGTCCTTCCCCAGATTCCAAACTCCCTGAGTTCTGTCACGGGTACCATACCCCCCTCAAGGGTCAATCTCAGCATTTCATCCCTGGCAGGGATATTTTTCTGGTCACGGTTAACTGTACCCGCGCCCCACAATTCAAAAGTCAAGGTGACTCCAAGTGGCACGAAACTTCAAAGCAATACCTCATCAACGAATTTCATTAACGGATTCGTCCTCAAAGGTTCACTAACGGCCTTTCCAAAGGTTCACCAACGGCCTCATTCAAGGGTTCACTAACGGCCTCCTCAAAGGTTCACTAACGGCCTCCTCAAAGGTTCACTGACGGCATCTTCAAAGGTTCACCAACGGCCTCTCCAAAGGTTCACTAACGGCCTCCTCAAAGGTTCACTAACGGCCTCCCCAAAGGTTCACTAACTGCCTCTTCAAAGGTTCACTAACGGCCTCATCAAAGGTTCACTAACGGCCTCATCAAAGGTTCACTAACGGCCTCTTCAAAGGTTCACTAACGGCCTCATCAAAGGTTCACTAATGGCCTCTACAAGGGTTCACTAACGGCCTCATCAACAGATTTCACTAACAGCCTCTTCAAAGGTTCACCAACGGCCTCTACAAGGGTTCACTAACGGCCTCATCAACGGATTTCACTAGCGGATTCGTCCTCAAAGGTTCACCAACGGCCTCTCCAAAAGGTTCACTAACGGCCTCGTTCAAAAGGTTCACTAACGGCCTCTTCAACATATTCAGCCGGCAGGTTCACCTAACGGATCATGCCACCCCCTCTATCAACCAAAGCCGCTCACACAGGGAGCGCACCACTATCTCTCAGAATTTCAAATTCCTGCTTTCATCGAGTCTTTGCTTTTTTCTTGGTGATGTCCTCGGCGGGTCTTTTTAACTTTCGTCGACACATTTTGCTTTGCAATCCACATCACCGAGGGGCTCTGTAGACACCCCGCCTTGGACCTCTCACCCCGATTGCACATTTGATCTTGTGTTTCTCCCCATTTTAAGTGTTTCTCGTTAGTTTCTGTCACTTCCGTTAAGTTCCTGACTGACTTCGTTAAGTCCAGGGACTAAACTGAATAACAGGGCTGACTTTCTAGTCCATTCTGTCAAAATTGCCTTCTCTGAGTCGCGCGCCTCCGACAGGAGGATCCAGACGCGCGCGCCTCCCGCCCCCAAAGCAGGAAGCGCGCGCCTCTGGGCGTCAGTTACAGATTTCTGGCCAGGATTCTCTCCCTTGCTCAATTTACAGGATTTTGCCCAGGAAAGATTTCTTGGTGACTGAGTTTTGGCACCAAAAACATCCCTCTTTCACCTATAAAAACCTCCCTTTACCTCCATTTTCAAGGACCAAAAACTTAGATGAAAACTTGAGACAAAAACTTTGACTAAAAGACCTTGACTTTACCAAAGTTCCTACTTTCATAGCATTTTCCAAAGGATTTCTCCAAGTAATTCAACAAGAAGTCTTTGAAGTATCTTGAAGTCTAGGTAAAGCTCTTTCTTTCCCCTTCTCAACTTCATCTCTTTTCTCTTTCTTTTGCATTATCAAAGTGCAATCACCCAAATCATTTTGGGACATGACTCTAATGATCACCTCATCTCATTGAGGTCGGTTAAAGAGTTATCTCCTACATTTCAAACTCTATTTTAAACCCCTTTTTATGATTTAAAGAAGAAGAAGAATAACGTTTATCATTCATGTAGATTTTGATCAAGCAAGACCAACTTTAGTTGGGCGAGATGGGTGTTTCGGTACTTCCCATCTCGTAATCTAACCCCCGAACCTCAAAAAAAAGAATCTCTGTTTTCGTAATCAAACTTAGGCTATTATCAATAGGTTTTTCTTATGTTCCTCAAAACATAGGTGGCGACTCTAAACAATCTAAAACAAGTTAGACATCCTAGGATAATTCACCGCTCTAGCCAAGCCGTGGCTTCCCGGGGTATCTACAGTTTCATGATGTTCTTATTACTATGTTAGATTGGACATGCTAGATCTAATGTTTTAATCCCTACTTATAATGCATAACCGATAATGATCAACAAGATCTGGGAACTACTTATAAACCCTAAACTTTAGGTAATTACTCCCATGATCAGTAATTCTCCAAGGATGAATATGACGAATACACGTTGATCTTATCAATGGTATAATCATTATTCTAGGATGTGATCATCTTGTATGATTCTTTCTCCTCCCCCTTCATTATGCATGATCCCTCTTCTTCTCTCTATTCTGATTATGTGCTAACTACGTCGACCTGAGCTTCTCATCACGAGAGGAACGTAGGCAATCTTTGGATCCGGTCTCAATCACTAACACACTATTAACACATTCATCATGATAGAAAGACCGACTTATCGGGCAATAGGAGTGATAACATGAATATTCTTCTCTTATTGTAATTTGACCACCGAACCCTATTGTTCTCATAAATGGTTTTCTCAATGTTTTAACAACAAATAAAACAACGTGGCGACTCTCGATTTTCATCTCACGTATTCACAGTGGCGACTCTGCTGGGGACTAGCTTTGAACATCTTCAAACATAGAGGGTCAAACTTTCGTCAATATCATGATTGTACTTACTTGTTCTTTTCCCCCCTGTACTTTATCTCTTGTACCTATCTGCTTCCCTTGTACTTTAGTGCGTTAACATCTTAACTGCTCTCCTAACTGTTTTGCATTGCATACATGTAAATACAAAAAACTCTCTGTTTTCTCCCTAAAAAATAACTAGTTGTTGTCCGCACACTACCACTAGGTCTGTGTCACACTGCACACCCTACTGGATACTCCGCTGAGTGCACAGATTTTGGTGATCCTGTCGCCTCTATCTTTGTGGCACCCGGGCTATCTAACTCTTCGTTTTCACTTGTGAAGCGATCGAGGTTAATCCTTCATTCATTTCGAAACCATGCACTCACAGAGTCTAGGACACTCCAAAGTTGACCGGTTGGTTTGACTAGCTTTTCTTTATAGACAATTAACGTGTCGTTCATGCCGTCATCCGTTAAGTCTTTAATGAGTCGAGATCCTTCGAGAGAAAAAAGCACAAAAAATGAAATTCCCTACAAGGGTGTATATATAGCAAGCCGAGTGATACTTTGTACAAGGATCTCAACTCGTTAAAAACTTAACGGAAGTAACATAAACGTTACGTTAAATGCCTTTAAACAAGGGTTAGTCACTAGGATCCGTTAGGTCGGTGGAAGTCACTTGCCCTATAGGACCCTCGCCCAAATTGTCCATTTGGGAGGTGCACTACAGGTGAAAAACGAGGGGTCTATAGACGTAGTGAGGACCTCCACTGATCCAGGTTTTGTAGATAATAACCCAAAAAGGGGTACCTCTTCCAACCATTAGGACTAATAATACATCGTTTTCTAAATAACAAAATACATTGCATGAGCCTTGTCCCGTCCTAAACCTCTCGTCCGCTACCTCTACAGAGAAACAAGTTTGGGTCCGTTCCGGTGGTCGTCTTCAATGGTCAAGTCTTCCGCAAGCTCAGTCTTCAGTCTCTGCATCAACAATGCTCCATCATCAGAGCCTACTACTCCTAATGTCTCCACTTTGCCAGTCTCCACTTCTGCCGATCCAGAAATTGCCGCCAGTATCAAGCCCTCGGACATTCCGCCGCCTCTCCATACTTTCTTCACCAACCTCATGCTACAGATCTATAAGCTTGAGGATCGAAGAAAGTCACTAGAAAGGGTCAATCAAGAGCTCAAAGATCATCTTCATACTGAGATGAAGAAGAAAGGTGTGGAAACTAGCTTCCACAATGAAGAAGTAATCTTCGTCCAAGATGAAGAAGTGCCTGTCACCTACCCTTCCAACGAGGGTGCTATCCCTCTCAAGAAGCCCAACTACCAAAGGGTCCCTCCTCCTGATTTCGGTACTAAATCAAACTCCAGCAAGGGTCCATATGAGCCGTCACCAGAATTGATGGGTAGTTACTTGTCCTCTACCAAGTTGCCACCGCCTTCACTACCATTGAGTATCGGTGCCGCCGTGCCCACAGTCTCCACTAATTCTCCCGCTGCTCAAGCCTATGGTAGCACAGATTTCTCCAATCACCCTCTAGTGGTTTCCATGCAAGAACAGATCCGCAAGCTATCCAACACGGTCTCCAAGCAAGCCGCTCCGATTGATAAGACCATTGACCCAAGCAATGTGGGTGCTCTACCTAGAGACTTCTAGATGACGAAGTGTAGACACCCCATTTTGAACTCAAATTTATGATTACACTACTCTTGTGTCTCGCCTTTGTGTTTTGATGAAAACTCGTTTGTTCTGTCATGTTTCGTTAAGTTTTTGACTGACTCCGTTAGTCTGGGGGCTAAACTGAACAATGGGACTTTAGACAAGGATAAAACAATACTTCTGTGCTGGATGCCTCGTACGAGACATTGATGTCTCGTACGAGACATCTCCTCTGTCTGTGAGTTTGATTCACTTTCCTTCTCCGTCCCGATCTCTTTCTTGGCCACCACTCTCCTAATCCGGGAAGCATATCAGTAGGAGACTTCCTGGAAGTTTCCTATTGATTCCTTACCTAATTAAACCTCTCTACTTGGTCCCTAAGCAATCTAAGCCTATAAATAAAGAGTCTTTCACTCCTAATGCTAGTTAATGATCCCTTGACCACAAAAAAGAGGTTAACAACGCTCCAGTCAGTCTTTCTCCAAAGAATCCCCTTTTTCCTCCTCCCTCACACTAAAACACCATCAAAAACTCATCTTTTCAAGCCAAAGTCATCACAAAACTCTTGGATCATCAAGGCCTTTGTCAAGGCCATCAATTGGAATCTCAAGAACGCTTTAGGTAAACTCCTACGCTTTTAATCTCTGCTTCTCATCTCATTGTTTGTTTTAGAGTAGTGTAATCCCATCAAAAGGATTAGCCTAGATCCTCTCCAATCCATGGAGATGGTCTCGAAGCACATGATCCGATATTTCAATAATTAAGAAATTAATTATTGGCTTTATTTGTTTTACTTGTTATTTATTTGATTAAAAACACTTAAGCAATAACAATCCTAGATTGGGTGGATTGGGTGCTCCTTGACCTTCCCAATCCATAACATAACCCCCGAACTCAAGAATCTCACGGTCCGTGTTCCGTTCAACAACATGGTGGCGACTCTCAAATCAAAAAGGCGAGTGGAAATCTTCTCGGGTGCAAACAGTGTCGACTCTGCTGGGGAGGAACTTAAGTGGGTTAGACTTGCGTACAAATTAGGTGTTTTTAATCGTTTTAATTTTCTGCAAAAAAAAATTGGATTTTTTTGAATTTTTCTGCAAATTTTCGGACTGTTCTGTTTTAAATCTGGGCTTCGGAAGAGATGTCCCGTACGACACATCTTATGCCTCGTACGAGGCATCTTTTCAAAAGCCGCCATACACTTTGTTAACTTGGGGAAATTTGGGGTTTACTAATAATTTCCTAATCATTACCTCATCATTGCCCCATCATTAAGCCATTTAAAAAAAAAAAAACGACTTTTCCTACTCTCTTCTGGCGGCGGCACTTAGGGGATTAAATAGGGTTTGACTTTTTGTTGAGTTTGACCACTCCTTAAAAAAAAGGAAAGGGACTGAATTTTAAAAATTACAGATTAGTCACTGAATTTTGGAAACTGCTGAACAGTTCCAGATTTTCAAAAAATTCCAGAACAGTCCCAGATTTTCAGAAACTGTAGATCAGTCCCTGGACTTTAAAAAAAAAAAAACTTTGCTTGTATTTACTCCGTACCCATATGTGCAATAAATAATTTATGTTATATGCATGTTTTGTTTTTGCACTAACATCTTTTGCAGCGGAGTATAAAAAAATGAATAAATTAGGGGTGACTACTTTACTAATCCCCTAGTTTATTTTGCACCCATTAATGGGTAATAATGCAAGCACTGTGAGTACTTCTATCCCTCTCTTCTATGTTCTCCTACGTGCTTATGTGCTCCTTTCTCTCTTCTCAAAAATCTTTTCAAACTCGAACTACGTTGACCTGAGTCTCTCTTTCTTTTTCTGAAGATTGAGAGAAACGTAGGCAACCACTTTGGTCCGGTCAATCTTTTACTTGCTTTCAAAAAAAAAAAAATCTCTATTTTTCCTTTGACATCTAGAGCTTGACTCTCACACACGAGCACGCATGTAGAATAATTGCACTACATACCCTATAAACCCGGGTCCCAATCGGAGGACGGATGTCGGTCAGCACCCCCATTCTAACGAATGGCCCTCGCCGGTCTCTCCAAAGATGGTGTACCTACTCCGTGACACGCTCCTAGACTGTGTTCATGGGGAGCCTTAGCCGTAAGCCTTGCATCAACCTCATGCATACATAATAGTCAATAGGACACTCCTTGTGACTGGTCGGTTTGATTCTTAGGATTGTTTTAATCTTTGCCCAAGATAATGCTTTTCTACAATCTATAATTCTCCCTTGTGAACATGACGAATGTCCCTTCGGTAAAATGTTGAACAAAGAATTTTGAAAGAATGGAGAACCTCTCTACGGGAATCCGAGTTTGTGTTTTCCTAGTTTTATAATTCTGTGCGGGATTGTGGATGCCATTTTGGCTTAGTTTCGACCGCACCGTTCAACATGTCCCTTTCGGTTGTCCCTTAAAATTCACAAGGTTTGATTGCATTAAGGCGTTATTTAACAAAGTGCAAAATAATTACGAAATCACTTAGGTTTGGCTAAATTGAATGGTGGATTCCGATGAGAATATGGGACCTTTGCCCAAATTGCCCGTTTGGGAGAGTGCAATACAGGTGAAAAACAAGGGGCTCATATTCTAGGGTGACAGAATCCACTATTCCAGGATATTAGATAGAAACCCCCAAAACGGATTAAGTCCCGTCCGACCAAAACTAGGATTAAAAATCTGAATTTCTGTATTTTGTGCTGGATGCCTCGTACGAGACATCCTTGTCTCGTACGAGACATCCCCTTCTGTCCGTGTCAGTTTATGTGTTGTGCTCGTTTGGTCAACCTTCACTCACTTCTAAGCCTGTACACCTCATAAAGCCGACTTGTTGGGACCTTAATATGGGTTTAACGTAATCTCTATACCATTAAGTCTGTCCAAATCGCAACTAAGATCGTTCCAACCTTCCGACACCATGTCCGACACCAAGTCTATGCAAGAGGCCCATGATCTCAAGACTCGACTAGAAAGGGGAGTAAGTCAAATGGTCGAAGTAGGCACCACTGCCCTATACACCAACTCTAAGCAAAAAATGGAGGGAGAATTCATGACTCGCTTACAAACCCAATGGGAGTACTATGAGAAACAAATCACAATCCTTCACAGACGTCTCTAATCCCAAAAGGATAACAACGAAAATAAGATTCATACTCTTCAAGCATGTCTGCAAGCTCAAAATGAATTCTATGGAAAAGAAGTCGAACCCCTTTTGCGAAACAACCATGACTAAGTGTGAATACGTGTGTTTGAATTTGAGAATATTCATAGCAACATTAAAATTATTAGAGTCGCCACGCCGTTTTAGTTATAGCCAAAACATTGAGAAAAAGCATGTTTAATGGGTTCGGGGGTCAAATTACAACAAGAGAAGAATATTGGACGTTATCACTCCTATTGCCCGAATGATCGGTCTTTCTATCATGATGAATGTGTTAGTAGTGTGTTCGTGATTTAGACCGGATCCGAAGATTGCCTACGTTCCTCTCAATGTGAGAAGCTCAGGTCAGCATAGTTCGCAGAGAATTAGAATAGGCAGAAGAATCGGGATCATGCATAATGAGGGGGAAATTACCTAAAGATTAGGGTTTAGAAGTAGTTCCTAGACCATCCTCGGGTTGATGAACCCTAGATCATCATCGGCTATGAAATAACATGTAATTATGAAGATCGCAACCCTAAATATAGCATAAATAAGGTTTTAATCTATGAATATGAAGAACATGCGAAGAACATATTATGAACATACGAATGAACATGCAAAGCATATGAAGAAACTACGAATAAACATGCAAGAACATGAATATAAAAGATCTACATTAAAAATGATGCAAGAACATGAAGAAAAGGTTAGAAAACTTACCTATGTTGGCAAGAAATAAACCTTGGATCTTCTTGAGTGTTTGAATGCTTAATTAGGGAGAAAATTGTGTTTAAGAACTCCAAAGTTCGGACTTAGAGCTCTCCAAATCGGACCCTAAACCAATAGGCTGAGATTGGTTTATATAGTAAACTGATGGGAGGATCTGATGGTCAGGATCATCCGAGACAAAGGTGGCCGCCTGGCCATGATTGAAGCCGGAGACAAGAGTGGCCGCGTGGCCAAGATCAACGCACAGCAAGGTTGGCCGTGTGGCCAAGGATGCAGGCTGACTTGATTCTTAAGCTAGGGTTTCTGCATTGTTTTAAGGAAACCATTTGTTACCTATTTTGATAGATTTTGCCATAAATGAGATATTTCAGGAATCCGAGACAAGTCTTTGCAAGGTTTCTAATTCCTATAAAGTCCTTGTACTTTTGGGAAAGTCCTAATAAACTCATTTTCAGGTCGGGTACTAACACTAAGAAGAAGAGGCAGCTCTGTGACCCTAATGTATCCAAATTTACTGAGATGGGAATGACAAGGCACTATGATAATCTTAAAGAAAGATTTCAACAACCAAGGAAGAGGCAACTACTCCGCTGTTCCCCCTCCCAAAAGAGAGAAGAAAGAAAGGGTCTACAACAAGTTAGAAGGGATCACCCATGGAGAGCTCTTTGACATACTAGTGGAAGCCAGAAAGATCACACCAAGGAAGCCTCCCACTACTCCAAGAGAACTCCCCGCTGTAGATACCCTGATCTCGCACCCCTAAAAACCCACCTTGAATCGGTCTAAACCCGAAAATTGACCTAAAACCCTCGATTTGGCTGTGCGGGACTGCCGTGAGCCTTATCGGTCTATCCTCTGTTGCTCCATTTTGTCTTCAAGAGTGAGGGTGTACCCTAGACCGAACAATCCCCGGTGATCGATTTCTTTAACCAGACTTGTGGGACCTTGCAAGCACTTACCTAGCCCCAGCCCCGGTACGAAGCCCATATTACGCAGTATCTTGACAACAGGTGCCACTTTATCCGTTGTTTTGGTGAGGTCGATGGTACAGATCTGTGCTTGAGCGACTATTTCGAAGCCATTGAAGAGTCGGCTCTCTTCCCCATGCTGAATCTATAAGACAGGAACGCCCTTGGTGTCTGTCCCTTGGGCAGTTACGAGGTCACTGTAGATGATAGTCACTTCATTATCAGATTGAAACTTCACACACTGGTGCAGGGAAGATGGGACAGCGCCCGATTGATGTAACCATGGCCGGCCAAGGAGGAGTGAGAAGGTTGCGGGGATGTCTATGACGTGGAAGTCGGTTGGTAGGATCTTTGTTCCGATGGTAATGGGCAAGGTGGCTTCGCCTATCACGGCGCGACATGTAGAGTCATAAGCTTTGATGGTTTGCTTGGATGGGCGTAAATCAACACCATGAACGCCAACCACATCCATCATCCTTGAAGGCAGGATATTAATAGCAGAACCATTATCAATGAATACACGGGGAATTTTCTTACCATTTACCTCGACAGTGATGTATAAAGGCTCATTATGATCAACTCCGATCACTGGCTTGTCTAGCTCCGAGAAAGTGATGATGTTTCCATAGTGGATATTACCAATCATGTGGGTGACGTCCTCCGGGGTAATAGTGGATGGTACCATGGTGGCGGCGAGGTTTTGCTCGAGCATGAGGCGATGGGCTAGGGAGGAGGTGAGTAGGGACCAGAGCGAGAAGTGGGCTTGGGTTTGTTTGAGTTGAGTGAGGATAGGGTCTTCTTTGTCTAGGTCGGCTTGCTCGGGTTCCTTCCCAAAGACTTTCTTTGCACCCTTTGGGTCGGATTGGTACACTTGACCGGATCTTGTAAGGAGACAAACTTCTGCACGTAGCTCCTCCAAAGACAATGGCGTGTCAAGACAAGGGGGCGAAACTTCGGTCTTTTCGGCCTCCTCGAAGATTTCGGCCCAAGAAAGAGGTTGAGAGGGTTAGGGACTCTCTTCCTCTAGAGATTCGACTCCACTTACTAGTTCTTCTAAAGACAACAAGTAGCAAGAAGGTTCTTTATTATTAGTCATTGAAATACAACCCACCTCATCACAGTCCGCCACAACAGGCTCGGCTGGATCAGTGATCTCACTAAGTTCTACCATGAGTACATTGCTAGCTACATAATCTCTAGGGTCTTCGACAACTCCCTTGTGGATGAGCTCTTGCACGGCTTTCTTGAGTTCAAATCATTCTTCGGTAGTGTGACCGGTGCACTTATGGTAGTGGCAAAACTTTGATAAATCGCAACCAAGACGGGGAAGGTGTCCTTCTAAGGGTTCGAGCATTTCTAACCTCACCAATGCCATGAAGATATCCACCATCGTGAGCCCTATCTTGTCAAAGGCATCCATGAGCTCTAGGATACTGATCTCGCATGTTTGCACCATATTCACCCCACCCCCATTGTTAGGAAGAGGGTTATTCACCACATTAGGACCCTTCGGCTTCTCAATCTTCTTGTCATTGATCAACCCTTGTACTACGCGCTTCAATTGAATACAACCATCCGTTGTGTGCCCGATGTGCTTGTGATACTTGCAGAACTTGGAGGCGTCCAAATCGGTTCTTGGGTAGGCGGGTTGGTAATTCTCTAAAGGCTTGATAAGACCTCTCTTGACTAATACGTCAAAGACCTTCCCCATGGGCATACCAAAATCATCAAAATGCTCCCTCTGTTGTGGAGCCCCATTCCTTGTTATGGCTTGGACATCTAGCGGGACCTCTTTCTGGACCATATTCACTTGGCCAACGGCCTCCTTTCCACCCCTAGGAGGTGCAGGCGCAGTAGGAGCCTTGTAGCGGAAGGAGTTGTTGTTGTTGGTCTTCGGACTTTCCTTTGGCGGCACAATCCCAGTGAACCCTGCTTCGTACCTTACTCCGGCATCAACCATTTCCCGTAAGTCAGGGAAATAACCATTACCTATAGCCGCTTTTATCTCCGGTAGCAAGCATATGTAGAAAATCTGTTTCTGTTCCTTCGCTTTTGGTGGGTATTGGACCTCGCACAACCGATGATTCCACCTCTTGTAAAAATCATAAATAGCCTCGCCGGGCTTTTGCATAGTGTTCTCAAGATCGGTTCGATTCACATGCCAATCCAAGTTAGCTTGATACTTCTCACAGAAAATGGCACTGATTTGATCCCACGTTTGCCTCTCACTGGGTTCTAGCCCCAAGAACCAACGTAGAGCTATACCATCCAAAGTGCTATAGAATACGCGAGCCATTTGTTCGTTGGTGTAGTCACGAGCCCTCATGGCCAACACATAACTATCCAAATGAGTCTTAGGACACGAGTCACCATGAAACATCGCCACTTTAGGCATCTTGAAATCCTTGGGGAGAGCCCCCACTTGGCTAGGGTTGATTGACTTGGTAGTCGGTGCACTTTGCTTATCCACGGTCTCGATCAACTTGCGCATTTTCTCTTGCATGGCCGTGACCACAGGATGATTGGAGATGTCGAGCATAGATTCTGACAGAATGACAGGAGGAGTAGTGGAAGTAGTAGCAGCGGCCATCCCAATACTCAGAGGCAACGAGGGTGCGGGTAGTTTGCTAGCAGAGAGGTAGCCACCAAACAGTTCAGGGGAAGGTTCATAGACAGCCTTGTTCTTGCTCATGGTAGTGAAACCTTGTTGGGTGTAGAGAGAAGGAGGTGGAACATTACGGTAGCTTGGGAATGGGAAGGCAGTGGCATTGGTGTTGGGGGGACAGTTGGTATTGACCTCTTCATCCTCGACATAAATGAAATTCTCACCATCGGGCACCAGTTTAGTTCCCTTTTGTTGAATGTGACCCTTCAACTGTTGGTTCTGGTCTTCCAACATCTTGTTGCTTTCCTCGAGATTCTTGATCTTGGCTTCGAGACCGGCGAGGAAGTTCTGGAGGCTTGGGGGAATACCATTGAGAGTAGCCTCAGTGTTGAGCTCGGCGGCACTAGTATGAGGAGCAGAGGCTGAAGATGAAGCGGGAGTTGACATTGCTGATGACGAGACTGAGAACGTGGACGGAGTAGAAGCTTCACGTTGTAGTCGACCACCCGAACGGATCCAAACTTGCTTTGCTGAAAGGTTGAAGGGCAATGAAGCTTTTAGGAGAGGGGGAAGGCTCATGCAAAGTATATTTTAATTTACAAAAACATACATTATTTACATCCTAATTGGTTGGAAGGGGTACCCCTTTTTCGCAACTAGTTAGAAGACTACGATTAGTGGAGGCCATCACTACGTCTATAGACCCCTCGTTTTTCACCTGCATTGCACACCCCCAAACGGACAATTTGGGCGAGGGTCCTATAGGGCAAGCGGCTTCCACCAACCATCAGATCCTACGACTAACCCTTCCTTAAAGGCATTTAACGTGATGTCTATTTTGCATCCTACGCAAGTTAATGATGAGCGGAGATCTTGACAATAAACACTCATCTCACCATGGCACGTCCCTTGTAGGGAAATCACTTTTTTGTGCACTTTCTCTCAAAGATCTCGATTCATCATTGACTTGGGGATGACTCGACATAGACAGCACGTTAATTGACTATTAAGAAAAAGCTAGCCAAACCAACCGGTCAAAACCTAGGTGTGTTACCTATACTAGTGTGGGTTGACACGAGTTAGGTAAAAGGTTCCCACCGTATATGGTGAGTGGAATAGACGAGTGACTCGAAAAGAGTGCGACAGTAGCGCACAAATTCCTGCACATCGAATACTCCGGGTAATGGGGACCTGTGCAGTGCTGACACGGACTGTGGTAGTGTGAGGCAAGAAACAAATTCTTTTTTAGGGAGAAAAGAGAGAAGTTTTTAATGTTAGGATGATGCGATGCCATGCATGAGAGAGAGAGAGAATAATGTAAAAGGGAGCATAGCAGAGTTTTGTTTGACCCTAATACTAAAGCGAAGATAACAAGGGTACAAGGATACAAGGCATATACAAAGTACAAGTATCAACAAAGTACAAGTATTAACATTGGGGGGTGCACGGGTGCATGTGTTAACATGGCAAGTATGTGCATGTGTAAACATGGCAGGTGTGTGCGTGTGTAAACATGGCAGGTGTGTGCATGTGTAAACATGGCAAAGTGTGTGGTGCATGTAAGAACATGGCAAAGTGTAAGGTGCATGTGAGAACATGGCAAACATCATGATGTGAACGAAAGTTAGACCCACTAAGTTTGAAAAAGTTTCAAAGCAGTCCCCAGCAGAGTCGCCACTTTGAATACGTGTGTTTGGATTTGAGAATATTCATAGCAACATTAAAATTATGAGAGTCGCCACGCCGTTTTAGTTATAGCCAAAACATTGAGAAAAAGCATGTTTAATGGGTTCGGGGGTCAAATTACAACAAGAGAAGAATATTGGACGTTATCACTCCTATTGCCCGAATGATCGGTCTTTCTATCATGATGAATGTGTTAGTAGTGTGTTAGTGATTTAGACCGGATCCAAAGATTTCCTACGTTCCTCTCAATGTGAGAAGCTCAGGTCAGCGTAGTTCGCAGAGAATTAGAATAGGCAGAAGAATCGGGATCATGCATAATGAGGGGGAAATTACCTAAAGATTAGGGTTTAGAAGTAGTTCCTAGACCATCCTCGGGTTGATGAACCCTAGATCATCATCGGCTATGAAATAACATGTAATTATGAAGATCGCAACCCTAAATATAGCATAAATAAGGTTTTAATCTATGAATATGAAGAACATGCGAAGAACATATTATGAACATACGAATGAACATGCAAAGCATATGAAGAAACTACGAATAAACATGCAAGAACATGAATATAAAAGATCTACATTAAAAATGATGCAAGAACATGAAGAAAAGGTTAGAAAACTTACCTATGTTGGCAAGAAATAAACCTTGGATCTTCTTGAGTGTTTGAATGCTTAATTAGGGAGAAAATTGTGTTTAAGAACTCCAAAGTTCGGACTTAGAGCTCTCCAAATCGGACCCTAAACCAATAGGCTGAGATTGGTTTATATAGTAAACTGATGGGAGGATCTGATGGTCAGGATCATCCGAGACAAAGGTGGCCGCCTGGCCATGATTGAAGCCGGAGACAAGAGTGGCCGCGTGGCCAAGATCAACGCACAGCAAGGTTGGCCGCGTGGCCAAGGATGCAGGCTGACTTGATTCTTAAGCTAGGGTTTCTGCATGGTTTTAAGGAAACCATTTGTTACCTATTTTGATAGATTTTTCCATAAATGAGATATTTCGGGAATCCGGGACAAGTCTTTGCAAGGTTTCTAATTCCTATAAAGTCCTTGTACTTTTGGGGAAGTCCTAATAAACTCATTTTCAGGTCGGGTACTAACACTAAGAAGAAGAGGCGGCTCTGTGACCCTAATGTATCCAAATTTACTGAGATGGGAATGACAAGGCACTATGATAATCTTAAAGAAAGATTTAAACAACCAAGGAAGAGGCAACTACTCCGCTGTTCCCCCTCCCAAAAGAGAGAAGAAAGAAAGGGTCTACAACAAGTTAGAAGGGATCACCCATGGAGAGCTCTTTGACATACTAGTGGAAGCCAGAAAGATCACACCAAGGAAGCCTCCCACTACTCCAAGAGAACTCCCCGCTGTAGATACCCTGATCTCGCACCCCTAAAAACCCACCTTGAATCGGTCTAAACCCGAAAATTGACCTAAAACCCTCGATTTGGCTGTGCGGGACTGCCGTGAGCCTTATCGGTGTATCTAATGGATAAACGGACTTCAAATTCATGATCAGAGCGAAAAAGCGAGCAAACAGGCAAAAATTTCGTTTTTCGAGGTGCGGGACCGGAAACGGGGCCCGCAACCCCCTGAACTGCTCGCTGTTATCCATTCTGTGCATTAAAAATATATTATTACCTTTCCTTGCTAATGGACATATTTCAGATATACCGGCCTGACCAGAAAAATATTCCGAGCAACTTTCATGTTGGACTCGCGGACAACCGGGACACCGGAGGCGCGCACAACGGAGCAGTTACTGAGCGAAAAGCCGGAGCCGGAAAGATGGTTATCCAAATTGGAAAATATCTCAAAATATCTTATCAATTGGTCAAGAAGAGGAAAAAATATATTATTGTCGTTCCTTGCTCATAAAAATATTTCAGATATACCGGCCTGACCAGAAAAATATTCCGAGCAACTTTCATGTTGGACTCGCGGACAACCGGGACACCGGAGACGCGCACAACGGAGCAATTGCGGAGCGGAAAGCCGGAACAGAGATAAGGAAGATGACTTTAAGCCTTAGTCAAGAAGGATAGATGATGAATCCACCAATTTACAACCTCCCCCCCTCCAAGTTACAACCAATTTACCACCTCCCTCCTCCTATATACACCACTCCCATCCATTTAAAAAGAAAGAGACACAAAAACAAAAAAGAAAAAAACCCTACCATCCTCCACTCTCATTCTCTCTCAACAAGAACACCACCACCACACCATCACCACACCACCACTCATACACCACCCCTACACCACCCATAAATCACCAAACAAACCACAAAAAACACATCAAAGCCAAAACTTTGATCAAACACAAAGCAAAAAGAAAAGAAAAAGTCTTCCCTTGGTTGACAAAGGGAGCACCCATAATCTCAAAAGTAGGTAAAACTCTATGTAAACCTTGGCTCTTTAGATATGTAAGCAATATTGGGAGTGGTTTGGAACCTAGTCAAATAATGACTAGGTTTCCTTCATCTTCCATGTTTTTTTTAGCTTTGTAAAGCTTTGTTTATGGATATAAATGATGATCATGTGATGCTAATACTCAGTTTATTATGTTTATATATGTTCATAATAGTCATATTATTCATATGCTTTAATTTGTGTATGAAAATCTTCATGTTTCTCTCAAAGGGCGTAAATCTGCCCTCTTTGGCTTTCCTTCATGATCATGCATGTGAAAATCATTATTTGTTGAGAAATAGCTCTTGGATAATGTTGTTAACATGTTAAAGATAAAAGTACTTGAGTTTCATGCCTTGGTTTGAAGATATAGTAGTGTTTTGAGGTCTATAATCATGCCTCATATAATCAGTTTTTACTTTCTGTATAGAGTCTTGATTTTGATGTGCTTTTAAATCCATCTTATAGTGGTTTTATGGTTTAGGTCAAAGAACAAAAGTTGTTCATAACATGTTTAAATATATTATCCTAAAGTTTCATGTTCATATTCCATGCCTAGATCATATTTTCATGCATAAATTTGGGTCTTAGTGATTCTGAGTTGTTTATTCACTGTGGTACCTTGCTGTGTTCTTGGGCTTCAAACTTGATGAAAAATAATTTTCTGGACAAAGATCAAAACATGGATTTTGTTCTAAGAGAACTCAGGATTATTAAAATAGTTTTTATACATTTTTTGGATCAATGGAAGTTCTCCTTTCAAACATATGTTTCAAACTCAAAAATTCAGATTCTGCACTTCCAGTTTCTGACATTGAAATGTAAGAAACCTTTTGAACCACTAAAACTCATCCTATGAACTCCAAATTTTGGTATCTTCATTTTTTATGAGTGGTATTCAAATTTTGTTCTTTGGGTTTTGTCAAATTCCCAATATAAGATGGTTAAAATTGGTGATAAACATGCTAAGGTTTCTGTTTGCCTTTTCTGGGCTGAATTTTGTGATCAACTTTATTGCATGTGTTTGGGGCCTAAACTTGGTCCCAAAAGTCTACAAAAACTCCCTTGTTATCCCTATTATTCAGGTATTAACCCCCAATTTTTAGTTTTGGAATCGGATTGATTTTAGGACAGGTACGACGGCTCGGGGACGGAAAGTGTCACCGAAATCAACAAAAGCACCGTCGAGGATATTTATTATTATTTGTGGGATTTGTCTCCCCTATTTTTTGTATATGTGTAATTGTGTAATATCCCCTCCCGTGGATGTATCATTGCCTGATATGATCAAAACCATTCTTGAAAACCAATCGGGGAATCCACTCAAACCGAGTTCCCGGTTGTGAATAAAAATGAAACTTCCTAGAATAGGAAGACCTCCATATATATTTCATCACCATTTTTTGGTAGGTCATAAAATCCAAATTAAAAGGCATAAAATTGAATATAAGTGGCACGCATATAGAGACCATCACGGGCGAGAAGAGTGCCTAACCCCTTCTCTTCTCGTAACTTAGCCCCCGAACCCATTTTCTCAAAAAAGGTTTTTTCTTCATTTTTCCTAAAATCAAAATGAGGTGGCGACTCTTGCAATCAAATCACAGCATAAAGAGGAAACCATTGTGTGAGAACCGAGTGCATTTCCAAAAGCGCATCAGCACGAGACAGGCGCGAACCGCTTTCACGGGCGGTCATTTCGCGGTGATCCGATCATCTCGGGCGCGGGCTCTCACAGTGGCGACTCTGCTGGGGATGTTGTTTTAAAGTGGGATAGACTCTAAATCTTTGTGTGTGCCATGCTTTATGTGACTTACTTGGGGTGTATATATCTGTGCCCTAACCTCTGTTTTGCAGGGGCGTTTTTTCGCTTATCTTATTTGTATATATATGCATTGCGTGGTGAGTGATTCCCCAAAAAAAGAGGTAAAACAAGTAAAAAAGGAAAAAAAATGATTTTCTTGTTTTCTTTACGTGCTTTCAAAATGATTTTTCGAACTCATAGATACCTCACACACATGCACGTTTTTTGAAAAGCGTCTTAGAATCTCAAACCCGAGACGGTAAACCTGGGGCATAAGGGAGCTCACTTGACTTCCCCATAGGGTCAACGGTATACTGTTTCCCCCTTAGCAGCGCCTACGGTCGCTGTGATGGGTGTAAGCCAAGCTTCAAAAGCCGAAATGCGATGTCCATATTCTTTCGAAAATAACACGTCACAGACTTCATGTCGGTTTTTGTCTAAACAATTTTACTTCAATCCTATGAATTCCCAAAAGGTTATAATCGACCTCAATTGTGGATATCATGTTGAAATTCTTGGATTGACTTGAAATTGTCAAGACCCTCACATAGACCGTAACCGAATGGTGGATCCCAGAAAGAGTATAGGCCCTTCGCTAGGGGCTCGGACGGCCAATAGTACAGTACAGGTGAAAAACGTTGGTCCTATACTTTGGAGATGGTATCCACTATTCCAAGATTCATGCAAAAACATGTCAAAATAAAGCAAGTGCTTATCCGGTATTCTAGGATTGATTTTGATTTTTGAACTCCTTTTGAATCAAACTCGGAAAATCTCGATCCTTTTCACTCTCTAATCAGCCCTAAACACCATCCCTTTCAGATACTCTAAGCCTGGCATCTACTTGGAAAGGGGGAGCTAGAAACAGTAAGGGGAGGTTGATCCGAGTTGCCGAGACAGTGCCTGTAACCGAAGAAGCTATTGCAATGGCCCAGGAAGGAAATGAGGAAGCCTATGTGCCGCCACCAGGTCTTCAAGCATGGTTGGAGCAGAATGTGTTGGGTCAGATGAGGATTCAGCAAGATGAGCTACTGGCTACACTTGTGCAGATGCAGAATCAGAATAGTAATGGGGCTCCCAATGGCAACCCCAACAGAAATCTCAATGGCGATCCGAACGTTAATCAGACCGGAAATGGGGTTCCCAATCCTAATCCCAATGGCAATACAGGTCCCAATGGAAGTGGCATCCCTACCATCAACTTGAATCCTATTGGTAGCAACACCATCGGCCAGAGTCATCACCAGAACATCCCTCCTCAGGGTAATGTGGCTCATCCAGACTTCAGTGGCACTCACCAGCCCTTCATCCCGAATCCAGTAAATTTTGCTGTGCATCCGTCTCAGTATCTGCCTGATCATAATGCCTTTGCTCAGTATATGCAGACTCTGTATCCGAATCAGCAGCCCAACGCTTATGGTGCGTTTGCTAGCGGTGCCTCTCAGATTAATCAAGGAACTTCCCAGGGGCAAGATCCTAACCTAGTCCGCCAAATGGAAGCGTTCTACAAGGGTGTCCCATATGTACCCCTTACTAAAGCTGAGATTGAAATGAGCGAAATGAAAGAAATGTTGAGAAAGGTCATGAATAAAGGGGAGTTTTCTGCAGATTCCTTGAAATTATCTCCATTTGCTGTTCTGCCTCCTAAATTCAAAATGCCCGATGTGGAGAAATTTGACGGTACAGGTTGCCCAATGGCCCACCTGAAATCTTACGCTCATGCAATGCAGTCTCGTGGGGCTAATGTTGGTGCGATGGCCTCCAACTTCCATCTGACTTTGGTAGGAGCCGCTAAGCAGTGGTTTATGACTGTGGATGCCAATCTGGTTGATAATTGGGGGAAGCTCGTGGATGAATTCCAGAAGCGATACAAAGATAACTCCAACTGGGAGAAGAGCCGTCGTGACCTCGATTCGTGTGCTCAGCGTGAGAAGGAATCCTTTTCTGAATTTGCAAGTAGGTGGAGGAAGAAAGTTGCTCAAACTCTGGAGAGGCCTGACAGTGCCGAGCAAACTCGTATTTTCCTTAAGAATCTTCAGCCGGTGTATGCAGATAAGATGAAATATCTCCCGTTTCCAGATTTTTCTTCTATTCTTGATGTGGGTTCACGTATTGACGAAGATGTCTGAACTGGGGTGATCAAGCTAGATTCTTCTCCTAGCTCCTATAGATTCCGATCCGCTGCTAAAGCCCCGGCACCAGTTGTGAAAAATGTTGCTATGACACCTACTCCTTTTTGGAACAGCAATGTGGGACCAAGCCAGAGCAGCTACAATAGGGCACCTCCGTGTTATAATCAAGACGGGTCTGTGAACTCTATCACCGATCAGCGAAGGAATGGTGGAAATCGGAGAGATCGCCATTTTGATAAATTCAGCGCTCCATTGTCTACTATCTTTCAAGGATTGGTCACCCAAGGAGTACTAAAGCCGATAGAAGGATACCGCCCGCCTAATCTGCCTCCTAAGAATTGGGATGCAAGTAAATATTGTGCATACCACGTATCACCTGGTCATGCGACAAATGAATGTTGGAGTTTGAGACACACTCTGCAAGACATGATAGACGATTGACTCATTCAGAAGCCGCCCCAACCAAATGTGGTGACTAATCCCTTGCCAGGGATCCATGTGATCGAGTTTGAAGGAAACTACTCAAGGACTAGTTTCATCGTTCCGAAGAAAGCTTTGAATTACACTGTAACTCCTGTTATCTCCGAAGATTTTGAATGCCATATGATCTCTTGGGATTCGATTTTGTCTAGTGCTAAAGCTGTTAAGGAGCAAAGGCCCCTGTTAAAAAGGCCACTTGGGTTGGCGGAAATGTGAATCACCTCACTCGCTCGGGAAGAGCCTATCAGCCTCCAAATCCCGAGGCAAGTGAATTGGGAAAGGATAAAGAAGAAGTCCCCGCTCAGAAAGAGAAGGTCGCCGAGAACCCGGTCTTGACCCAGTTAAAGAAAACCCAGGCTAATATATCCATTTGGGGTTTGCTCTCGTCTTCACAGGAGCACCGAGACGTGTTGGTTAAAGCTCTTCTCAAGCTGTCATCCCGATCGAGACTTCTCCCAATGACCTTGTCCACATGATCGGCAACATTCATTTTGGGAATATCATCACATTTACCGATCTCGATACACCAAAAATTGGTCTTAATCATGCCGAGGCTCTGCACATCACAGTTGGGGTCGGAGGTGAGCACTTAGCTCGTGTTTTGATCGATAATGGCTCCTCAGTAAATGTATGCCCCGTGCATGTTCTCACAGATTTGGGAATCAAGATAACTGATTTGGCCCCATCTTCTCAAGTGGTTCGTGCTTACGATAGCACCAGTCGCTGTGTTCTGGGTGTTGTCCTTCTCACTCTCACCATTGGCCCTCTTGTCATGCCGATTGAATTTCAAGTGATTGATATCAAGTCCTCATTCAGTCTACTCTTGGGACGCCCTTGGATCCATGGAGTAAGAGGGGTAGCTTCCTCCTACCATCAGTGCATCAAGTTCATCCACGACAATCATGTAGTGGTAGTTCATGCCCAAGATGATACGCAAGTTCATGACCTCCCGATTTTGGGAATTGAGCACAAAGATACTGGCATCTTCCTGAGTGGTTTTGAAGTGATCCCACAAGCTCGGATCCATGCTATTGAATATGTCAAGGAGACCGATCTAATTGGTAGAAAGCGGACCAGGTATGGAGATGCAATGGCCTTGAATATGGTCAAGAAGATGAAGTTCCTGCCTATGATGGGGCTTGGAAAAGAGCAACAAGGGTGTATTGAACCTATCAAGGATGATGTTCCATTTTTCTTCCTTCCTTTTGGGCTTGGCTACAAACCGACTCCTGCTGAAATCGCCGAAGCTGTACGTCAGAAAAGGGAGAGACAGACTGCTATCAAAAGTGGAAGGACCTATAAGCTCCCCCCACTCCGTCCTTATGAAAAGTCCTGGAAGGGATATTTTATTTGCAAAGTTGAAGATATCCCGTATGTTATGCCTTTTGAGCCAGTTATTGGCATTAATGAAAAGCCTCATGCTGGATGGGAAGTATTTGAGAATATCAAGATGGTCGATGAAAACTTTGATGTGGGCAGTTCCTATAAGCAACTGGACCCGATTATTCCGTGGAATATTGATGAAGAAGATGATGTCTTCGGGTTGTTTGAAGGAATTGGTCTTGAAGACGGATATGTGGTTATGATCGAAAATGGTAATAGTGAAGCTTATGACCCGGTGAAGCACCTCAAGCCGGCAGTGACACCACTTAATAACTGGTCCAGAACCACTGGCCCGCTCGCTACTACTGACACTCTGGTGGAGCAGTTTGGTTATGTTCGCCCTGATGGCCCCGCTTTTGAACCCTTTGTGCTATCTAATGTTGTTTCCGGGACTCCCGAAGAGGACCTCACTGTCGAGGACCTCGACGCGGTCGCCGAGCTTGTACTCCCCTCTTTTGTGAATGAAGTTTCCTCTATTTCCGCTTACTCCTCGGTTGCCAATATTTTAAAAAATGATTTAACAAAAGAAAATTTAACAACAACTAAAGTTAATCATGAATCTTTAAAAAACATAAGTCAAGATGAAAAAGACTATTTAATCGAGTTAAACAGGTTAGCAAACCAGCGTGGGGAACGAAAATTAGAAGCCTGTGGGGAAAATCTGTCTACCATCAATCTGGGGCTGAATGAAGAAGTCAAAGAAATGAAGATCGGGAGCTTCATGCAAGGGGCTGACAGGGAACAGCTGATCAGTTTACTCAAAGAATTTGTTGATGTGTTTGCCTGGTCGTATGAAGACATGCCAGGGTTAGATCCGACGATCGTGGAACACCAAATTCCTACCTTTCCTGACGCCAAACCGGTCAAGCAGAAACTACGCAGAATCAAGCCGCAGTGGGCCCTTAGGTTAAAGAGGAGATCGAGAGGCTGCTACAAGTAGGCTTCATCCGAGTTGTGGAGTATCCCCAATGGTTGTCCAATATGGTCACAGTTGAAAAGGCAAACGGCAAAGTCCGGATATGTGTTGATTTCAGAGACCTCAACAAGGCTTGCCCGAAGGATGATTTCCCGTTACCAAATATTGACATTTTGGTGGACTCGGTTGCAATGCACAAAGTGAAGTCGTTCGTTGATGGAATGGCGGGTTATAACCAAATTAAGATGGCAGTAGAAGATCAAGAGAAAACTTCCTTCATCACCCCGTGGGGGACGTTCTGCTATACTGTGATGCCTTTCGGTCTTAAAAATGCCGGAACCATTTATCAAAGAGGTGCTACGACCCTTTTTCATGACATGATCCACAAAGAGCTTGAAATCTACGTGGATGACATGATTGTGCACTCAGTTGAAGAAGGCGCTCAGCATCTGATTGACCTCAGAAAGTTCTTCGAAAGGTTGCGGAAGTACCACATGAAATTGAATCCTGCTAAATGCACATTCGGTACTGTCCGAGGCAAAGTCTTAGGTTTCTTGGTAACTGAAAAAGGGATTGAAGTCGACCCCGAAAAAATAAAGGCCATCACAGAAATGCCTCAACCTCGAACTCAAAAAGAGGTGAAAGGTTTCTTGGGAAGGATTCAATACATTAGCAGATTCATACGGCAGTTAACCATGATGTGTGAACCGCTCTTTAAGCTCCTAAAAAAGGACACCGATCGATCATGGGATGAAGAATGCCAGATTGCTTTTGAAAAGGTCAAAGAATACTTGACAAGCCCACCGGTCTTGGCGCCACCTCATTCGTACAAACCCTTACGACTGTACCTAACAGTTACTGATACTGCAGTAGGAGCAATGCTTGCACAAGAAAAAGAGGACTCCTGGGTGGAAAGTGCCATCTATTTTGTTAGCAGAAAGCTACAAGGGAGTGAATTGAACTACTCAGCATTGGAAAAGGCATGTACCGGTTTGGTTTGGGTCTCGCAGCGATTAAAAATTTATCTGCAATCCTTACATGTCCAGATTATATCCCGAATGGATCCAGTGAAGTACATCCTCGAAAGGCCAACCATGTCCAATCGAGTGGCCAAGTGGGCTTTTCTCTTAAGCGAGTTTGATATGACTTACGCAACGCCTAAGTCCATTAAAGGAAGGGTGATAGTAGACCAGCTTGCAGATTTGGCTCTTGATCTTGAGCCCGGACCAGAAGCTCAGTTTCCCGATGAAGGGATCTACACTGTTGATTGTTCGGAGAATAAGTGGAAACTCTTCATTGATGGGGCTGCCAACAAGAGAGGTTTCGGAATTGGAATCTTGCTCATTGATCCAAGTGATGCGCACACGCCCATTACTATCCGGTTAAACTTCGACTGTTCGAATAACACAGCAGAGTATGAGGCTTGTATCGCCGGCCTGGGAGAAGCATTAAATCGAGGGGTCAAAGAAATTGAAGTGTTCGGGGACTCCGCCTTGATTATCAATCAGGTCGAGGGAAAATGGAAAATCCTGGATCCAAGACTACAGCAGTATCATATTCGACTGGTAGCTCACAGAACGCTTCTCAGATATCTCATTCCATTATCTCCCAAGGGACCGAAACAGATTCGCAGATGCATTGGCTACCCTAGCCTCCATCATGGAATTCCTTGCAGATGTTATGGTAAAGCCGTTTGTGGTTAGTAAGAGATCAATCCCAGCCTACTGCCTGGATATTGAGCTAGAAAGCGAAGAGAATGAAGAGCCGTGGTATACAGACGTATGGAATGTGCTCAGGAATGGGACCTACCCTCCAGAAAGGGACAAAAGGGCAAGGATTGCAAAGCGCAGATGGGCCTCCCAATTTGTGATTTCCGGAGATCAGTTGTACAAAAGGTATCATTACGGACCAAATTTGCTATGTGTAGATAAGACTGAGGCGAATAGAATCATGGATGAAATCCATGGGGGACTGTGTGGACCCCACATGAATTTGGAACATGCTCGCTAAGAAGATAGTGAGGCAAGGGTACTACTGGACCACGATGGAAAAGGATTGTATGATGAAAGTGCGAACATGTGATCAGTGTCAGCGGTACGCTAGTCTAAAACATCTGCCGCCACACGTTCTTTATCAATCAACTACTCCTTGGCCTTTCTCCACATGGGGGATAGATGTTATTGGTCAGGTCAAACCGAAAGGTTCGGGTGGGAAAGAATACGTGCTCGTAGCTATCGATTACTTCACCAAGTGGGTTGAGGCCGCTGCTTACAAAGTTTTGAATGCCAAGAAGGTAGCCGAGTTCATTCGTACCAACATTTTCTACAGATATGGGTCCCTTATGAGATGATCTCAGATAATGGAACTCACTTTGAAGGGGAAGTCAACCGATTGCTTGACGAATTCCGGTGGTCAGACACAAGTCATCCCCCTATCGACCCCAAGCCAATGGAGCGGTAGAAGCGGCGAACAAAACCCTGGAGAACATCATTAGAAAGATGGCTATCACTGGAAAAGATTGGTCCGAGAAGCTGCCTTTAGCCTTGTGGGGATACCACACATCTGTTCGGACACCGACTGGGGCTACTCCTTATTCACTTGCATATGGCATGGAAGCAGTTCTCCCGATTGAGCTTGAAATCCCCTCTATGAGAGTGCTACTTAAGAATCAAGTGTCTGAAGTTGATTGGTTACAAAGTCGCCATGAAGAGTTAGCATTGCTCGATGAAAAGCGGTTGTTGGCCCTTGAGCACAATCGTGCGTACCAGCGCAGAATTGCCAGAGCATTTAACAAGAAAGTGAAAGACCGCAATATCAAAATGGGAGATCTTGTGCTGCGAGAAAAGCCACCAAGTTATGTCGACCCCCGAGGGAAATGGAAGTCTCCGTGGTTGGGCCCCTACATTGTCAAGAAGATACAGTCTGGTGGAGCCGTGTTCCTGCAAACTGAATTTGGAGAAGACCTTGTTCAGCCCTAACCTCAGCAAATTGAAGAAGTATTATGCGTAAAGACGAAGAGATTTGTGTTTCCTATCGAGTCTGTAAAAAAAAAAAAAAAAAAAAAAAAAAAGCGCAAAAGACAGCCCCACTAGAGGTGAAAACCCGAAAGGGCAGTTCTAGGTAAAAAACAGGAGGCGCGCAAAATTTCATGTAACTGTGTCGAACTACGTTGACCTGAGCCTCTAAAGAGGAACGTAGGCAACCTTCGGGTCCGGTCATTAAAAGTAAAGAAAGCTTTTTATTCCCCACGTTGAACTTGCAAACATTACATTCAAAAGGAAAAACAAACACAACAAACTTTGAAATAAAAACACATCATCTTGGCGTGGCAACCAAGGATTAAAGCGAAAATAACTGAAACTTTATTCAGGGACTGAGACGATCGAACACGTTCGGATAAGGACCCGTCGAGCTTTCTCCCCTTTGATTCTCAGAGTTCGTTGCATCAGGCTGGGTGTTCCTTTAAGTTGAGCCCCGATCATTTCTGCGGCGTCCGGATCGATGACCGCTGCTTGGTTGACTCCCGCCAATCTGATTCTGGAAAACTGTCGGCCCTGTTATCTGGGAATAGTAATCCCCAGACAGAATTTCTGGACCTACGAGCTCCAGTACCAAAGCTGCAATGGTAGCGGTTTCTTCAGCAATTTGAGGGCCCAACCACTCAAGATATTCCAAAGTGGGTTCATAAAGTGTGTCCCCTTCACCCCGGCGCCTGCCTCGACCGATGTGTGCACCATTCTGATACCAAACCTCTTTGATCAAGTTGCATATGTTGGTACTCACTGGAAAATTATCTGTGATGGGAAGGTCAGAAAAGGGGATCCCTTGGACTTGTCCGAACTGGCGAGCCACCCGTTGGTCCAAGTAGAAAGTGGTGGAGCGAAGCCCAGCCAGCCAGATGAAGGAATGACCCGCACTCATAATGAGATACCTGCTCAAACCCCAATGCGGAGGCACCCACGTGATATCTGCCAATGTGATCCGCCAAAAGTGTCCAACCCACTCCTTGACGGTAGTGCAGTTTTGCCTGTATAAACCTCGCCTTGGAAGCATAGAAGAGGTATAGTCTGGATTCGACACCGGCCGAATGATCTTGAGATGCTCCTGAAGCCAGATCTGCAATAGAATGGGGCTGCCCGACGTGAAAGCATCACCTCTGGGATAGTAGCCGTCCAGCCCATGCAAAGTCTCAGCCAAGAGGACAGTCATCACGTTGCCGGCACCACGCTTGCAAGAATCAACGATGTCCACCATCCTTGAGTCGATGAAGCCATCGTAAGAAAAGAAAAACATCTCTGCAAATAGGCACATAACCAAGGCAAAGTCCCTACGGTCGGAGTACACCGGGTTATGAGGGTCAGCCTCGCCAAAGAGTTCGGGGAAGCAAGTAATGTCAAGGTGGGTCCCATGAAGGAGAACCCTTGAGAAGTCAATATCAAAGCCGAAGATTTCAATGAGCCACCGAGCAGGTGTCCTGCGGGAAGTGGGCACCATGGCCTCTCCGTAAATGGTATTGCCTGTAATGGCGCAGAATTCCTCAAAGGTGGGACACAGTTCGTCTTGATTGAAATTGAACAAGTGGGTCCGGGTTGACCAGAAAACAGAAGCACCGCGGATCATCTCCCACTGAATGGGAAGCTTCCTCAGAGTAAAGAGCAACTTGAAAAGATAGTTTTCTTCTAGCACCGCTCGTACATTATTTGGGTATGAATTCACCCAGCAGTCGAGTCCTACCCGGTATTCTTCGATGTTAACCAGGGTTTGGCCAAGATTAGCCATTTTAGAAGGGAAATGAGCTAAAGGATGGAAAGCAGGAAAGAAGGAGAAGTTGGTTGGTGTGAGAAATAAGAAGAGCTCCCCCTCCCCTTTTATAACCTCCCAAAAAATCGGCCTAAATCATCAGTATTCCAAAAGGGGTTGTCTCCCCGTCCCCCCTAGCCAAAAGCAAGGTTCGAAAAGTCAAAAACCTAGCAGAAGGTGTCAGTCGTCCGTACGGCGGCTCTTAGAAAAGCTGACATTTTCCTTGTCCTCATCCCTAGGCATTGAACCTTGTCCCCTTTATCATGAACATAACCGCAGCCGCCCTCTGAAATCCGGGCTTGATTCAGTGTTGGTCATTAATCGCGAGTCGGTGTCATTAAAAAAAAAAAAAAAAAAAAAAGAGTATCCGGAATTTCAGAATAAAGGAAAGATTGTGTTCGGTCAGAATAATCCAATTTTTATCTGTGTGAATCACATCTGCCACTGCATGCAAAGCTAACTTGCAGATCAACGGACGAAGCCGATCATGTTATCCCTCCCAATAGCAAAAAAGAATCAGTCGGGGTTAAAACAGTACTAGTGGATCACACAAAGCGGTGGTCTCTCGTTAAAAAAGTACAAAAATCTCATCACACAGCAAAAACAAAGGCAGAAGAATCTGGACGGCGCAGAATGCAGCGTATCCTTGATTTTAGTTTGTGTACATAAATGCCTTCAGTTGTTTATTGCCCTCAGTTTTCTCGAAAGATCGGGATTACTTCCCCCGAACTGCGCAACGCCGTAGGTCCCCCTTCTGAAAAGATATGTTGTTCCAGCTTGGTCTTCTCCGGCGCCCGAGATTACCTCCCCGAACTGCGCAGCGTCGTACGTTCTCCTTCATGATTTCCATCCCTTTGCAAAGAGATATCAAATCTCAATGCACTCTTTACTCGGATTGTACCTTGCGTCAACCCTTGAGTCGTGTTGGTCTTAAACCTTCTCTTAATTGTTCGAGTCGGTTCTAATCAGAACTACGACTCGACTTGATTCCCACGGCCGGATATGTAGGCAGTTCACAACGTTGGACTCAGTCGCCAATTCTCGCAATTTGTTGGTCAAATACCAACCCCCCAGCAAAGAGACTTCGCTTCTCAATGCAACTCCCCAGCAATGCTATGTTGTTCCACCCTGGTCTTCTCGGGCGCCCGAGATTACCTCCCCCGAACTGCGCAACGTCGTACGTTCTCCAGTTGAAGTTATGTTATTCCACCTTGGTCATCTCGGGGGCCCGAGTTGTACCTCCCCAGAACTACGCCGCGATTTGATTCCCGCAAGGGATACGTAGGCAGCTTACCTTGGTGAGCTCAGTCGCCCATTCTCATAACCTTGTCTCAGTGCCAACCCCCATCCCCAGCAAAGAGATATCGCATCTCAATGCTACCCCCTGCTTTAAATTTTAATAAACCTGAACTACGTTTGGTCTGATTCTCGAGAGAGATACGTAGGTAAACCGGGAAACCGGAACCGACCATTGTCTGTGTTTGATTGATAGTTTGAGTTGGAACTACGGAGGCTTGATTCTCGAAAGAGATACGTATGAAGTCCTACCTTGGACCCAGCCATTACACCCTAGACGAGATCGAGTGTCTCTTAGTGAATCGTAGAATCCCCTTTAACCAGGAGATTCGACGAGGGGCTCTGTAGATACCTGTTAGTACCCGACCTGAAAATGAGTTTATTAGGACTTTCCCAAAAATACAAGGACTTTATAGGAATTAGAAACCTTGCAAAGACTTGTCCCGGATTCCCGAAATACCTCATTTATGACAAAATCTATCAAAATAGGTAATTTATGGTTTCCTTAAAACCATGCAGAAACCCTAGCTTGAAAATCACGTCAGCCTGCATCATTGGCCACGCGGCCAACCTTGCCATGCCCCAACATTGGCCACGCGGCCACTCTTGTCGCCGTCTTCAGTCATGGCCAGGCGGCCAACCTTGCTCCGGATGTTCTTCGCATGTTCTTCGTGTTCATAGATTAAAACCTCATTTATGCTATATTTAGGGTTGCGATCTTCATAATTGCATGTTATTTCATAGCCGATGATGATCTAGGGTTCATCAACCCGAGGATGATCTAGGAACTACTTCTAAACCCTAATCTTCAGGTAATTCCCCCCTCATTATGCATGATCCCGATTCTACTGCCTATTCTAAATTATGTGCGAACTACGCTGACCTGAGCTTCTCACATTGAGAGGAACGTAGGAAATCTTCGGATCCGGTCTAAATCACTAACACACTACTAACACCGCATCATGATAGAAAGACCGATCAATTCGGGCAATAGGAGTGATAATGTTCAATATTCTTCTCTTGTTGTAACTTGACCCCCGAACCCACTAAAGTGCTTTTTTCAATGTTTTGGCTTTAATTAAAACGGCGTGGCGACTCTCATAATTTTAATGTCGTTATGAATATTCCTTTTGTAAATAAAAATAATCACAAGATACTTCCCATGCGTCGCTTCATCGGAAAGGGGTATTCACAGTGGCGACTCTGCTGGGGACTGCTTTGAAACTTTTTCAAGCTTAGTGGGTCTAACTTTCATCACATCATGATGCTTGCCATGTTTGCACATGCACACACCTGCCATGTTTACACATGCACACACCTGCCGTGTTTACACATGCACACACCTGCCGTGTTTACACATGCACACACTTGCCATATCTACACATGAACACACCTGCCGTGTTTACACATGCATACTTGCCATGTTTTCACGTCCCCCCTACAGTTAAGCCATGTTTACACATGCACCCGCGCACTCCGCCATGTTAATGCTTGTACCTTGTACCTTGTACCATGTACCCTTGTTATCTTCGCTTTAGTATTAGGGTCAAACAAAACTCTGCTATGCTCCCTTGTACATTGTTCTCTCTCTCTCTCTATCTCATGCATTGCATTGCATCATCTTAACATTAAAAACTTCTCTCTTTTCTCCCTAAAAAAGAATTATTTTTTACCACACACTACCACAGTCCGTGTTAGCACTGCACAGGTCCCCATTACCCGGAGTATTAGATGTGCAGGAATTTGTGCGCTACTGTTGCACTCTTTTCGAGTCACTCGTCTATTCCACTCACCATATACGGTGGGAACCTTTTACCTAACCCGTGTCAACCCACACTAGTGTAGGTAACACACCTAGGTTTTGACCGGTTGGTTTGGCTAGCTTTTTCTTAATAGTCAATTAACGTGCTGTCTATGTCGAGTCATCCCCAAGTTAAAGATGAATCGAGATCTTTTGAGAGAAAGTGCACAAAAAATGGATTTCCCTACAAGGGACGTGCTATGGTGAGATGAGTGTTTGTTGTCAAGATCTCCGCTCATCGTTAACTTGCGTAGGACGCAACATAGACTGTTGGGTTTCCAAGTAACATGCGCAGCGGAATTTAGCAATTAAAATTTTAAGAAACCCAAAACCATGGATCCGTTCATATGATTAAATCAAATACAACAAGATGAATAGAGGAATAACTAACCCTTGATGGCTATGAATTTTCTCTTGATCTTTGGTGGAGAAACTTGAAGACTTGATCACGATCACAAAGCTTGAACACGAACTTTGAAGATGATGATTTTCACCCTCTAGCGGTATCCACACTTCGAACGAATATCAAAGGAGCTTCTTTGATCTTGGTTGCTAGACCAATAATTGTAAAACACGCTTTCACAATTTAATAAAGAACTATATGGAATTTATTTTGTGAATTATTTTGTTCCTCAATCAATGATATCTTAGAACAAAATAAAATCTCTCTCAAACTCTTTGAGACTCACAAAAGCACTTTTTTTAATATGGTCTGGCCGAATTGGGGTTTTTATACACAATTAAGACCTATTCCAAATAGGTAACTTGTGTCAAAAACCATTCCTAATCGAATTAGGAAATTTCAAACCGGCCTATTGGGCGCCCGCCTGGTCCTACCCAGGCGCCCGCTTGTTTGGGCAGAAAGTCCAATTCTTTTCAAGCATGTTCAGGCGCCCGCCTGGTGCAACCCAAGCGCCCGCTTGGTTGACCAGGAGGCCCAGAACTTTCCAGAAATTCCTTGGAGGTCCTCCGACCCTAAATACCAATATAGTCCTCTTATTTAAGATTCGTTCTATTGTGTGTGACCCTCTAGGATTATACTAAGTTGGCAATGGGCTCAAACATGATCCCATAAGATATGATTAGGTTCTAGCAAGCCGTCATACCTACCCAAATAGTATAACTAGATACAAGTTCGCATTCCTTTAGAATATGTCACAATCCCTTTGTCCACGATGTCATTGAACACAAGTCATGGTCAAACAGTCAACTTGTTTTGTTCAATACTTTCTCGATTCCGAATATGTTGATAATTCAAATGCTATTGATCCAATCAATCCATTTGAGTCCGGCCGAACATTTCATCAACATCATTCCTTCGAGGGGCCCAAGCTTGACATCTCTCCGTGGAGGAACAAATCCATTTAGCTTATTATTCTTCCCAACGGGAATCCGATTATGCCAATCATACCCTTTATAACTACCGTGTTAAGGTAGCGTTTGAATATGTCAAACACAATTTCCATCAAGTGGAAGACTATAATAACTTCATGTCTAAGGATTCAAATGACATAACTAATATGAGATATATGTACGACATAGACCATGACATAAATCTCATACAGCGGGTCATGTACAGTACCTTGTTCCAAACAAGTACCCATAAATCTAACATGATCATCCAATGATCATTTAGCCTTTATACTAGTGCTTAACAAGTACTAAGGATGGGGATTATTATAAGTAAACATGAACAACAATAATAATCAAAACATCTCTTTATTGATATGAAATAAATGATAACAATTACAACGTTTATTAAACGTGCCTAGGGCACCACTACCAACAATCTCCCACTTGCCCTAGGCCCAATCTCCCATGTATCTAATACCCATGGACCTAACATGACCATCATGTTTAGGTTGTGGAAGTCCCTTTGTTAGCGGGTCCGCAACATTGTCATCAGTAGGTACTTTGCATATATTTTCGTCTCCCCTATCAACGATCTCTCGAATGATACGAAAACGCCTAAGTATGTGTTTGGATTTTGGATGTGCTCTTGGTTCCTTTGCTTGAGCAATAGCACCATTATTATCGCAATAAAGGTCTATTGGATTAGCAATACTAGGAACCACTTCAAGTTCAGTTATGAACTTCTTAATCCAAACAGCTTCCTTTGCAGCATCCGATGCAGCAATATACTCAGCTTCTGTTGTAGAATCAGCGGTTGTACTTTGCTTGGAACTCTTCCAGCTTACAGCTCCACCATTTAACATAAACACAAAACCCGATTGCGATCGGCTATCATCTTTGTCGGTTTGGAAGCTTGCATCCGTGTAAGCATTTACAACGAGATCATCTTCCATTCCTCCATAGACCAAAAAGGAGTCTTTAGTTCTTCTCAAGTACTTAAGAATCGCTTTTACAGCTATCCAGTGATTTTTGCCAGGGTCGGATTGGTATCTACTTGTCATGCTCAAAGCATAAGATACATCCGGCCTAGTACAAATCATGGCATACATGATGGACCCAATGGCCGAAGCATATGGAACATCATTCATTTTCTCACGCTCATCGTTTGTCTTAGGACATTGAGTCTTGCTTAGAGAAACTCCATGTAACACGGGCAAGGTGCCTCTCTTGGAATTTTCCATACGGAATCTTCTAATGACCTTGTCAATGTATGTACTTTGGCTTAACCAAGTACCCTCCTTGATCTATCTCTATAGATCTTAATGCCAAGAATATATGCGGCTTCACCCATATCTTTCATTGGGAAGCACTTTCCTAACCAAGTCTTCACAGACTGAAGTGTAGGAATTTCGTTTCCAATGAGCAATATATCATCCACATATAAAATAAGGAATAGCACTATGCTCCCACTAATCTTCTTGTATACATAAGGCTCATCTTCGTTCTTGATGAAACCAAACTCTTTGACCGATTCATCAAAACGGAGATTCCAACTCCTAGAAGCTTGCTTCAATCCATAGATGGATCTCTGCAATTTGCATACCTTAGAATCTTGTTCAAAACCTTCTGGTTGTGTCATATACACATCCTCTTGGAGTTTTCCATTCAGGAAAGCGGTTTTGACGTCCATCTGCCATATCTCATAGTCATGATATGCGGCAATGGCAAGCAAAATTCTTATAGACTTGATCATTGCTACGGGTGAAAAGGTCTCATCATAGTCAATACCATGAACTTGCCTATAACCCTTCGCTATAAGCCTAGCTTTGTAAGTATGCACCTTCCCATCCATGTCAGTCTTCTTCTTGAAGACCCATTTCCATCCTATGGTTTTTACACCTTCGGGCGCATCAATCAAATTCCAAACTTGATTGTCTTTCATGGATTGCAATTCAGATTCCATGGCTCCAAGCCACTTGTCCGAATCAGGAGAAGACATCGCCTCTTGGTAGGTTGACGGTTCATCATTCTCAATGATTTCTACCTCATTACTATCCGTTATGAGAAATCCATATCTCTCGGGCTCGGATCGTAACCTACTAGATCTGCGAGATGCTTGTGTATTTTGAACAGGTTCCACAACTCCTTGTGGTTCTTGTTCTTGTTCCACTATTGGTTCAATGTTATTTTCTGGGTCTCTAATTTCTTCAAGATTTATTTTACTCCCACTGATTTCTTTGGAGAGAAACTCTTTCTCTAGAAAGACACCAGTTCGGGCAACAAACACTTTGTTGTCCTCTCGGTTGTAAAAGTAATATCCTTTAGTTTCCTTAGGATATCCCACGAAAATACATTTATCAGATTTCTGTGTTAGTTTGTCAGAGATAAGTCTCTTGACATAAACTTCGCAACCCCAAATCCTCATGAAAGATAAACTAGGTTTCTTTCCACTCCACATCTCATATGGAGTCTTTGGAACCGATTTAGTTGGAACTTGATTTAGTGTGAAAGCAGCGGTTTCTAGGGCGTAACCCCAAAAGGATATTGGAAGATCAACTTGACTCATCATTGATCGAACCATGTCTAACAAAGTCCGATTTCTCCTCTCAGACACACCATTCCATTGTGGTGTTCCGGGCGGAGTCAATTGTGAAACTATTCCACAATTCTTTAGATGATCGTCAAATTCTTGACTTAAGTATTCACCACCTCGATCTGATCGAAGTGCCTTTATACTTTTGCCAAGTTGTTTTTCTACTTCATTTTGAAATATTCTAAATATCTCAAATGCTTCACTTTTATGTTTCATTTGGTAAACATACCCAAATCTACTATAATCATCAGTGAAGGTTATGAAGTATTGAAATCCTCCCCTAGCATTGCTACTTAATGGTCCGCATACATCGGAATGTATCAAACCCAATAAGTCGCTTGCCCTTTCACCCAACTTGGTAAAAGGTGTCTTAGTCATTTTTCCAAGAAGACACGACTCACAAGTATCATATGACTCTAAGTCACATGAACCCAAAAGTTCGTCCCCATGGAGTTTTGAGATACGCTTCTCATTAATATGACCAAGACGACAATGCCACAAATAAGTATGATTTACGTAATTAGGTTTAGATTTCTTATTTACATGATAGACATTATTTTCATTCTTGACATCCAAGATATAAAGGCCATTAAATGAATTAGCAATACCATAAAGCACATCATTTAAATAAATAGAAAATTTTTTATTCTCAATACGAAACTTAAAACCTTCATTATCCAAACAAGAAATTGAAATAATATTTCTGCTTAAATCCGGAACATAATAACAATTGTTCAAAACAAGAATTAATCCGGAAGGTAAAGTGACTTCATAAGTCCCTACGGCTAATGCAGCAACTCTTGCTCCATTTCCCACACGTAGATCTACTTCACCTTCTTTAAGCAGTCTCCTATTCTTTAGTCCCTGCACATTTAGACAAATGTGAGAACCACATCCGGTATCCAATACCCAAGAATCAGTGGTATAAAGGAGAATATCTATCATATAGATACCTGAAGTCGACGCAGCCTTGCTGCTCTTCTTCTTCTTTTGCTCTTCCAAGAAAGCCTTGCAATTACGTTTCCAATGACCAATTTCTTGACAATGGAAACATATTGCATCCTTTTGTGAATCAGGTTTTGCCTCAGAAGCCTTGGCAACCTTTGCCTTGCTTATCTTGGGTTTGACAACTTTTGCCTTACCCTTTCCTTTGGCACTAGCCTTCTTCCCATCATGAACCAAGAGCACGGGAGAACCTTTCTCCACAATTTTCATCTCTGCTGTTTTAAGCATCCCATGCAACTCAGAGAGATTCTTATCCATTCCATGCATGTTATAATTCATCACAAACTGATTATAACTTTTAGGCAATGAATTAAGAATGAGATCCGTGGCTAGCTCCAATGGGATTGGATAGCCAAGTTTCTCAAGGTGCTCTACATAACCTTTCATTTTAAGAAAGTGAGGACTCACTTGTTGCCCTTCATTCATTTTACTAGTAGTGTTTGCAACAATGGTCTTGTACCTCTATTGCCTAGCTTGCTCTTGAAACATGGTTCTCAACTCCACGCCTATCTCATAGGCTTCTAAATGTTCCAAACTTTGTTGGAGTTTTGAACACATAGCAGCAAGCATGAGACAACTTACATCTCTAGAATCATTACGATGTTTCTTGTAATTGTCTCTTTCTACCCTAGGGGCAGTAGGCGGTGGTTCAGCGGGGAGAGGCCCATCGAGAATGTACAACTTATCTTCTTGCCTTAGAACAATTCTTATGCTACGGATCCAATCCATAAAGTTTGTACCATTCTCTTCGAGCTTATCCTTCTCAGGGATCGATCGCAACGACATTGATTGAGTGTTATTAGTCATTATCTACAAATATGCAAAAATTTCCAAAATTTAATAAGTACCGATTTTCATTAAAGAGATAAATAATGTATTTTTCAAACAAAATACTCCCACTAAATTATATAACCTTCATATACATCCAATGTATAATATAATTTAAATGGGTTAAGATCCAATCTTTAATTTAATTTCAAGTCCGCTAAGGCGGATTACACAAAATCAAATTAATTAGGTAGACAAATCTTGTCAATCATATCTCATATGACTCTTAGTTCCTTTTATGAGATTCTTTAAGAAATCAAATTTCAAAAAGCATGTTAAACCTCATCTTTGCCTAGGCCCAAAACTGTTTTGACGCCCAATTAAATCTAACCATTTTAAACGCACAGTTAATGTGTCCCGCTAGGGCGTGCCCACACTATCTATCTTGCTCATACATAAACAAATTTAATGCATCTCGCTAGGGCGAATCTACATTAAAATCACTCATGTACTAACAAGTGTTTTAATCATGGCATGGTAATAAAAGACTTAAAACTTTCTTTGAAGGTTCATCACATATAGCATATAACACATTTATGAGCACATAATATAAACATGTTATACATCAAGTTTAGCCACTAAATTAATCTCCATTAATTTAAGCATGATATTTATGTGTCATTAGTTTCTCTATAATTATGAGGATGAGACTATTTCAACTTTGGTTATTATCTCCAAATCAAGACAACAAGAAGTGCGGTCGAACTAAGCCATTAGGCAACCACAATCCCGCACTAATTCAAGAAACCAAGAAAGTAGTCCATGTGGCCGAAACTAAGCAATAGATGGTCTCGATGAACGTAGGCCAATTGCATTCACAATTCCACATGGATCTCCAATCATTGAATCAAGAACTTTGTTTCTCAATTTTAGCAATTATGAACTCTTCATAATTCTAACTTCGTTTTATCTTTGAAACTTTGATTGCGATCAATTTTGGGAAACACAATCTCGATGAACGCAGATTAGCCATCCAAAACTTGAACCAATCTAGGAATCACAAGACTAAAACAAATAGGAAAATCAAACCCCAAAATCCACACACAAACCAACTACCCAAAACCCATTCCAGATCAACAAGTCTGTACTGGTTCTGTTACTGATTTTGTCGAATTTATCGAAAATTCCATATTCAGATTTTAACCAAAATCAGAACAAATCTTGACCACCGAGCGCCCGCCTGCAAAAGACCAGGCGCCCGCTTGAATGGCCAGAATAGTATGGAATTTTAAAGTTCGAAAATTTTGTCTCAAAATTATTTTTCCCCGATTATTAAAACTTTGATCCAATCAAAATCAATAATCGAAATAATTCAGAATCCACCATAAATTTTTTATTGCGATTGAATCGTGCGATTAAAGTTGCAAAACAATAAACCACATAAAATCACAAAACACATAAACATCATATAATCCAATATTCATATCATGCTTGGCACATAAACAATTTATATACACACAACATGATCCAAGTATTGAATTAATCAACATGAACGGGGCTCTGATACCACTGTTGGGTTTCCAAGTAACATGCGCAGCGGAATTTAGCAATTAAAATTTTAAGAAACCCAAAACCATGGATCCGTTCATATGATTAAATCAAATACAACAAGATGAATAGAGGAATAACTAACCCTTGATGGCTATGAGTTTTCTCTTGATCTTTGGTGGAGAAACTTGAAGACTTGATCACGATCACAAAGCTTGAACACGAACTTTGAAGATGATGATTTTCACCCTCTAGCGGTATCCACACTTCGAACGAATATCAAAGGAGCTTCTTTGATCTTGGTTGCTAGACCAATAATTGTAAAACACGCTTTCACAATTTAATAAAGAACTATATGGAATTTATTTTGTGAATTATTTTGTTCCTCAATCAATGATATCTTAGAACAAAATAAAATCTCTCTCAAACTCTTTGAGACTCACAAAAGCACTTTTTTAATATGGTCTGGCCGAATTGGGGTTTTTATACACAATTAAGACCTATTCCAAATAGGTAACTTGTGTCAAAAATCATTCTTAATCGAATTAGGAAATTTCAAACCGGCCTACCGGGCGCCCGCCTGGTCCTACCCAGGCGCCCGCTTGTTTGGGCAGAAAGTCCAATTCTTTTCTAGCTTGTTCAGGCGCCCGCCTGGTGCAACCCAAGCGCCCGCTTGGTTGACCAGGAGGCCCAGAACTTTCCAGAAATTCCTTGGAGGTCCTCCGACCCTAAATACCAATATAGTCCTCTTATTTAAGATTCGTTCTATTGTGTGTGACCCTCTAGGATTATACTAAGTTGGCAATGGGCTCAAACATGATCCCATAAGATATGATTAGGTTCTAGCAAGCTGTCATACCTACCCAAATAGTATAACTAGATACAAGTTCGCATTCCTTTAGAATATGTCACAATCCCTTTGTCCACGATGTCATTGAACACAAGTCATGGTCAAACAGTCAACTTGTTTTGTTCAATACTTTCTCGATTCCGAATATGTTGATAATTCAAATGCTATTGATCCAATCAATCCATTTGAGTCCGGCCGAACATTTCATCAACATCATTCCTTCGAGGGGCCCAAGCTTGACATCTCTCCGTGGAGGGACAAATCCATTTAGCTTATTATTCTTCCCAACGGGAATCCGATTATGCCAATCATACCCTTTATAACTACCGTGTTAAGGTAGCGTTTGAATATGTCAAACACAATGTTCATCAAGTGGAAGACTATAATAACTTCATGTCTAAGGATTCAAATGACATACCTAATATGAGATATATGTACGACATAGACCATGACATAAATCTCATACAGCGGGTCATGTCCAGTTCCTTGTTCCAAACAAGTACCCATAAATCTAACATGATAATCCCATGATCATTTAGCCTTTATACTAGTGCTTAACAAGTACTAGGGACGGGGATTATTATAAGTAAACATGAACAACAATAATAATCAAAACATCTCTTTATTGATATGAAATAAATGATAACAATTACAACGTTTATTAAACGTGCCTAGGGCACTACTACCAACATAGACATCACGTTAAATGCCTTTAAGGAAGGGTTAGTCGTAGGATCCGATGGTTGGTGGAAGCCGCTTGCCCTATAGGACCCTCGCCCAAATTGTCCGTTTGGGGGTGTGCAATGCAGGTGAAAAACGAGGGGTCTATAGACGTAGTGATGGCCTCCACTAATCGTAGTCTTCTAACTAGTTGCGAAAAAGGGGTACCCCTTCCAACCAATTAGGATGTAAATAATGTATGTTTTTGTAAATTAAAATATACTTTGCATGAGCCTTCCCCCTCTCCTAAATGCTTCATTGCCCTTCAACCTTTCAGCAAAGCAAGTTTGGATCCGTTCGGGTGGTCGACTACAACGTGAAGCTTCTACTCCGTCCACGTTCTCAGTCTCGTCATCAGCAATGTCAACTCCCGCTTCATCTTCAGTCTCTGCTCCTCTTGCTAGTGCCGCCGAACTCAACACTGAGGCTGCTCTCAATGGTGTTCCCCCAAGCCTCCAGAACTTCCTCGCCGGTCTCGAAGCCAAGATCAAGAATCTCGAGGAAAGTAACAAGATTCTGGAAGACCAGAACCAACTGTTGAAGGACCACATTCAGCAAAAGAGGACTAGAATGGTGCCCGATGGTAAGAATTTCATTTATGTCGAGGATGAAGAAGTCAATACCAACTGTCCCTCCAACACCAATGCCACTACCTTCCCATTCCCAAGCTACCGCAATGTCCCACCTCCTTCTCTCTACGCCCAACAAGGTTTCACTACCATGAGAAAGAACAAGGCTGTCTATGAACCTTCCCCTGAACTGCTTGGTGGCTACCTCTCTGCTAGCAAACTACCCGCACCCTCGTTGCCTCTGAGTATTGGGATGGCCGCTGCTACTACTTCCACTACTCATCCTGTCATTCTGTCAGAATCTATCCCCGACATCTCCAATCACCTTGTGGTCATGGCCATGCAAGAGCAAATGCGCAAGTTGATCGAGACCGTGGATAAGCAAAGTGCACCGACTACCAAGACAATCAACCCTAGCCAAGTGGGGGCTCTCCCCAAAGATTTCAAGATGCCTAAAGTGGCGATGTTTCATGGTGACTCGTGTCCTAAGACTCATTTGGATAGTTATGTGTTGGCCATGAGGGCTCGTGACTGCACCAACGAACAAATGGCTCGCGTATTCCATAGCCCTTTGGATGGTATAGCTCTGCGTTGGTTCTTGGGGCTAGAACCAGGCGAGAGGCAAACTTGGGATCAAATCAGTTCCATTTTCTGTGAGAAGTATCAAGCTAACTTGGATTGACATTTGAATCAAACCGACCTTGAGAACACTATGCAGAAGCCTGGCGAGGCCATTTATGATTTCTACAAGAGGTGGAACCATCGGTTGTGCGAAGTCCAATACCCACCAAAAGCAAAGGAACAGAAACAGATATTCTACAAATGTTTATTGCCTTAGATGAAAGCAGCCATCGGTAATGGTTATTTCCCTGACTTGCGGGAAATGGTTTACACCGGAGTAAGGTACGAAGCAGGGTTCACTGGGATTGTGCCGCCAAAGGAAAGTCCAAAGACCAACAACAACAACTCCTTTCGCTACAAGGCTCCTACTGCGCCTGCGCCTCCTAGGGGTGGAAAGGAGGCCGTCGACCAAGTGAATATGGTCTAAAATGAGGTCCCGCTAGATGTTCAAGCCTTTAGAGAATTACCAACCCGCCTACCCAAGAACCGATCTGGACGCCTCCAAGTTCTGCAAGTATCACAAGCACATCGGGCACACAACGGACGGTTGTATTCAACTGAAGCGCGTAGTTCAAGGGTTGATCAATGACAAGAATATTGAGAAGCCGAAGGGTCCTAATGTGGTGAGTAACCCCCTTCCTAACAATGGGGGTGGGGTGAATATGGTGCAAACATGCGAGATCAGTATCCTGGAGCTCATGGATGCCTTTGACAAGATAGGGATCACGATGGTGGATATCTTCATGGCATTGGTGACGTTAGAAATTCTCGAACCATTAGAAGGACACCTCCCCCGCCTTGGTTGCGATTTGTCAAAGTTTTGCCACTACCACAAGTGCACCGGTCACACTACCGAAGAATGCTTTGAACTCAAGAAAGCCGTGCAAGAGCTCATCCACAAGGGAGTTGTTGAAGACCCTAGAGATTATGTAGCTAGCAATATACTCATGGTAGAACTTAGTGAGATCACTGATCCGGCCGAGCCTGTTGTGGCGGACTGTGATGAGATGGGTTGTATTTCAATGATTGATAATAAAGAATCTTCTTGCTACTTGTTGTCTTTAGAAGAACTAGTTAGTGAAGTCGAATCCCTAGAGGAAGAGAGTCCCAAACCCTCTCAACCTCTTTCTTGGGCCGAAAAGACCGAAGTTTTGCCCCCTTGTCATGACTCGCCATTGTCTTTAGAGGAGCTACGTGCAGAAGTTTGTCTCCTTACAAGATCCGGTCAAGTGTACCAATCCGACCCAAAAGGTGCAAAGAAAATCTTTGGGAAGGAACCCGAGCAAGCCGACCTAGACAAAGAAGACCCTATCCTCACTCAACTCAAACAAACCCAAGCCCATATTTCACTTTGGTCCCTACTCACCTCCTCCCTAGCCCATCGCCTCATGCTCGAGCAAAACCTCACCGCCACCATGGTACCATCTACTACTACCCCGGAGAACATCATGCACATGATTGGAAATATCCACTATGGAAACATCATCACTTTCTCGGAGCTAGACAAGCCAGTGTTCGGAGTTGATCATAATGAGCCTTTATACATCACTGTCGAGGTGAATGGCAAGAAGATTCCTCGTGTATTCATTGATAATGGTTCTGCTATTAATATCATGCCTTCAAGGATGATGGATGTGGTTGGCGTTCATGGTGTTGATTTACACCCATCCAAGCAAACCATCAAAGCTTATGACTCTACATGCCGCACCGTGATAGGCGAAGCCACCTTGCCCATTACCATCGGAACAAAGATCCTACCGACCGACTTCCACGTCATAGACATCCCCGCAACCTTCTCACTCCTCCTTGGCTGGCCATGGTTACATCAGTCGGGCGCTGTCCCATCTTCCCTGCACCAGTGTGTGAAGTTTCAATCTGGTAATGAAGTGACCATCATCTACAGCGATCTCGTAACCGCCCAAGGGACGGACACCAAGGGCGTTCCTGTCTTACAGATTCAGCATGCGGAAGAGAGCAGACTCTTCAACGGCTTTGAAATAGTGGCCCAAGCACAGATCTGCGCCATTGACCTTACCAGGGCTTCAGATAGGGTGTCACCTATTGTGAGGATGCTACGAAACATGGGCTTCATACCGGGGCTGGGGCTAGGTAAGAACTTACAAGGCCCCACAGAATTGGTTGAAGAGGTTGATCATCGAGGTTTGTTCGGTCTAGGATACACCCTTACTCTTGAAGACAAGATGGAGCAACAAAGGATAGAATTGCTTAAAAAGATGAAGCTTCCCTACAAAAAGCCCGAAATGCGCCCATACCGCCTGTCCCTGAATAGTTACTTTGTTAGGGAAGGCGAGGAGTTTTTGTGTTTTGAGTTCGCAGAGCCATGGATTGACCACACCGGGAAGTTGTAAAAAGGGTTCGAGATTTTCAGAGATGTGGAATTCGATCGGTCCAACATGAAGCTGACTTACATGGAATATGACAAAGCCACGGGCAGAGTTAGAACCATCAGGCATGAGTACTCCGCCAAGGTTACAGATGACTTGGAAGATCAACTTGAAGCCGCAACCCTCGACAAGCTAACAGCAGAAACTGCAGAAGCTCCGAGTTTGACTGAGACGTGGGATGGCCAATATCTGCTTCAACATCTGGGTAATCTGGGGCTGCACGAAGACATGGTAGCCGCTATTGGGGATGAATCAGAGAAGGACGTAGATCCGAGGACACTGGTGGTACCCATGGGGGACAAGCTCAGGAATTGGTGCATCATTGGGGGACCTATAGCTACTCCGGAATTTATGGTGGGGACATTGGGGCTTACTCCTTATCCTGTCGCCACTCCTGCAGCATCTCCTGTCACTCACCCAAAATCCCCATCCCCAGAGTCTAGTGTTTTACATTTTGAATTTGAGTCTTCCTCTAAGTTTGACGACCTTACGTCCGAAGACTATGATCTTGTTGCAAACGCTATCTTTCCTTTTGCCATGAATGAAACCCTCGACCTTTCCGAGTATCCCTCCATAGTCACTCTTTTAACTGATAAATTGGCTAATAATCAACCTAATGATATACACTTAGTTAATAATGATTCATTGGAAGAGGCAGACACAGACACATTAAATGATGAATACATTAAAGAAATCTCAGAACAGGTTATCAATCAAAAAGAATCTCGAGCCCAAGCTGCCGATGAGGTGTTAACGTGCGTGAATTTGGGAACCGAAGCCGAGCCTAAGGAAACGCAGATTGGGACCTTCTTCAGCGGAGCCGAAAGGGAAGCACTGATTGAGCTACTCAAAGAATATGCGGATGTGCTCACATGGTCTTATAAGGACATGCCGGGGCTCGACAACTCGATCGTAGAGCACAGAATCCCGACAGCACCAAACGCTAAGCCGGTCAAACAGAAGCTGCGCCGCATTAAGCCAGAATGGTCTTTGCAAGTGAAAGAAGAGATTGAGAAGCTACTCCGCATGGGTTTCATCAGGGTGATCGAGTATCCAACTTGGTTATCAAATTTGGTGACTGTCAGAAAATCCAATGGTAAAGTCAGAGTGTGTGCGGATTTTTGGGATCTCAACAAAGCTACGCCGAAGGATGACTTCTCCCTGGCAAATATCGACATGTTGGTGGACGCGACCGCCCATTATGAGGTCAAGTCATTCGTTGATGGGTTTTCCGGCTATAACCAGGCCGAGACAACCGAGGAGGACCAAAAAGCGACCCCCTCCACAACCTCGTGGAGGACCATCAGTCAGCGAGTTCGAGCCGTGTTGAGAATGCAGTCTCCCCAGAACAAATCCGAAAAGGAAGAGCTCATCAAGTTACTGCAATACCTCAACCATTTTACAACAGTGGGGGAACCGACACTCAGAGAAATAGAAAGGGCCCGCGACCAGGAATGGAGTTCGAGATGTGAGTTCGCATCATGCTGCCTCAAGGAGTACCTCGCGAATACTCCAATCCTACACCCGGCACATGGGAATGAACTTCGGACCCCAACACCAACGACAGAATCGTGGCCCTCGCGCCAGGAAAAGAAAATCAGTGAAAAAATGCAAAGATTTTTGGAAAAATACCCCCTCTCAGTCCCCCGCTACACAAGAATAGGGACCCCTTTCGCAAAATTGTTCGACCAACTGAGACAAATGGACAAGATGCAGCCTCTAGGAGAACATTCACTCCTCCCCGAATTACCACCCCTTCAACCATTTGAACCTACCAAAAGTTGCTCTTACTACCAAGACAAAGGCTACAACACCAACGACTGTGTCGCCCTACAAAGGAGAATCCAAAGCTTGATGGACGAGAACATACTCACCGGCGTGAGAGGATTTTGGTTCTATAAAGAAAGCCAAAAATTAGAACTCCTCGATTGCTATGAAATCGAGCCTTATGTGAGGAACGGCCCAGAGGTACTCTCGGACCTGACTGCAGAAACGATTCAAGACATCTCAAGAGAAATAGAGGATTTGAAGCAACGCGTCGATGCAATGACCAAAGCTCGAGGCGCGCCACAAGACTAGACAGAATGGCGAACTTGGATGGCGACCCGTTCAAGGAACCAGTCAACATCTGCAAACTCAGACGCTACTACGACTAGTACAACCCCTCTCTCTAAAAAAAAATGTTTACTATGCAAAAAGAAGCCCGATAGACTGAAAACCCGCAAAGGGCGGTCTATGCAAAGTAAGGGTGCGTACAAAGCTCGCTAGACTGAAAACCCGCAAGGACGGTCTAGGCAAAAGTTAGAGCATCCCCCTCTTCTATCTTCCCTTTCTCTAAAATCATTCTAGTCTGACTGGAGTGAACTACGGTGACCTGAGCCCCTTAGTCCTATTTGTAAAAGGGGAACGTAGGCAGCCTTTCAAAAGGTGCGGTCTAAAAAACAAATAAACATCCAAATCCTGTCACAAAGTAATAAAGATAGAAGTTGTATTTTCTGAAAGCAAAAACTTTTATTTCCATAGTCATTGCATGTTAACACTTATTTGATGAGTCTAAGCTTGACATACTTTTTGAATAAATAACCTCTTCTGAAATTTAGACTAAAATGTAAAATAAGACATAAATTAAAACTAATGTGTCTACAACGACTATGGGAAGAATGCTCGGAACTACCCCTTAGAGCCGCTTGTGCCCTCGGTCTCCTTCTTCTTGCTTTGTCCATGGCGAACTTTCTTGTTAGGATTCTCACAAAATCTTCTTTCAAATCCACTAACACCTTTAGCCTTGCCATTAGGAGCCTATTCGCCCTTCCTCTTCTTTGACTTCCCCACTTCTTCTCCGCCTCCGTTAGCCATGCTCTTACTCATCCTCCTCTTATAAGCCTCAGCCTCCTTAACTCTCAATGAAAAACTTAGAGCACAGGATCCCAAAATAGTGCCTCTTAGGGTCTCTAGAGTCTGCTCCGCATGCCCAAGTCTCCCCATATACCAATCCAAAAACTCTCGTGACAGGAAGGTGTTGCTAGAGCTTGTGATGAAGGTCCTACGACTAAAGCCGACCTCTCCCCACATCTGAGAAAGGAGGACCGAGGCACTATCATCCAAATGGAGTATCCCAAAGGGAAAATCATCTCTCTCCTCATCCCAACCCTCTGGGATGGTCTGCACCAAGCCATACTGACGAAGCACTCTAGCGGGGTAGTAAAAGGTAGTCCCAGAGAGTGTCGGAACTTTGATCATGTGAATTCCTACTTGCTTCTCCCTCACAGAATGGATGTGCCAATGGGGCACCACCCACTGAATGTCGTCAGTCACCATATCCGCCAAATACTTTTCCCAACCTTTGAGAGTCATACCCTCAAACCGCTCCGCCATGCCTCTAATGCGGTGCATCCATGGGGCCACCTTCAGAGAAGCCGCCGGTTTATTCACTCGAAGCCTCTCTTGCAACCACATGGTCAAAAGCCTATCACTACCACAAGGCATCCCACCATAAGCCGCGAGATGGGGAATCCCATAGATCATCTCCCCAAGAATGGCCGGTACAATGTCATAACCTGAGCGAGCCGAATTCACCATGCCCAAACACCCCTCACTAGCAAATCCGACCTCAGAAGGGAAAAGAATAGAGGCAAACAGACATAGAGCAAGATGGTCCAAGGAATGGTCAAAGGCCACATCCATGTGTATAAAGTGTTGTGGCATCCAAGAAAGGTAGACATAACCGCCCCTAGCATACCTATCAAAGTCATCCGCGGGCACGCCAAAGGTCACCAACTTGTCCCTCAAGCAAACAAAGTCAAAAGGCAAGGCAACTTTACCCTTCCCTTCGTAGCCACATAATGCCGCGATATCCTCATAAGCGGGTGTCATCTCGTTGAATGAAAACTTGAAGACATGGAGGTTATCATTCCAAAATTTTCCATAGGCTTGCAAAAGGTTGGTATTGGAGTTCATGTGCAAAAGTGACCAAATACACTTTATCCCATACCGTTCATCAAGTTTCCTACGACTAGAACCAGAAAGTTTGGCAACCCACTTCTCCAAAGAGGTTATAAAGACTTTTTTCTCAAGACTTGTGATCCTAGCCTCTTGATCCATGGCAAAGAGCAAGCAAATTGGCTAAAAGGAACTCAAAAGACTGCTCAAAAGGTTGCTGGTACGTTTTTGTGGCTGCAAAGGGTTCATTAAATAGGGTACGGACTCCCACTCTTGCCAGGAAAAGGAAAAGCAGAGCCGACTACAGACGTGGCCACGCGGCTGTAGACACCCCGCCTTGGACCTCTCACCCCGATTGCACATTTGATTTTGTGTTTCTCCCCATTTTAAGTGTTCCTCGTGAGTTCCTGTCACTTCCGTTAAGTTCCTGACTGACTTCGTTAAGTCCAGGGACTAAACTGAATGACAGGGCTGACTTTCTAGTCCATTCTGTCAAAATTGCCTTCTCTGAGTCGCGCGCCTCCTACAGGAGGAGCCAGGCGCGCGCGCCTCCCGCCCCCAAAGCAGGAAGCGCGCGCCTCTGGGCGTCAGTTACAGATTTCTGGCCAGGATTCCCTCCCTTGCTCAATTTACAGGATTTTGCCCGGGAAGGATTTCTTGGTGACTGAGTTTTGGCACAAAAAACACCCCTCTTTCACCTATAAAAATCTCTCTTTACCTCCATTTTCAAGGATCGAAAACTTAGACCGAAAATTGAACTTACAAAAACTATACCAAAATCACTTTCTAAAGGTTCTCCAAGGATCTCTCCAAGCAATATTTGAAGTTCTCCAAATTGTAGGTAAAAGTCTATCTTTTCCTTTCTTTTCTACTTCATCTCCTCTCTCTCTTTTTATTTTAATCAAATGTGCAATCACCCAAATCATTTTGGGACATGACTCTAGTGATCACCTCATCTCATTGAGGTTGGTTAAGGAGTTATCTCCTACATTCCAAATCCTATTTTAAATCCCCCTTTTTATAACTTAAAGAAGAAAAAGAAGAACGTTATCATTCATGTAGATTTTGATCAAGCAAGACCAACTTTAGTTGGGCGAGATGGGTGTTTCGGTACTTCCCATCTCGTAATCTAACCCCCGAACCTCAAAACAAAGAATCTCTGTTTTCGTAATCAAATTTAGGCTACAATCAATAGGTTTTTCTTATGTTCCTCAAAACATAGGTGGCGATTCTAAAATCAAGTTAGACATCCTAGGATGACACCACGCGCTCGAGCCTAAGGCCGTGGTGTTCCCGCCCGGGGTATCCACAGTGGCGACTCCGCTGGGGACTACTTGAGGGTTAAACTTGCGTTCTGATCGAAATCTACATCTTTTCTGGGCATTCTGTTTCCTGATGGGGGAGGCGCGCGCGTCTGGCCTTTTAAGCCTAAGGCGCGCGCATCCCGCATCAAGAACCAGAATCGCCCTCTTCTTCATGTTCTTCATCTTCTTCTTCTGTTATTCTGCACTAATCACTTCTGCAGGGGTTACAATATGAACATGGGACCAGGGCAATCCCCTGAGTCCAAGGTCTGACATTCTGACAGGTGTACCCCAGAAGCGCGCGCCTCCCATAAGCATTGCGCCATGCGCGCGCGTCTCACTTCAGCACTCAGAGGCGCACGCTTCTGGGTTGATTCCCAGAACAGAAACAGGTTTCAGTGACTGAGCAGTACAGTGGGGTGTGGGCACAGTTGCCTGCATCAGAACAGAATTGAACCCTCGGACTGTTTTAATTTTGTGTTTTATTTACCGGTCACACGGGTGACTCGGGAGTTGTAATTTTATGTGCTTATGTGTTTTGTGTGTTTTTCTTTCTTTTCAAAAAAAAAAAAAAAAAATTTGTCACTTGTTAGACCTCACACTACATGCACATATTCCTATGAACTGCTCACTATCGAGTCGCACAAGTCCAACCCCAAACCCGTCGAGGCCCGTCCTAGAAAGTTTCAAGCTCCACCAGACCTTGGCTCTTTCGAAGCGGTAAACCTCAGCCCGTGGCGTAGTTCAAGACTACATGCCGGGGGTGACCTTTGAGCCTCATATTCAAGCCGAGCACAAACCACACAATTCTAGTTAGGGTCTAACACTCCGTGACTCAAGTCGGTTTCCATGTACCGAGATTTCCCTAAACTAATGTCTTCAAATCATACATGCCAACTTGTTGAAAGGGACGCAATAAAAATCCATCCCCAAAAGTGGTTATTTTGGACGAAAATAAAAATCCGTCCCCGCATGTATGCTTTACTACATTAATTTAGTCTAATCCCGATACATGTAGGATTCACAAGCGTGATGGAATCCGATGAGTATATGGGACCGCGAGATGGTCTATATACTAGTGTGACGATTCCATTATTTTCTTAGAAACCCCAAAAGGGATTCATTCCCTCCGACTTATAAAAAAAAAAAAAAGAGTCTTTTCTTATGTGGTTCGAGTCGTGTGCCCAGCTGTGTGCTCTAAGCCTCTTCATGGACCGCAAGTGTTACTCAAGACTGACAAGGGCCTCTTCTGCAATATAGGTTCAATTGGTACTTACAAAGTTTGCCGGGATTCAGCAAATCGGTTAGTCCGTGAAGAGATCACTCCAACAGCTCCAACATCAACCATGACCGGCAGCAGCAACACCATGTCTCTCGAACAGCTCTCAACTATGGTCCAACTCCTCCAAGAGCAAGTCTCCACCCTTAACAAGGAGGCACAAAGAAAAGATGTCATTTGGCAATCCCACCTCGACAGCCAAAGGGAGGCCTACGAGGCCGAAATGGAGCTAATGAAAGAAAAGCTCACCAACCTTGCCAAGGGAAAGAACAAGAACAATGATGATGAATCCGAATGGACCGAGGGTTTGTTCAAAAGTCCGTATGTCAGCACTCGCACCAAGAAAATGGGGGAACCGAGTTCCGAGAACAACGAGCCCAAAATGGTGGATTCTATCATGGCCTACATCGACCAAAAATTCAATGGGCTCAACATGGGGAAAGGCTCCGACACAAGCCTTTATCAATCATCCATCCTCATGAGTACTATGGCCGCTCTTCCCGATAAGTTCAAGATGCCTGACATAAGCAAATTCAAGGGCAACTCTTGTCCTATGGCACACATCGAGACTTATATTTGGGCAATGGTTCCAAAGAAGGTCTCCACCAAGGTGATGGCTCAATGCTTTCCTCTCACTCTCGAGGGGGCGGCAAAAGATTGGTATGCTACTCTCCCGCTCACTGTCCGTCTTGATTGGGACTCCGCCATGCTTGCCTTCAAGAACCAATACCAAGGCAACACCACTCACCGGCCCACAAGGAAAGAGCTAGAGAACACTACTCAACGAGACAATGAGTCCTTCATCGACTTCACAAGGAGATGGAATGACAAACTCTCTGAAATTGTTGAGAGGCCGAACACAAAAGAGCAAATGGACATATTTCTCAAGTGTCTCAAGATTGATCTCCGCACCCACCTAAGTGGGGCTTGCTACTCCGACTTCTCCCAAATGTATGAGGCGGGGGTACGCATGGATGACTTGCTCAAGGAGATTAAGAAGACCACTCCTACTTACCGCTACAAGGCCGCTTCCAACTCCACAAAAGAGGCCTCGGTCAACGCCGTCACTATTGACAAGGGGAATTACAAAAAGGTTCCTCCACCTCAAGGGAAAAGGCCCCGAAGTGACCGTGTGTACACGCCTCTCCAAGGCATGACTCAAACCGAAGTGTTCGAGGTCCTCAAGGCAAAGGGTCAAGTCACACCCGTGCAAGGGTACCAACCCAAGACGATCCACGACAATCATGCTCACCACAAATATTGTGGCTACCACCAATATAGTGGCCACACCACCGAGGAATGCTTCGTTCTCCGCAATGTCATTCAAGATCTCATAGATAAGAAAGAATTTTTAGTGACTAATGACGAGCATGTCAATGTAATAGAGATAGGAGAACTTGAAGGGACCACCCATTCTATCCCAATTGTGAATGGGGGCCCCAATGTTATGAATAAAATTGACAATTCTTGTTATGTAGTGACTTATGATGAGGTAATGAGGGAAGTACTAGAGAATAGGAAAAAGAAGCAAGATGGGAACGTCAATATGCTAACTCGATCCGGTCGAGTCATAGCAAGCAACCCTTCCACTTCCGCACCGAGCTCCTCTTCTCAAAGGCCGCAAGCTCACAACACTCCCGAAGATCCTCTACTTGTCCAACTCAAGAAAACTCAAGCCAACATCTCTATTTGGGACCTCATTGCATCCTCAAAGAAACATCGAGATCTTGTCATCCGCAATCTCGATGATACATCAGTTTCTCCCGATACTACTCCCGAGGACCTCACAGCAATGATTGGTCACATTCACTTTGGCAACGTCATCACCTTTGCCGATATGGACCTTCCACCGTTTGGTTCCGACCACAACGAAGCTATTTACCTCAAGGTACGAGCAAGGGGGAGGCCCGTCTCAAGAGTCTTAGTGGACGGTGGTTCCGCACTCAATCTCATGCCTGGTAGAATCATGGGCATACTGGGGCTTAAGGATTCTGATTTAAAGCCCTCTACTCAAGTAATCCGAGGTTATGACAGCACCGCCCGTACAGTCATGGGTATGATCGAAATTGACATTGAGTTTGGAAGCATGGTCATGTCCGTTCCATTCCAAGTGCTTGATATCCCGGCCTCGTTCAACTTACTGTTGGGTCGACCATGGATTCATAATGCTAATGCCGTACCGTCAACTCTCCACCAATGTGTCAAGATCCGAAATGGTGATGAAATAGTGACCGTAATGGCTGAAAACATTACTATCCACAGAAAAGGTGAGCCCGTCCACCAAGTTCAGCACGGTCTACCAGACTCCACTCTCTCCGGCGTCTCGATCAACGCCATTGACAAAGAAGGGGGGAATGGATCATGGACCCCCAGCAATCACAAAGTACTCCGCATGATGAGGGATATGGACTACTTCCCTGGTTTAGGCTTAGGGAAATATCAGCAAGGAATCCTACAACCCGTGCAAGTCCCATTTGTCAAGAACACATTCGGTTTGGGGTACGAGCCTTCCGAAGAAGACTTGAAGCAAGAACAAGCAATCAAGAGCGAAAAGGCCCGAGCTCGTAAAGAAGGCCGTCGGTATGAAGTCCCTAACCTAAGGCCTTACCGCAAGACGTTGAATGGATATTTTGTCCGCCAGGGGGAAGACATTCCATACATGATCTTTCCCGAGCCGTGGGTTAACAATAAAGGTGTCAAAAAGCCTGGCCTCGAAATCTTCTCCGATTGTGAGATCCAGAAATCCGAAAGGAAACCAACTCCCATGTCGCCCCGTGAATGGTGGGGAAGGAAGGTGACTATAGAGTCCGAGACAGAAATCACCGTGGGGGAAGAACTGACAGATTTAGCCTCCATGTTCGAAGAGCTTGCCGTAATAAATGAATGCCAAGTCAACGCCATCCATGACACCGTCATCATGAACGAGACTATCAGTGAGATCCCGCCAAGCTCCGAGCCGATCATCAATTGGTATTCAACAAAAGGACCTGTGGTATCCGAGGAATTCTTAGTCCAAGAAATGGGTTGCATACCCCGCACAGCAACAAAGGAAGAGCAGCTTACACTTACTTTCGAGTCCGAGAGTGTCTCTAATACCCTCACCCAAGAGGATTTAGAGGCCATAGCCGAGCGTGTGTTTCCTTTCTTTGCTAATGAAAAATTTGATATTTCTGAGTACCCTGAGATTGCAAACATCATAAATGATGAATTAACTAATAATGAACTTAACGAACAAGTTAATAACGATTCAAATTATGATGAAATAGACCACGAAAACAAAACATACTTAAATGAACTTGCTCAACAAGTCCGTAGTCGTGGCGAGAATGGTCCAAAGGATGACGAAGAATTGCAGGTTGTTAATCTGGGTACCGAAGAAGAGCCAAAAGAAACCAAGATTGGAAGCTTCTTCAAGGGAGACGACAGATACAGATTGACTGCATTACTACGGGAGTTCGTGGATGTGTTCGCATGGTCATACAAAGACATGCCGGGTTTAGACAGAAAGGTAGCGGAGCACAGGATTCCGATCAGAGAAGATGCCAGGCCAGTAAAGCAGAAGCTCAGGAAGATCAAGCCAGAATGGTCTCTGCAGGTCAAAGAAGAGATTGAGAAGCTCCTCAGCGTGGGTTTCATCAAGGTTATCGAGTATCCGACATGGTTAGCCAACATTGTGACAGTCAGGAAGGCGAACGGCAAGGTCCGAGTTTGTGTAGACTTCCGGGATTTAAACAAAGCTTCCCCAAAAGATGATTTTCCACTCCCTAATATCGACATGCTAGTCGACTCCACTTCTGCCTACGAGGTTCGCTCATTTGTGGATGGGTTCGCTGGGTACAATCAGATTCTCATGGCCGAGGAAGATCAACATAAGACAGCCTTCACAACACCGTGGGGGACCTTCTGCTACACAGTCATGCCGTTTGGATTAAGAAACGCTGGGGCTTCCTACCAAAGAGCCGTGACGGACTTGTTCCACGATATGATTCACAAAGAAATCGAGGTCTATGTGGACGACATGTTCATTCACTCCAAAGGGACCGATGGTCAACATTTGATCGATCTCCGCAAGTTCTTCGAAAGGCTTCGTCAACACAAGATGAGGCTCAACCCTGCAAAGTGCACATTCGGGGTTATCCGAGGCAAAGTTCTTGGTTATATGGTCACTGAAAGGGGAATCGAAGTAGACCCCTCCAAAATCAAGGCAATCATTGACATGCCTCCTCCGAAGACGCAGAAAGAGATTAAAGGTTTCATGGGCAGACTACAATACATCAGTCGGTTTGTGCACCAACTCACTTCCATGTGCGAGCCAATCTTCAAGTTACTCAAGAAGAATGTGGCTCTAGAATGGACCGACGCATGCCAAGAAGCCTTCGAGCAAGTGAAGCATTATTTAACGTGCCCTCCTGTTCTAGTTCCGCCACACAAGGAGAAACCTATGTTGCTTTATCTCACTGTCAATGATGAAGCCCTAGGGGCTATGTTAGCACAAGAGCAACGAGAGTCCACAAAGGAGAACGCCATTTATTTTGTCAGTCGCCGATTCCAAGGAGGCGAAAAGAACTACTCTGTCCTAGAGAAGTCATGTGCAGCATTGGTTTGGGTCACTCAAAAGCTCAAACACTATATGGAAGCTTTTACGATCAAGCTAGTAGCAAAGGTGGACCCGCTCCGCTACATCTTCGAGAAGCCTTTCATGTCAACAAGAATAGCCAAATGGTACTTCATGCTCGCCGGCTACGATATCACTTACGTCACACTAAAATCCGTCAGGGGGAAAGTGTTCAGTGACCAGCTTGCCGAATTCCCGTGTGACGAAGTGAAGGGGGAAGATGTACAGTTCCCCGACGAGCATTTAATTTGTACCACAACCGAGGAAGACAAGTGGCAACTTTTTTTCGATGGCGCCGCCAATAAACACGGTTTTGGTATAGGGGTATTGCTTGTCGATCCAAAAGACATCTACACTCCCATTGCCATACGCCTGGAATTCGAAGCTACCAACAACATTGCCGAGTACGAAGCATGCATAGCAGGGCTGAAGCAGCTCTCGAAAGAAACGTCACGGAACTAGAAGTGTTCGGCGACTCTTTGCTTCTTATCAATCAGCAATCGGGTAAATGGCGAACCCAAGACCCGACTCTCCAACAGTATGGTCAGCACCTTGAAGAACTGGTTGAACAATTCCAAGAGATCACTTTCAACTACCTGCCAAGGGATAAGAATCGCTTCGCCGATGCACTGGCCACTATAGCTTCATTAGTTGAAATGCCCAAAGGAAAAATGGTGAAGCCTTTCAAAATTGCTTGAAGGAACAGTCCGGCATATTGCATGAGTATCGAGATCAACGAGGTTCAAACAAACTCTCCGTGGTATTCAGATATCATGAACTTCCTCAAAGACGGAACTTATCCCGAGAACATCAATAAGAAGTCTCAAGCAGCTCTGCAAAGGTTAGCCTCTCGGTATGTACTGATTGGAGACCGAGTATATAAAAGGCACCACGACGGGATCAATATCTTATGCGCCAATGAGACCGAAGCTCAAGAGATAATGTGTGAAGTGCACGAAGGAGAATGTGGACCCCACATGAATGGGTTTATGCTAGTCAAGAAGATACTTCGCATTGGTTACTATTGGAGCACTATGGAACGAGACTGTATCGAGAAAGTCAAAAGGTGTGCCAAGTGCCAGTTCCACGCTAATCTACAACATGCTCCACCCTCACAACTTTACAACATGGTCACACCTTGGCCTTTCTCTTGTTGGGGGATAGACATCATCGGTAAAGTTCATCCTGCCGGGAGCAATGGGCAGTCATTCGTCCTAGTAGCAGTCGACTACTTCACAAAGTGGGTCGAAGCACAAGCCTATCGAACCCTCAACGCCAAGAAAGTGGCCGAATTTGTAAAGATTAATATCATGTGCCGATACGGCGTGCCTCATGAAATCATTTCCGACAACGGCTCTCACTTCGAGAAGGAAATGGATGCACTTTTGGTAGAATACAAGATCACCAAGCACAAGTCATCCCCTTACCGGCCCCAAGCAAATGGCGCAGTCGAAGCAGCAAATAAGACCATCGAGACCATCGTCAAGAAGATGGCCTCAACAGGAAGGGATTGGCCCGAGAAGCTACCATTAGCATTGTGGGGCTACCGCACATCGATACGATCTGCAACAGGAGAAACTCCTTATGCATTGGTCTATGGTTCTGAAGCCGTACTCCCTATCGAACTTGAAGTCCCATCTCTATGGGTCCTCCTCGAGAATCAAGTCAACGAGGTCAACTGGATGCAGAGTCGATACGAACAGCTAGCCTTACTCGACGAGAAAAGGTTAAGGGCACTCGAACACACGAGAGCATATCAGCAAAGGATGGCAAGAGCTTTCAACAAAAAAGTGAAGCCTCGAAACATCAATGTGGGAGATTTGGTCTTAAGACAACATCCTCCTAATGCCATGAATCCCCTGGGGAAATGGGGACCCCGATGGATCGGTCCGTACGTGGTCAAAAAGATACTAAGCGGTGGTGCAGTCCGGCTCGTGGATTTAGATGGTGACCAGCTGCCAAAGGAGGTCAACCTCGACAAGCTCAAGAGGTTCTACGCTTAATAAACAAAGACCATAAAAAAAAAAAAAAAAAAAAAAAAATCGCTCGCTAGGTTGAAAACCCGCAAGGGCGGCCTAGGCAAAAATTAGAGCACGTGCAAAAAAGAAGCCCGCTAGATTGAAAACCCGCAAGGGCGGTCTAGGCAAAAAACAGGGTGCACAAAAAAAAAAAAAAAAAAAAAAATGGTCTTTGTTTGTTTGAACTACGAAGACCTGAGCCTCCCAACTGGAGGAACGTAGGCAACCTTCGGGTGCGGTCTAAACCATATCAAAAATACCCAATTCACTTCAAATAACAAAATGCAATTTTTATTCATTCAATGAATTATTCAAACCATTACAACGGATTTATTGAGCAACAAAAGACATCAAAATATTAAATCCTAAAACAAAGTGGTCTAAATTGCAATCTCTTAGGGTACTAAGAAAAATCCAATTTTCTCTTAGCTTTCAAAGGACCGCCCGATCGTCTTTCAATCCTTTTCCTCTTGGGTAACGAAGGAACTAATACGCACCGAAACCTTCTGTGCTGCAGCACGTCTCCTAGAATAAAAGTCATCCAAAGGAGTACCGAAAGGGTCAGCGAGAATGTTACTCGAATCAACAGCAGCCTCTCTATATCTCAAAGTGCTGCTAGGCTCAAAACCCTGTCCCAACAACTCGGCACGAAGCACATCAACCCAAGTGATGCCACGGTAAAGGGTGCCAAATAAATAATCCAAGTAGCTCTCGGGAAGGAAGACACTCCCCCGATGCAGAGGAGCGAAAGCCCAACGATTGCGGTCATCTCCCCAAACCGATTGAAGCTCACTCGAGAAGTCAGGACCCATGTAAGCAACTGGACGAAGCATTCCATCCCTCGGAAAAGGAATTGTCTGTTGGCGACCAAACTGCCGCAGAACCCGCTCTGGCTGGTAAAAGGAAGAATCTCTCAAACCGGGCACTACCACGTGCTGAAAACCAAGAGTCCATTCCACAAAAGGACGAAGACCCCAAGAAGGAGGACACCACTCAATATCGACGGTCACCCGAGAGGCAAAGAATTTCTTCCAATCCTCTTCAGATAAATCCCGGATCAACAACTTCCTCCTATGAACAGCAAAAGGAGACAAATCACCATCCGGAGAATAAATTATGAAGTGTTCTCGGAGCCATATGGTCAAGAGCAAAGGGCTTCCCCGACACATCTTGCCCGTCCTGTGTAACTCATCAAGACCATGCAACGTCTCCCCTACAATAAGAGGAATTACACTAAATCGCTGGTCCTTAGCTTGCAAAATAATCTCAGCCAACTGCGCGTCCGCAGTCCCGAAAGGTGTAACAAACAATACTTCGCTGAAGAGACAAACAGCCATGGCATTTCTTTTGAAAGATTGAACCACCGGGTCCTCCGAGTGCAAACTGAAGAACATCGGCAACTCAGTTATGTCAATCACGGTACCGTGCAACATCTTCCTCACATCCTCAACAGGGAGATTCAGTAACTCAACCCAAGAGTCGACGGCACCACGGTGATATTTGGGGACGGCAATCCGACCTGCCAAAGGCACGCCAAGGATGGCCCCGAAATCGTCAACAGTCGGCACCATTTCATTAGCTGAAAGGTTGAAAGTATGGCTGTCGCAATCCCAGAAAGCCGCGGCAGCTCTCAACAAATCCCAATCCGGTTTCAACGTCCGCAAAGTGAAAAGAATTCGGAACCCGAAGTCTTTAATGAAGGCCTTCTTGGGATGGGTCTTGAAAGAATACACAAAAGTGCCCAAGTCCTTTTCATACGCATTAACGACCTTGGCGTCAAGGGCAAAAGAATTGGAAGCCATGGAAAATGTTGATCACAAGCGAAGTTAATCAATAATATGATGTTCAAAAATGGCAGAAAGGAGCTGTGAGAATCAAGTGGTCGAACAGAAGATGATATTATAGCTGTTGGAGGCTCTTTTGGTCAGCAAACGTCAAGCCCGGAATTCCGCCTCCCAGACGCGCGCGCCACCCGCCATCAGTATGAAGCGCGCGCGCGTCCCAAGCCTACATAGGAAGGCGCGCGCCTCCCAGGTCTAAATCGCTTGAAGAAAAGGGCCTTGTCAGAGATCTCCAGCCTAAATCAAGACACTGTCCCGATCCTCGGACACCCAGTTGGGCACACCTTTTCTGGTCCGCCCTTAAGGCACGTCAAAAATCGAAAGCAGGATAGAAACTCCCACTCATAAGTAGGCTGTCCTCTTCAAAAAATTCCGAGCTCCCTAAGTTCTGTCACGGGTGCCACGCCCCCCTCAAAACTCAATCTCAACATTTCATCCCCAGCAGGAACATTTTTCTGGTCGCGGTCAACTGTGCCCGTACCCCACAATTCAAAAGTCAAGTGTGACTCCAAATGGCACGAGACTTCAAAGCAATATTTCATCAAACGGATTCACTAACGGATTCGTCAAAAAGGGTTCACCAACGGACTCATCCAAGGGATTCACTAACGGATTCATCAAACGGATTCACCAACGGATTCGTCAACAAGGGTTCACCAACGGACTCATCCAAGGGATTCACTAACGGATTCATCAAACGGATTCACCAACGGATTCGTCGACAAGGGTTCACCAACGGACTCATCCAAGGGATTCACTAACGGATTCATCAAACGGATTCACCAACGGATTCGTCAACAAGGGTTCACCAACGGACTCATCCAAGGGATTCACTAACGGATTCATCAAACGGATTCACCAACGGATTCGTCAACAAGGGTTCACCAATGGACTCATCCAAGGGATTCACTAACGGATTCATCAAACGGATTCACCAACGGATTCGTCAACAAGGGTTCACCAACGGACTCATCCAAGGTATTCACTAACGGATTCATCAAACGGATTCACCAACGGATTCGTCAACAAGGGTTCACCAACGGACTCATCCAAGGGATTCACTAACGGATTCATCAAACGGATTCACCAACGGATTCGTCAACAAGGGTTCACCAACGGACTCATCCAAGGGATTCACTAACGGATTCATCAAACGGATTCACCAACGGATTCGTCAACAAGGGTTCACCAACGGACTCATCCAAGGGATTCACTAACGGATTCATCTAACGGATTCATCAAACGGATTCACCAACGGATTCGTCAACAAGGGTTCACCAACGGACTCATCCAAGGGATTCACTAACGGATTCATCAAACGGATTCACCAACGGATTCGTCAACAAGGGTTCACCAACGGACTCATCTAAGGGATTCACTAACGGATTCATCAAACGGATTCACCAACGGATTCGTCAACAAGGGTTCACCAACGGACTCATCCAAGGAATTCACTAACGGATTCATCAAACCGGTTCACTAACGGCCTCATTCAAAACATTCAGCCGGCAGGTTCACCTAACGGATCATGCCACCCCCTCTATCAACAAAAGCCGCTCACACAGGGAGAGCACCACTATCTCTCGCAATTTCAAATTCCTGCTTTCATCGAGTCTTTGCTTTTTCTTGGTGATGTCCCCGGCGGGTGTTTTTAACTTTCGTCGACGCGTTTTGCTTTGCAATCCACGTCGCCGAGGGGCTCTGTAGACACCCCGCCTTGGACCTCTCACCCCGATTGCACATTTGATTTTGTGTTTCTCCCCATTTTAAGTGTTCCTCGTGAGTTCCTGTCACTTCCGTTAAGTTCCTGACTGACTTCGTTAAGTCCAGGGACTAAACTGAATGACAGGGCTGACTTTCTAGTCCATTCTGTCAAAATTGCCTTCTCTGAGTCGCGCGCCTCCTACAGGAGGAGCCAGGCGCGCGCGCCTCCCGCCCCCAAAGCAGGAAGCGCGCGCCTCTGGGCGTCAGTTACAGATTTCTGGCCAGGATTCCCTCCCTTGCTCAATTTACAGGATTTTGCCTGGGAAGGATTTCTTGGTGACTGAGTTTTGGCACCAAAAACACCCCTCTTTCACCTATAAAAATCTCTCTTTACCTCCATTTTCAAGGATCGAAAACTTAGACCGAAAATTGAACTTACAAAAACTATACCAAAATCACTTTCTAAAGGTTCTCCAAGGATCTCTCCAAGCAATATTTGAAGTTCTCCAAATTGTAGGTAAAAGTCCATCTTTTCCTTTCTTTTCTACTTCATCTCCTCTCTCTCTTTTTATTTTAATCAAATGTGCAATCACCCAAATCATTTTGGGACATGACTCTAGTGATCACCTCATCTCATTGAGGTTGGTTAAGGAGTTATCTCCTACATTCCAAATCCTATTTTAAACCCCCCTTTTTATAACTTAAAGAAGAAGAAGAAGAACGTTATCATTCATGTAGATTTTGATCAAGCAAGACCAACTTTAGTTGGGCGAGATGGGTGTTTCGGTACTTCCCATCTCGTAATCTAACCCCGAACCTCAAAACAAAGAATCTCTGTTTTCGTAATCAAATTTAGGCTACAATCAATAGGTTTTTCTTATGTTCCTCAAAACATAGGTGGCGACTCTAAAATCAAGTTAGACATCCTAGGATGACACCACGCGCTCGAGCCTAAGGCCGTGGTGTTCCCGCCCGGGGTATCCACAGCGGCCACTTGTGATCTTGGAAGATATGGCCACGCGGCCAACATTGATCCGGGCCTTGCCATGGCCATGCGGCAAACATCGCTCCATGCAGAAATCCAGTTTGTTTCCTCCCACTCCGTAACGGATCCATGCAACTACGTACCTGCCCCGTCCCGTGACTCATGCATTGTATAAAATTAGGAACATTTGTAAAATAACTAGTTTGCACAAGTAGGCTCCCACAATAAAATTGCATTTTAGAACATAATATACATACATGCATTTTGAACATCAGTTCTATACATACATATCCCTCTGTTCTCTACTAGCTAACAGTGTAGGAAATAAAGATGGAAAGATGGGCCCCGCCTAATCAGAATCCTCCTCCGTGGTGTGTCCACGCCGCGCTAAAGCTCGAGAGCTACCGGCACCCGAACTCCATCCCCAGACCGCTCGACCACCAGTATGGGAAGAGCCCGCACCGTTCGAAGACCGTTCCCGACGCTGGGGAGACACGACATCGTCCCGCTGGCAAGTGCAAGAATGATATGCCTCACTCAATAGGCGCATCAGTACGTTCTCCCGCTGAATAGAACGAACGTACGCCCCCCGAGTCACCTGAAAGGGAAACCGAGGCAATGATTACAATACAGAAATAACAAGTGTGTGTGTGCATGAGTGAGATAAATCAAAGGTCATACCCCAGCGTCGGGCGGAGGAATGAATGTCTCCTCAACAAGATCTGCATCAGTCGGCTCCAAGCTAAGCTCCACCTCCCGGCCGCCCCTCATCACTCTCACGCTACTCGAGCGAAGGGGCATGTCAACCAAAGGCCGACTCCGACCAACATACCGGGCCGAGCTCGATCCCTCTCCCGATAACATCCTAGCCCGAACCTGAGGGCTGATCAGCCGTGTCCGCACGTAGCCGGCATAGTCGTCACTCCCTCTGTAATGCTCTGCCGGAGTGGGAGCCAAGAAAGTCGCCAACCTCGCGGGATGGAGCATATCCCGAGGAGGGTAATAAGGAGCCTACGGTAACGCTCCAGCCCTGTGCTGACGAACCACCCTCTCTCCGAGATACATGGCCTCCCCGGTGAGACCCACAAGCAGAACCCTAGAAGCGGTCAACTCCACTACATGGGGACCCACCGAAGCCTCATTGGCCGGACTCCATGGGTAAAATCTAACCCCGACAGGCTCAGACATCACGAACACCCTCCTCAAATCAGCAACATCCACCGTCTTCCTATCCCGGTTTCTGCGGGGAGGAGCCCTGTTGCTCTTGCACCAGTACGACATGATGGGAACAACCTTGTTGGCACTCATCACCAACTGAAAAGGGGCGACACCAAATATCTTGTATACCCAAGCCTGTGCATACAATGAAAGAGACATTTCAGACCAAAAGATAGAGCAGAAATCTCAACAAGTGAAAAGAAGGGTAGTCAAGAGCATACCTCAAATACGAACTGAAACCCATCAAAGGCCGACGAGCTAGCCCTCGAGCAATGGTCCAATGCCCGGTAAATCTCAGCCAAACCGGCTCCACCTCAAGAAATCCCACTGACTTGGTCCAAGTCCACAAAAGCCCCTAGTAGTGAGTACCTGCAGACAGTAGCCCCACTGGGAAACAAGATCTCTGAAAAGCTGTACCATAAGAACAGCCGGACCAAGCAATCCAAATCATACTCTCCCCTACCAAAGGCCTCAATAGCCATCTCCACCAAACGGTTCACCTTCCCGGCCTCCACTCCATAACCCTTGACACCTCCCCCCAGATCAGTGTTAACTCCCAGCAAAGCCTGTCTATAGTCCCGCCGCTCCGCCAAGCTCTCATCAAAAGGCAAAGGGGTAGCAGTGAACCTCAACCCCGTGATAGCCGCAAAATCTGTCGGCGTGATGGTAATCTCTCCCCAACTGAAGTGGAAGGTATGGGTGGTATCCCACCAGAACTCCCTGCACACCTCTAACACCGCCGCCACCTTCAGGGTGCCCCCAACTATGCGGACACTGTCAAAGAATGGGCCAAACCCCATAGCCTCGATCCGAGCACGCAAACCGCCCGGTCCCTCCGGCAGAGACGCCCACAGTTTGCCCACAGTCACTGTGGACCCACGAGCCTTGATCCTCTGCAGGTAAACACAGCACAGGTATGTTACACTCCTAGCAATTTACATTTCTAGCAATCTACATTTCTAGCAATCTACGATTCTAGCAATATATATTTTGTACAAAAGTGCGAAAAATGTGAAAATGAGAGGAGCGAAAATTTGAAATTTACCTCTCGTGTCTCCGGAAGGCCATCGACCAGTGACGCTCCGAGTCAATGTAGAAATCGTAGTCTTGATCAAATGTTGATCGAAGAAGGCCGTCGCGAAAGTTTCGAGTCGCCGCTCGTGGTCTCAAACCGCCCCGTGGAATCAAGGGCGCTGCTTCAAAACCCGCTCCTGGGTTAGCCCCTACATTTCCCTCGTGTCACGACCCGAAATCTAGGCTCTATTTTATTAGTAATAAATAATTATTATTTAATTATTTGCTTAATTGTTTATTTAAATTATTATTTATTTAAATATTTATGCGTGCATTTTATGTGTTATAATAATTATGCCTAGCATTTTGTTTGGGTCATTTGGGTTAGTGTGGTATTATTGGGTCTTAGTTGTTAGTGGGGAGTATTGAGTTGGGTAGTTTTAGAGGAGGGGGGTCTTTGTGTAAGTTTTAAATTATACTCCTACCCTCTCCCTACACCTCCTTCTCCCTCATACACTCCACCTCCATCCCCCATCTTCCAGCCCATTTCTCTCTCTCTCTCCAAAAGAAAGGTAAACATTTCTTCTTCCTTCTCTCTTCTTTTTCTTCATCTTCTTCTTGTTATCATTCATTTCTTAAAACTTGAACCTTGTTTAGATCGTCGATAGGATCGCGTAGAACCAAAAAGAATTGAAATCCGTCAACTTTGAGATTTATCAAGAAGTTACTTTTCCCCCATTTTGATGCTAAAATGTTCATCTCATGTTTATATGATGTTTGATGTGTTATATTTGAAGTTTGGTTGAGTTTAGAATTTATTTTGAATTTATTTGAGTTTTTGGGTAAAAATGGTGAAATCTTGAATGTCGGGATTTGGTGTTGGTTTGGATGATTAAAGGGTGTTATTTAGGTTCCCTTTAGGTGGGATGTTGTTTAGGAGCTTTAGAAATGTATTGGGAAGCTTTGATTTTGAGCATTTAGTGAAGGTTGTGTTTTGGTTCGAAATTGGTGAACCCAGGAAGAATCTGGGCATTGTTCTTCTGGCACGGTCGTGCTCCTTTATTTGGCACGGTCGTGCAACATTCACTTTCCTCCCGTCATGATTGGCACGGTCGTGCCACTTTCTTAGGCACGGTCGCGCCAAAATTCCCTTTCCTTCCGTTATGATTGGCACGGTCGTGCCACTTTCTTAGGCACGGTCGTGCCAAGCTGGGACTCTGGTATATTCTTCCTTTTCTTCTAAAATTGTTTCCTCCATAACTTTCTCATCCGAACTCCGTTTTGGACGAATAAACTATCATTTTAAAGCTCTCCTTGAGCTCTTCGAGATGAGTGAATAGTTTTGCTTGTGTGCTTGAGTTAACTGGATCCTTTGTGATCAAATGTGATAAGGGATTGGTGTTATTATTGTGGAAATTATTAGAGCACCTTAATTGGTTATTGTTAGTTCATTTCACTTTCTTGGTGACTTCTTGGTATGGTTCCCTACTTTGGAACCTTAAGTTGTTTATTTAAGCTAGTATTTATTACTTAGCATTTATTTGAAAGTCCAGCTGGTATTTTGTGTGTGTTTGGGCGATGCGAAACATTATGATGGCACGGCCAAATCCATTGTGATGTTGACCATTGTTTTGCCCCATTATTACCCTCCTCCAGATTGGCCTTGGATGTGAGAAGAGCTAGCTCCTTTGTGTGCATTTTAGCTACTTGGAGCATGACTTTGTGGCATGTCTCCCGTCCCTTGTGACACTCTTATGGTTATTGGTTCCGGTACCGGGGTTTTCTCTTCGGCTTTCATGCTATTATGAAGATGATGATTTGTTGATTATTGAAGCTGTGCAGCGATCCTTTAATTGGATGTTCCGGTTTGGAAAACCTTGGCTATATCCTTTGTTATGTGTTTATTTCCGCTGCTATCTGTTACGTGGTAAATGCTATGTGTTATGTGATATTTATTACTGCTTATTGCTTCTTGCATCATAGCATGTCATGTAGTTGCATTAGTAACTTATTGAGATTTATCTCACCCCCTTTTCTTTTATCTTTGTTTTTCCTTAACCCCCCCCCCAGGTGCTAAGGATTAGTCTCGCTGATCACGAGAAAGAGGACGTCGAGTGTGGATCCATTCTTTTGGGGAAGGTTGATATAGGTTGGTTTACATTATGTAAATGTGTAACCATTTTGGGGTAGTTGTACCAAACAATGACGTCACTAAGAATTGTATATTTGTATTTTGTTGGGCATAAACTTGTGGAAGTTTATGATAGTTGTAATTGGTTTTTATCAAACTTGGTTTTGTAAAACTTTGGACCATCACCTTTTAGTATCAAATGGAATTTTTAACTTCGGTATTTCACAGTTTTGGTTTTAGAGTACGTCCAGATCGCGGTCTCGGGCCCGCGGGGTCCGGGGTCGCGACAGTTGGTATCAGAGCTATGGCATTAGCTCTATGTATAAGTATAGGTAGATTAGTATGACCTAGGTGGGTAGTAGTGTGCGGAGTGATTAACGGTTGATGTTTTATGCAGGTACTTGTTTACAATGGTTCGTAGAAGGAGTGGTGAAGGTAGTACCGGTAATGCAAATCAGAATGATACAAGGGAAGAAGCACGTGCTATGTTTCAAGGCATGTTCGAGGCGGCCATGAAGGCCATACATGATCAAGGTCCGAGGATAGAACAAGCACCACCCCGCTATGGATTGGAGCAATTTCTGAAGTTGAAACCGGTTGAATTCAATAGGGAACCCGATGTTCGGAAAGCTGAGTTGTGGATTGAGTCGATGGAGAAGATTTATGAGGTATTTGGTTGCTCGGATGAGGATAAGGTCCGGTTCGCGGCTTACAAACTTGTGGGAGCTGCCGAGCATTGGTGGAAGGGTGTTAAAGCTATTTGGGATGATACTCACACGGTGTATGCGTGGGAGTTGTTCGTGCGCAAATTCAAGGAGCATTTCATTCCGGTTGTTGATCAAAACCGAAAGGAGATCGAGCTACTCAACTTGGAGCAAGGATTGTTGTCTATAGCACAATACTCGGCTAAGTTCATAGAATTAGCCCGGTATTGCGACTATTTGGTGAGGACCGAGGAACAAAAGGCTATGAGATTCATTCGGGGATTGAAGACCTCCATCCGTACTCAACTTATTGCTCAACGGATTGTGACTTTCCAAGATGCGGTGGATCAAGCCTATTTGATAGAGCAAGATATTGGGGAGCACAAAAGGAAAACCGAGGTTGTGGGTACGGGTAAACCGGGAAGCCATGCTAAATCTCAACCTCAACACCGTTCCGATAATCGAGGTAACTTTGGGGGACAATCTCAGTTCCGAGAGCAACCGATCCCAAGGAACCCGGGTACCACTTCCGGGAACCAAGGGAATCAAGTTAGGAGGCTTTGTTCGTATTTTCAAAAGGAAGGTCATTCTGAAGACCGTTTTTGGAAGAAGCAAGGAAGGTGCACCAATTGTGGTCAAATGGGACACTTTGTAAAAGATTGCCCAAGAGGTAGAGGACAAGCATCCGGGTCAGGAGTTGGTAATAATCAGGGTCAGAAAAGGGATGCCACAGGGAAGCCCAAAGTTCAAGGGAAGGTTTATGCCATGAATCAACAACAAGCTACCGATGATCCATCCGTTATTGGAGGTATTGTTTCTGTGTCTAATGTGAGCGCACGAGCGTTAGTAGATCCAGGATCATCTCATTCATACATTTCTGTGCAATTTTCTTCCATGTTAAATGCTGCATTTGAGTCTTTACCGTACGTGCTAGAGGTGTCGACCCCTATAGGAGAATGCTTGATTTCTGATCGAGTCTTTCGTGCTTGTGACGTGGTTATTTGTGGTCGTGTCCTTTGTGCGGATTTGGTAGTTCTTCTTATCCAAGGCTTTGATGTCATTTTGGGTATGGATTGGTTGAGCAAGTTTCATGCTTCCGTTGATTGCCGTAAGAAAACTGTTACTTTTTCTATTCCCGATGTGCCTAAATTTGTGTTTGAGGCTAGTCCTCTGAGTAGAAGGGTTCGCTTAATTTCTTTTATGAAAGAGAGAAAATTATTGCATAGTGGTTGTGAGGGGTATTTGGCTAGTGTTCTTGATACTAGGAAGGAATCCCCTAGTTTTGATAGTGTTCGGGTAGTCCGGGAATTTCCCGATGTTTTCTCTACCGAGTATGATATGCCTCCCGATCGTGAGATTGAGTTTTGTATAGATCTTTTGCCGGGTACGACTCCGATTTCGAAAGCACCTTATAGGTTAGCTCCCGCAGAGTTGAAGGAATTGAAGGTTCAGTTGCAAGAGTTGCTTGATCGAGGGTTTATCCGCCCTAGTGTTTCCCCGTGGGGAGCACCGGTTTTATTTGTGCGGAAGAAAGACGGTTCCTTGAGATTGTGCATCGATTACAGAAAATTGAATCAGGTTACGGTGAAGAATAAATATCCTCTACCCCATATTGATGATTTATTTGATCAGCTTCAAGGGTCCGTGGTTTTCTCTAAACTTGATTTGAGGAGTGGGTACCATCAGTTGAAGGTTCGATCGGAGGATATTCCGAAGACTGCCTTTCGCACTCGTTATGGTCATTATGAGTTCTTGGTTATGCCGTTTGGGTTGACTAACGCGCCGGCCGTGTTTATGGATTTGATGAACCGAGTTTTCCATCCTTATCTTGACTCGTTCGTGGTAGTTTTCATCGACGAGATTCTTGTTTACTCTAAATCTCGAGAGGAGCACGAGCGGCACTTGAGGACAGTTTTATCCGTTCTTGCGAGGGAGAAATTATTTGCGAAGTTTAGCAAATGCGAATTTTGGCTCGAGAAGGTGTCATTTCTGGGTCATGTTATTTCGAAAGATGGGATTTCGGTGGATCCTTCAAAGATTGAAGCTATAGTGGATTGGAAGAGACCCGAATCAGTGACAGAGATTAGAAGCTTTCTTGGTTTAGCCGGGTATTACCGAAGATTTATTGAAGGGTTTTTGAGGATTGCTACTCCGATGACTCAGTTGACCCGGAAGAATGTTCCGTTTGTGTGGACCGAGAAATGTGACCAGAGTTTCGAGGAATTGAAGAAGAGGTTGACTACCGCACCGATCTTGACTTTGCCTAATGGGAGCGATGGCCTAGTGATTTACAGTGATGCTTTGAAAGAGGGTTTGGGTTGTGTGTTGATGCAGAACAGAAAAGTGATTGCGTATGCTTCGAGGAAGTTGACCCCTAGTGAACAGAATTACCCGACTCATGATATGGAGTTGGCGGCGATAGTCTTTGCGTTGCACAAATGGAAGCACTACCTTTATGGGGCGAAGTTTGAGATTTTTACGGATCACAAGAGTTTGAAATACCTTTTCTCTCAGAAGGAATTGAGCAACCGACAGCGCCGATGGATGGAATTGTTGAAGGATTATGATTGTACGATTTCTTATCACCCGGGAAAGGCGAATGTGGTAGCCGATGCGATTAGTAGAAAGTCTTATGTGGCTTCGATGATGGTCCGGGAATGGAAAATGCTTGAGGATGTTCGAGATTGGTCTCCTCGTGAATCGAGACATGGGGCTATTTTTGCGAATATTAGGGTATCTCCGACCCTAATTCAGAGGATAAAGGAAGCTCAGAAAGAGGATCCCGAGTTGGTGAAGATAATGGGTAAATTGAAGGAAAAGAACTTGGAGGATTTTTCTATTAGCTCGAGTGGAGTGTTAACTTTCCGTGGTCGTTTGTGTGTTTCGGATGTTGATGGAATTAAACAGAGAGTTCTTGATGAGGGTCACAAATCGAGGTATACTATTCATCCGGGTAGTACGAAGATGTATCAGGATTTGAAGCAACAATTTGGTGGATTAATATGAAGAGGGAAATAGCGGAGTATCTTTCGAAGTGTTTAACTTGTCAGCAGGTCAAAGCCGAGCATCAGAGACCCGCGGGATTACTTCAGCCGTTAGAGATTCCCGAGTGGAAATGGGAGCATGTGACTATGGATTTCGTTACGGGACTACCTCGTACCCGTAGGAAGTATGACAGTGTTTGGATAATAGTGGATAGATTGACCAAGAGTGCCCATTTCTTGCCTATTGACATCAGATATTCGATGGAGAAGCTTGCGACCCTTTACATTGATGAGCTTGTGAGATTTCATGGGGTTCCGGTTAGCATCGTGTCAGATCGAGACCCGAGGTTTACTTCTAGATTCTGGAAGGCATTTCAGGAAGCTTTGGGTACAGATTTGCGATTCAGTACAGCTTTTCATCCTCAGACCGATGGTCAATCCGAGAGGACTATTCAGATTTTGGAGGATATGTTGCGAGCTTGTTCGATAGACTTTTCTGATTCTTGGGATTCGCACCTACCGTTAGTGGAGTTCTCTTACAACAACAGTTATCAGGCTAGTATCGAGATGGCACCGTATGAGGCTTTGTATGGAAGAAAGTGTAGATCTCCTATTTGTTGGGATGAGGTTGGTGAAGCGAAGATCGTGGGTATTGATTTGCTTCGGGATTCGGTTGAGAAAGTTAGAGTTATCCGGGATAGATTGAAGACAGCCCAGAGTCGACATAAGAGCTACGCAGATAACCGAAGGCGAGATCTTAGTTTTCAGACAGGTGATTTGGTGTTCTTGAAAGTATCTCCGAAGGTGGGTATTCGTAGGTTTGGGAAGAAAGGCAAATTGGCTCCGAGGTTTATTGGCCCGTTTGAGATTTTGGGAAAGGTTGGACTTCTTGCGTATCGACTCGCGTTACCGTCATCCTTAGACCGGTTGCACAACGTATTCCACGTTTCTATGCTTCGGAAGTATGTTTACGATCCATCTCACGTGTTACCGAGGATACCGGAGGATATTGAGCCCGATATGACTTATGAGGAACGACCGGTTCGGATATTAGATACCAAAGTCCAAGAGTTGAGGAGCAAGAGCATCGCGTTGGTTCGAGTTCTTTGGAGGAATCATAACATCGAGGAGTCGACGTGGGAGCTTCGTGACGAGATCGGGAGGAAATTTCCGTGGCTTTTTGTTTAAGGTGAGTCTCGTTAAAATTCGGATCGAATTTTCTTTAAGGGGGAGTGAATGTCACGACCCGAAATCTAGGCTCTATTTTATTAGTAATAAATAATTATTATTTAATTATTTGCTTAATTGTTTATTTAAATTATTATTTATTTAAATATTTATGCGTGCATTTTATGTGTTATAATAATTATGCCTAGCATTTTGTTTGGGTCATTTGGGTTAGTGTGGTATTATTGGGTCTTAGTTGTTAGTGGGGAGTATTGAGTTGGGTAGTTTTAGAGGAGGGGGGTCTTTGTGTAAGTTTTAAATTATACTCCTACCCTCTCCCTACACCTCCTTCTCCCTCATACACTCCACCTCCATCCCCCATCTTCCAGCCCATTTCTCTCTCTCTCTCCAAAAGAAAGGTAAACATTTCTTCTTCCTTCTCTCTTCTTTTTCTTCATCTTCTTCTTGTTATCATTCATTTCTTAAAACTTGAACCTTGTTTAGATCGTCGATAGGATCGCGTAGAACCAAAAAGAATTGAAATCCGTCAACTTTGAGATTTATCAAGTAAGTTACTTTTCCCCCATTTTGATGCTAAAATGTTCATCTCATGTTTATATGATGTTTGATGTGTTATATTTGAAGTTTGGTTGAGTTTAGAATTTATTTTGAATTTATTTGAGTTTTTGGGTAAAAATGGTGAAATCTTGAATGTGGGGATTTGGTGTTGGTTTGGATGATTAAAGGGTGTTATTTAGGTTCCCTTTAGGTTGGATGTTGTTTAGGAGCTTTAGAAATGTATTGGGAAGCTTTGATTTTGAGCATTTAGTGAAGGTTGTGTTTTGGTTCGAAATTGGTGAACCCAGGAAGAATCTGGGCATTGTTCTTCTGGCACGGCCGTGCTCCTTTATTTGGCACGGTCGTGCAACATTCACTTTCCTCCCGTCATGATTGGCACGGTCGTGCCACTTTCTTAGGCACGGTCGCGCCAAAATTCCCTTTCCTTCCGTCATGCCAAGCTGGGACTCTGGTATATTTTTCCCTTTTCTTCTAAAATTGTTTCCTCCATAACTTTCTCATCCGAACTCCGTTTTGGATGAATAAACTATCATTTTAAAGCTCTCCTTGAGCTCTTCGAGATGAGTGAATAGTTTTGCTTGTGTTCTTGAGTTAACTGGATCCTTTGTGATCAAATGTGATAAGGGATTGGTGTTATTATTGTGGAAATTATTAGAGCACCTTAATTGGTTATTGTTAGTTCATTTCACTTTATTGGTGACTTCTTGGTATGGTTCCCTACTTTCGAACCTTAAGTTGTTTATTTAAGCTAGTATTTATTACTTAGAATTTATTTGAAAGTCCAGCTGGTATTTTGTGTGTGTTTGGGCGATGCGAAACATTATGATGGCACGGCCAAGTCCATTGTGATGTTGACCATTGTTTTGCCCCATTATTACCCTCCTCCAAATTGGCCTTGGATGTGAGAAGAGCTAGCTCCTTTGTGTGCATTTTAGCTACTTGGAGCATGACTTTGTGGCATGTCTCCCGTCCCTTGTGACACTCTTATGGTTATTGGTTCCGGTACCGGGGTTTTCTCTTCGGCTTTCATGCTATTATGAAGATGATGATTTGTTGATTATTGAAGCTGCGCAGCGATCCTTTAATTGGATGTTCCGGTTTGGAAAACCTTGGCTATATCCTTTGTTATGTGTTTATTTCGCTGCTATCTGTTACGTGGTAAATGCTATGTGCTATGTGATATTTATTACTACTTATTGCTTCTTGCATCATAGCATGTCATGTAGTTGCATTAGTAACTTATTGAGATTTATCTCACCCCCTTTTCTTTTATCTTTGTTTTTCCTTAACCCCCCCCCCAGGTGCTAAGGATTAGTCTCGCTGATCACGAGAAAGAGGACGTCGAGTGTGGATCCATTCTTTTGGGGAAGGTTGATATAGGTTGGTTTACATTATATAAATGTGTAACCATTTTGGGGTAGTTGTACCAAACAATGACGTCACTAAGAATTGTATATTTGTATTTTGTTGGGCATAAACTTGTGGAAGTTTATGATAGTTGTAATTGGTTTTTATCAAACTTGGTTTTGTAAAACTTTGGACCATCACCTTTTGGTATCAAATGGAATTTTTAACTTCGGTATTTCACAGTTTTGGTTTTAGAGTCGACGTCCAGATCGCGGTCTCGGGCCCCCGGGGTCCGGGGTCGCGACACCTCGCCCTGAGCATCACCGTGCCCCTCTCCTTGTTGCTCTTGTTGTGGAAGCATATACCCACCTTGGCCCAGAAAATCCCCAAATAATGCCTCATTGATCCAATCTGCCATAGCTTCAAGAAATATGAGAAATGAAGTCTTCAAAATTATAAAAATCCAAGCTTTCTTTCTCTAAAGCTAGAATTTCCTCTCTCTAACTCAACAATGGAGGAAGGAAGAAGAAGGAAGAAGAAAAGAAGGAGAAGAGGGAGGGTTTCTGGCGCTGTGACGAAGGAGTCAGCCCGACGGCGACCTTGGCCACGCGGCCACTTATGCCCTCGCAATCCCAGCCGTCAGATCAGCGATCCGCGTGGAGGAGATCTGACCACTCAGCGTCCTTGGCCACGCGGCCACTAATGCAATTCAGAGACTTTGGCCACGCGGCCAACCTTGTCCCTTCAGACAAAAATCCCATTTTTGCCCCTGATCTTTTCCCTTTGATTCATTTTAGGTGCCCTTAGCACTATTTTGACTGATATTCGTTACCTTTGGGTACGGAAAGCCCCTTAAAATTTCCATTCTTCACCAAATATTTGCTTAGGATTCGTATGATTGCAGAGACTTCGGCGCCTCTATGTCATACGCATCCTAGATCGATCGTGATTGGCAGAGACCCGGGCGTTTCTAATTACGAGAGATCCAACATCTATTATTTTAATGCGATCGGCAGAAACCAGGGCGTTTCTGATTGCGTTTAAAATTTCCAAACATTTGCTTAGGGTTCATATGATTGCAGAGACTTCGGTGCCTCTATGTCATACGCACCTTAGATCGATCGTGATTGGCAGAGACCCGAGCGTTTCTAATTACGAGAGATCCAGCATCTATTATTTTAACGCGATCGGCAGAAACCCGGGCGTTTCTGATTGCGTTTAAAATTTCTAAACATTTGCTTAGGGTTCGTATGATTGCAGAGACTTCGGCGCCTCTATGTCATACGCACCTTAGATCGATCGTGATTGGCAGAAACCTTGGCGTTTCTAATTGCGAGAGATCCAGCATCTATTACTTTAGCGCAATCGGCAGGAACCCTGGCGATCCTGATTGCGTTTACCATTCCATCTTGGGATTATTTAGACGACGTAGTCTTTATGATTTCATTGCTTACGAATGTTCGTTCTTCATACAAGATAGTATCCGTAGGATTGTTATCCCCAGTAGGAGTCCGATGTCTCGTTTCCCTAACGAATGTTTGGTCTTCATACAGGATAGTGTCCGTAGGTTTGTTATCCCTAGCAAAAGTCCGATGTCTCGTTTATTTCCCCAACATCTTTGAACTACGTTTGGCTTGATTCCTCCGAGGATACGTAGGAAACCTGAAAAGGTTCAGCCACCCGACCGACGCGGTCATCTATCATCCCCAGCAGGTGCATTTTCCCCAGCATGAGACGTTGCTCCCCATCAGAGGACAGTCATTCCCAATTTCCCATCAGATTTGAACTACGTTTGGCTTGATTCCCCCGCGGATACGTAGGTCGCCTGCCAAGGTTCATCCGTTCCCTTACCTTTCATCTGTTTTGAAACTCATGTTTCAGATGGATCCTTCTTTTATCGTCGACCCCATATTGCCTTGCAAGAAGCGTCGCCGAGGGGCTACTGTTAGTACCCGACCTGAAAATGAGTTTATTAGGACTTTCCCAAAAATACAAGGAATTTATAGGAATTAGAAACCTTGCAAAGACTTGTCCCGGATTCCCGAAATACCTCATTTATGACAAAACTATCAAAATAGGTAATTTATGGTTTCCTTAAAACCATGCAGAAACCCTAGCCTAAAAATCACGTCAGCCTGCATCCTTGGCCACGCGGCCAACCTTGCCACGCCCTAACATTGGCCACGCGGCCACTCTTGTCGCCGTCTTCAGTCATGGCCAGGTGGCCAACCTTGCTCCGGATGATCTCAGCCGTCAGATCTTCCCCTCAGTTTACTATATAAACCAATCCCATTCAATTGGTTAAAGGAGGCGATTTTGAGAGCTTTAAGTCCGAATTTTAGAGTTCTTAAACACAATTTTCTCCCTAATTAAACATTCAAACACTCAAGGAGATCAAGGTTTATTTCTTGCCAACATAGGTAAGTTTTCTAACTTTTTCTTCATGTTCTTGCATCATTTTTAATGTAGATATTTAATATTCATGTTCTTTCTTGTTTATTCATAGTTTCTTCATATGTTTTGCATGTTCATTCATATGTTCATAATATGTTCTTCGCATGTTCTTCGTGTTCATAGATTAAAACCTCATTTATGCTATATTTAGGGTTGCGATCTTCATAATTGCATGTTATTTCATAGCCGATGATGATCTAGGGTTCATCAACCCGATGATGATCTAGGAACTACTTCTAAACCCTAATCTTTAGGTAATTCCCCCTCATTATGCATGATCCCGATTCTACTGCCTATTCTAAATTCTGTGCGAACTACGCTGACCTGAGCTTCTCACATTGAGAGGAACGTAGGCAATCTTCGGATCCGGTCTAAATCACTAACACACTACTAACACCGCATCATGATAGAAAGACCGATCAATTCGGGCAATAGGAGTGATAACGTTCAATATTCTTCTCTTGTTTTAATTTGACCCCCGAACCCACTAAAGTGATTTTTTCAATGTTTTGGCTTTAATTAAAACGGCGTGGCGACTCTCATAATTTTAATGTCGTTATGAATATTCCTTTTGTAAATAAAAATAATCACAGGATACTTCCCATGCGTCGCTTCATCGGAAAGGGGTATTCACAATACCCTGATCTCGCAACCCTAAAAACCCACCTTGAATCGGTCTAAACCCGAAAATTGACCTAAAACACTCGATTTGGCTGTGCGGGACTGCCGTGAGCCTTATCGGTGCATCGAATGGATAAACGGACTTCAAATTCATGATCAGAGCGAAAAAGCGAGCAAACAGGCAAAAATTTCGTTTTTCGAGGTGCGGGACCGGAAACGGGGCCCGCAACCCCCCGAACTGCTCGCTATTATCCATTTTGTGCATTAAAAATATATTATTACCTTTCCTTGCTAATTGACATATTTCAGATATACCGGCCTGACCAGAAAAATATTCCGAGCAACTTTCATGTTGGACTGGCGGACAACCGGGACACCGGAGACGCGCACAACGGAGCAGTTGCAGAGCGGAAAGCTGGAACAAAGATAAGGAAGATGACTTGAAGCCTTAGTCAAGAAGGATAGATGATGAATCCACCAATTTACAACCTCCCCCCTCCAAGTTACAACCAATTTACCACCTCCCTCCTCCTATATACACCACTCTCATCCATTTAAAAAGAAAGAGACACAAAAACAAAAAAGAAAAAAAACCCTACCATCCTCCACTCTCATTCTCTCTCAACAAGAACACCACCACCACACCATCACCACACCACCACTCATACACCACCCCTACACCACCCATAAATCACCAAACAAACCACAAAAAACACATCAAAGCCAAAACTTTGATCAAACACAAAGCAAAAAGAAAAGAAAAAGTCTTCCATTGGTTGACAAAGGGAGCACCCATAATCTCAAAAGCTAGGTAAAACTCTATGTAAACCTTGGCTCTTTAGATATGTAAGCAATATTGGGAGTGGTTTGGAACCTAGTCAAATAATGACTAGGTTTCCTTCATCTTCCATGTTTTTTTTTTTAGCTTTGTAAAGCTTTGTTTATGTATATAAATGATGATCATGTGATTCTAATACTCAGTTTATTATGTTTATATATGTTCATAATAGTCATATTATTCATATGCTTTAATTTGTGTATGAAAATCTTCATGTTTCTCTCAAAGGGCGTAAATCTGCCCTCTTTGGCTTTCCTTCATGATCATGCATGTGAAAATCATTATTTGTTGAGAAATAGCTCTTGGATAATGTTGTTAACATGTTAAAGATAAAAGTACTTGAGTTTCATGCCTTGGTTTGAAGATATAGTAGTGTTTTGAGGTCTATAATCATGCCTCATATAATCAGTTTTTACTTTCTGTATAGAGTCTTGATTTTGATGTGCTTTTAAATCCATCTTATAGTGGTTTTATGATTTAGGTCAAAAAACAAAAGTTGTTCATAACATGTTTAAATATATTATCCTAAAGTTTCATGTTCAGATTCCATGCCTAGATCATATTTTCATGCATAAATTTGGGTCTCAGTGATTCTGAGTTGTTTATTCACTGTGGTACCTTGCTGTGTTCTTGGGCTTCAAACTTGATGAAAAATAATTTTCTGGACAAATATAAAAAAATGGATTTTGTTCTACGCAAACTCAGGATGATTATCATATTTTTTATACATTTTTTGGATACTGGAAGTGCTCCTTTCAAACATATGTTTGAAACTCAAAAATTCAGATTCTGCACTTCCAGTTTCTGACATTGTAATGTCAGAAACCTTTTGAACCACTAAAACTCATCCTATAAACTCCAAATTTTGGTATATTCATGTTTTATGCCTGGTCTTCAACTTTTGTTATTTCGGTTTTGTCAGATTCCCAAGCTAAGATGGTGAAAATTGGTGATAAACATGCTAAGGTTTCTGTTTCCCTTTTCTGGGCTGAATTTTGTGATCAACTTTATTGCATGTGTTTGGGGCCTAAAATTGGTCCAAAAAGTCTACAAAAACTCCCTTGTGATCCCTAGTATTCAGGGATTAACCCCCAATTTTTAGTTTTGAAATCGGATTGATTTTAGGACAGGTACGACGGCTCGGGGACGGAAAGTGTCACTGAAATCAACAAAAGCACCGTCGAGGATATTTATTATTATTTGTGGGATTTGTCTCCCCTATTTTTTGTATATGTGTAATTGTGTAATCTCCCCTCCCGTGGATGTATTATTGCTTGATATGATCAAAACCATTCTTGAAAACCAATCGGGGAATCCACTCAAACCGAGTTCCCGGTTGTGAATAAAAATGAAACTTCCTAGAATAGGAAGACCTCCATATATATTTCATCACCATTTTTTGGTAGGGCATAAAATCCAAATTAAAAGACATAAAATTGAATATAAGTGGCACGCATATAGAGACCATCACGGGCGAGAAGAGTGCCTAACCCCTTCTCTTCTCGTAACTTAGCCCCCGAACCCATTTTCTCAAAAAAGGTTTTTTCTTCATTTTTCCTAAAATCAAAATGAGGTGGCGACTCTTGCAATCAAATCACAGCATAAAGAGGAAACCATTGTGTGAGAACCGAGCGCATTTCCAAAAGCGCATCAGCACGAGACGGGCGCGAACCGCTTTCACGGGCGGTCATTTCGCGGTGATCCGATCATCTCGGGCGCGGGCTCTCACACCCGCCGATCATGCTCATCATCTCTACTGCAAGTTCCACCAGTTTACCGGCCATGACACCAACTCCTGTCACCATTTGAAATATGTGATCCAAGATCTCATTGACAACAAGGAACTTGAAGCGCCGAATGTCCTCACCAACCCGCTTCCTAACAAACCCTAAGCATGAAGAAGAATGAAGTCTCAAGAAGAAATCAAGATAAACCACTTTGGGGCTACAACTATCCTCTCCCTTTCTCCCTAGAATTAGAATAGGTTTTAATTTCCTAGTATGAACTCAAGAGTCGTTTTGTCATTCTAGTCCATCTCCCTCCTCTCTAGTTTGTGTCAACTATCGAGTCTATTTTGAATTCATTTATTAATAAAAGTCATTCTTATTCCTATACACTACTCTAAGGTTGTTCTACCTTTTGAATTTCTCTCTAATTCATGAAATGGATCCGCAAACAATAATTGTCATTAATGTAAAACCTTGAAATTGATAATAGAAATGTCTAAACAAGTGAGAAGGCCTAGGGGCTACACATTACTATCACCGCGCTCATGACAGAAGTCGAAGGACCACAATTGAAGAAAGCCAAAGGTATTATCATTACCAAAGAAAAGTGGGGCTATTTAATCGAAGCTTTGAGAGTAAAAAAAAAAAAAAACTCTCAAGCTTTCATAACCCCACAAAGAAGGAGTTTCAACCACACACAATGAAGTCAAAATAAGGAGACCTCTCTCATCTCCTCCTACAACGAAGATCAAATCCAAATGAAGAAAAAGTGAGACTCCTAACTTGAAGACCGTCTCCATCATCCGTGGATATCACTCATAAGGAAATCCGAAGAGCGCATTAATGATTAGGCCTTCTCCTCAAAACTTGTCAAGACATTTCTAGATGATTCACTTGCAAAATAATCGAACAAACAATTAAGACATCAAAAATAAATACTAGGGTCCATTAAAGGTAGAACTATCTTTCTAGTACTTTGAGCCAAGTAGCGTTCACTGTTGAGTCTAGGGGCTTCCTCTATCATACACTTCCCTTTGAAATTCAAGCATCAAGGCTAGGGGCTTTTTATTCTTTCCGTCCCCTTCCAATTCTTGTTCGAGATATACGAACTCGTCAAAGTAAATCTGCACTAGGGGCTATCCTCTTCGCCTCTAACTCTCATTACAAAGTGCGTTATCCTCACCGAGTTGATGCTTGGAATACACTCCCAAAAAGCCAAGTCGATAGCTAAAATGCCTAATACATTCAAACCCAAAAATCTTGCATGTCTCTCCCCCAATAAGAGACAAAACTACTCTCCTCTCTGAGTCATCTTCGAGTACATACTCTGTCAAAAAAAAAAAAGAGAGACGCAAAAGAGATGCCCGCTAGATTGAAAACCCAAAAGGGCGGTCTAGGCAAAAATCAGGGTGCGTCACAAAAAAAATAGGGAGAACATTCTTCAAATCATTTCTTCTTCAACCTTCATCTTTCCTTAAATCAATCAAGCGGGAGAGAACTCTTCTTCAAATCAAACAGCCTCATAAGCCTATTCACGAAGTCATCTACAACTTACAAGATTCTTGGGGCTTGACTTAGACCAAAGCATGAGATAAACTTGGGGGAATAGATAACGTCTCTCATCACCTTCACCAGAGACTTTCGGACATGGAACTCTAGAGTTGTCAACAAAGTACGCTCGGCCTACTTAGAGCTTTCACATTGATAAATATCATTGGTTATCAGACAAATAGTTATCTCCCTTGACATAACATGACTAAAGGAACGATCTGGACGGATCATCTTGCACAAGGAAAACGAGTCTCACACGAGATAACCATCGAAGGAACTCCATAGCACGTCATCTCTGGAGAAAACCTGATTAGGTCCCGACTTGTTAAACACTTGTCCCCGCACACACGCATAAATCATCACATACAGTTCATAACCAATAAACATCCCATCACGAATCCATGCTATTCACACTACTTACACCAAGGTTGACCGACCGGGCATGCACATAAATTTGTCACCGCCGCATGAGTCCAATTACAAACTAAAATCAAGGCTAAATTGCTTACTAGAATAGGTTCTGCTTATTGTAGTAACAGGTACAAGAATCAATCCGTGCTCAAAGAAAACTCAATAGCGATCAAATGATCCCGACAGAATTCAGACACATCAACATTTTGCATCCAGTACTTCCAATGTAAAAGCATTGATCGAGGATAATATTCAGTACTTTCAAATCAGCTCCATGAACTGATTGATCGGAGATATTCCCCAACAACCAACAACGTCCTACACTGACGATGAAGTCCTACACTGGCGTGAAGTCCTACAATGGCGATGAAGTCCTACAATGGCGATGAAGTCCTACACTGGCGTGAAGTCCTACACTGGCGATGAAGTCCTACACTGGCGTGAAGTCCTACAATGGCGATAAAGTCCTACACTGGCGTGAAGTCCTACACCGGCACCAACGAAGTCCTACATTAGCAAGCAGGTAAGTCCTGACTGGGCACCGTCGACCATGACACTCCATCAACAACAAAGGGTATATTCAGAATTGGGTCAAGGACATTGATTCCTCAGTATGGGTTACTCTCTAAACTCTAAACTTTACTTATTGCAGCATTGCTTTCAAAATGATTTTCAAAATACCTCAAACAACCGTTTTTGCGTGTTTTCAGATTCGAACTATGTTTGGTCTGATTCCTTTCCAGAGGATACGTAGGCAGCTTTACAGCACGACCATACCTAAAGTTTTAAATGGTGTATTTTCTATCGACGACGTTACTTCTTCCATAAGTATCGTCGCCGAGGGGCTCTATAGACACCCCTTTTTGAACTCAAATTTATGATTACACTACTCTTGTGTCTCGCTTTTATGTTTTGATGAAAACTCGTTAGTTCTGTCATGTTTCATTAAGTTTCTGACTGACTCCATTAGTTTCGGGGCTAAACTGAACAATGGGACTTTAGAAAAGGATAAAATAGTATTTCTATGCTGGATGCCTCGTACGAGACATTGATGTCTCGTACGAGACATCTCCTCTGTCTGTGAGTTTGATTCACTTTCCTTCTCCGTCCCGATCTCTTTCTTGGCCACCACTCTCCTAATCCGGGAAGCATATCAGTAGGAGACTTCCTGGAGGTTTCCTATTGATTCCTTACCTAATTGAACCTCTCTACTTGGTCCCTAAGCAATCTAAGCCTATAAATAAAGAGTCTTTCACTCCTAATGCTAGTTAATGATCCCTTGACCACAAAAAAGAGGTTAACAACGCTCCAGTCAGTCCTTCTCCAAAGAATCCCGTTTTTCCTCCTCCCTCACACCAAAACACCATCAAAAACTCATCTTTTCAAGCCAAAGTCATCACAAAACTCTTGGATCATCAAGGCCTTAGTCAAGGCCATCAATTGGAATCTCAAGAACGCTTTAGGTAAACTCCTACGCTTTTAATATCTACTTCTCATCTCATTCTTTGTTTTAGAGTAGTGTAATCCCATCAAAAGGATCAGCCTAGAGCCTCTCCAATCCATGGAGATGGTCTCGAAGCACATGATCCGACATTCCAATAATTAAGAAATTAATTATTGGCTTTATTTACTTGTTCTTTATTTGATTAAAAACACCTAAGCAAGACCAATCCTAGATTGGGTGGATTGGGTGCTCTTTGAACTTCCCAATCCATAACTTAACCCCCGAACTCAAGAATCTCACGGTCCGTGTTCCGTTCAACAACATGGTGGCGACTCTCAAATCAAAAAGGCGAGCGGGAATCTTCTCGGGTGCAAACATGAAGGTCTCTACATTCCATGGTATTACTTGTCCCAAGATTTATCTCGACAATTATGTGCTTGCCATGAGAGCCTGTGACTGCACCAACGAGCAAATGGCCCGAGTCTTCCACACCACTTTGGACCGAATCGCCCTCTGTTGGTTCTTGAGTCTGGATCCCTCCGAACGAGAGACATGGGAACAAATCACCACTACTTTCTGTGAGAAGTATCAGTCAAACCTAGATTGGCACGTCAACCGTACTAATTTAGAGAACACCATGCAGAGGCCCGGCGAGCCTATCTATGACTTCTACAAGAGGTGGAATCACAATCTAGCAGAAGTTCAATACCCTCCTATGGCAAAGGAACAAAAGAAAATCTTCTTCAAGTGCCTGTTGCCCGAGCTTAGGGTGGCAATTGGCAATGGATACTTTCCCGATCTGCGGGAAATGGTCGATGCTGGGGTCAGACACGAAGCCGGCATCACTGGTGTTGTTAAAAAAACTTCCAAAAGTGGAAATACATCATTCCGCTACAAAGCTCCAACAAATGCCGCTCCTAATGCTAAAGAAGTGGTCGTTCCAGTGAATATGGTCCAAGACAACTCCACCTTCGATGTCCAAGCAGTTAGTAGCAGCCTCCCCTGAAAGGAAGACAACTTTGATGACTTCGAGAGAGAGAGGCAGAGGCGCCCAATTCTGGGCAGTACCTGCAAGCTCCTGGGTTCAAAGGATTGCCTTGACCCTAAATAAAAATTCTTTCCCCTGCAGACATTGTTAGCACATAAACATGGAATTGAAGGACATGGATGAGAGGCGGGCAATTCTGGTGGTGAAGGTCGGAGGCGCGCGCCTTAGGCCAAGAAGGCCAGAGGCGCACGCTTCCCACCTTTTTCCACCAGAATGCCCAAAATGCAAAAATAAGAACACCAAAAGTTAAGAAAGCAAGTTTAACCCTCTAAATTCTCCCCAGCAGAGTCGCCACTGTAGATACCCCGGGAGCCCACGGCTTGGCTAGAGCGGTGGAATGATCCTAGAATGTCTAACTTTTTTTAATTTGTTAGAGTTGCCACCTATGTTATTAAGGGAACAAAAGAAAAACCTAGAAATAGCCTAATTTATGTACAAAATCAGAGACTCGGGAAGAGAAGGGTTTGGGGGTTAGGTGACGGAGTGGGAAGTACTTAAACACCCACTCCGCCCCGCTTACGCGGGTCTTGCTAATTTTGGTGTTCTAATGCTAAATGTCCTTATTTTAATATGAGAAAAGTGCTAACAATTATAATGTAAAGAAAGGGGAAATAAAAGGGAAATAAAAGAGAATTGTTTTATTGATTAATTTATGCTAAAGATTACATATCAAAAAATTACATAAAGAAATGAATGGTGAATTAAAATGGTGTTTAGAATGTTGGAATGTAACCTTGACCAAACTTCAATAGTGAAGTGGCCTTTTGGTTGAATTCCGTTTTAGGGAGATTGCATACTCATTAAAAGAGATGATAGATGAAGAAATCAAATAGAGAGTCTTGATAAAGAGAAGTTGTAAAATTAAGACTTTAGAAGAAGAAAGTGAGTATGGTACCTTGTGCTTGAATGGGGGAAGAGCCAAAGTTGTCTATAGTAACCACCTTTTGAAAATGAGCTTTTGTGTTTTTTTTAGAGTATTCTTGAGTCAAAATCCTTCCTACTTTTCCATGGTGGAATGAAGAGGTATTTATAGGTGTTAGGGAAGTGTTTGTGGTCACAAAGATGGCCCTTCCCCGGATCAAGCCAAGGCATAATGGCTTTGGGGGTTACAAATCAGAAAAGGAGGGAAATTTGGCAAAGTCTGGGATCCTGTAGGTGGGATGCGCGCACATCCCACCCCCCTATGGGAAGCGCACACCTCCGACAAAGGAAGGCGAAGGCGCGCACGTCCCACCTTCAGAAAATCCATATTTTAGCCCAAAAGTTGGTCCCGTTATGCAGTTAAGCCCCAAAACTAACGAAATCAGTCAGAAACTTAACGAACACCACGAAAGTCAACAAAAAAAGTAAACAAATACTCAAGGTTGACTTTTTCACTTAGTCAAGTCCAAAACTAACGGAGTAATTCAAGAACTTAATGGAAAGTAACAAAAGTTAACAAAAAGTAACAAAACTTAACAGAAAAGAGGAAGATAGAGAATGTATATGCAATCTGGACATGAGAGGTCAAAGGCGGGGTGTCTACAACTTGTTCCATGACATGATCCACAATGAAATTGAAGTCTATGTGGACGACATGATCATCCACTCAAAGGGGACCGACGGTCAACACTTGATCGATCTCCGCAAGTTCTTTGAAAGGCTTCGACAACACAAGATGAGGCCCAATCCCGCAAAGTGCACTTTTGGGGTTATCCGAGGCAAATTTCTTGGCTACATGGTCACTAAAAGAGGAATTGAAGTAGATCCCTCAAAAATCAAGGCAATCATTGACATGCCTCCTCCAAAGAAGCAGAAAGAAATCAAAGGTTTTATGGGCAGACTTTAGTACATTAGTCGGTTCGTGCACCATATTACTTCCATGTGTGAGCCAATATTCAAGCTACTCAAGAAGATTGTGGCTCTAGAATGGACCGGCGCTTTCCAGGAAGCTTTCGACCAAGTGAAGCATTAATTGACATGCCCTCCAATTTTGGTTCCCCCGGTTTGCGCGCGGGCTTTTTTGTTCCTTCGGTTTACCCTTTTTAATTGTTTTGAGAGTCGCCACCATGTTGTTATCGGAACACGGACCGAGATATATAGATTCGGGGGTTAAGTTATGAATTGGGAAAGTCAAGGAGCACCCAATTCACCCAATCTAGGATTGGTCTTGCTAAGAAATCATTATCATTGTTTCAAAATCATGCAAAAACATACGTAATAAAGAAAGCGAACAAATAAATAATTGCTTATTTATTTGGGATGTCGGATTATGTGCTTCGAGACCATGTCCATGGATTGGAGAGGCTCTAGGCTGATCCTTTAATGGAATCACACTACTTCAAAGACAAAGAAGGAGATGAGAAGGTAGAAAACAAAGAGTTTTACCTAAGCGTTCTTCGAGAATCCTATGGATGGCCTTGACTAAAAGCCTTAATGATCCGATGAATTTGGCTTGAATGGTGTTGTGGAGGTTTGAATTTCGTGGGTGAGGAAGAAGGGCTAATTATGGGGACGTTTTTTATCAGATTTGGAGTGGTTTATGGGGGGATGAGGATTCTAGCCTTTTTCTGGTTCAAGAAGTTCTATATTTATAGGGGTTCTGGACCTAGGGTTTTGGCCAAGAAGGTAAGTTGTGATGGGAATCCAAGACTTGATTCCCACAGAGGTATTTTTGGACTCTAGGATCGTCCATTATGTTTTCCCGGATTGCTTAAGTGTTTGCCAAGAAAAGGGGTTAAGATCAACAAGGAAACTGACCAAAACCCGACTGTCAAGGGGGGATATCTCGTACGAGACATCAATGTCTCGTACGAGACATCCATGTGCTGGAATCACATTTTTGCCCTCTGCAGTAGTTTTAATGTTCATTTTGGCCCCTGACTAAAGGAGTCAGTCAGAAACTTAAGAAAACATGTCCAACTTAACGAGTTTCGACCCAAATCAAATGCGAGATATAGAAGTAGTGTGATTATGAATGAATGTCCAAAATGGGGTGTCTACAGAGCCCCTCAGCGATGATACTTATGGATGAAGTACCGTCGTCGATAGAAAAGACGCCATTTTGAACTAGGGGTATGGTCATGCTAAAAATCTGCCTACGTATTCCTCAGAAGGAAATCAGACCAAACGTAGTTCGACTCTGAAAAACACGTAAAAACCATACTGAGGAATCAATGGCCATGACCCAATTCTGAATATACTCCTTTTTGTTGATGATAAACCGTCTCCAGTTGCAATTCATACTGAGGAACCAATCTCTTTGACTCCAACTCTGAACATGCCCTGTTGTTGATGACGGACCGCCTTCGTTTTTAGAGACGTCAGTTACCCGGACCTTGCTTCTACTTCCAACGAAGTTGCCTTATTCGCCAGAACAGTAAATCCTATGTTATTAACATACGTCTTGATAACAATTATCAGACTCTGAGTTTGGAGACGCCAATTACTTGTATCCTTACTTCTCCTTCCGACGAGGTTGCCTTAGTCGCCGGAACAGTGAATCCTATGCCATTAACATACGTCTCGATGGAAATTGTGGGATTCTAAATGGTGGGATCCTGTGTTATTAACTTACGTCTTGATAACAGTCATGAGATACCCGGATTTGGAGATGCCAATTACTTGGACCTTGTTTCCGCTTTCAACGAGACTGCCTTTCGGTTGAAAATGTGAATCCTATGCCATTAGCTTACACCTTGATGACAATTATGGGACTCTGAATGGTGGGATCCTGTGTTATTAACTTACGTCTTGATAACAGTCATGGGATACCCAGTTGTAAATCATATGCCATTAACCTACGTCTTGATGACAGTCATGGGATTTAAAGTTTGCTGATGCAGATTTCGTTGCTCACCCATGATCTTGGATGTGCGGTGAGAATAAATTCGTAGTGAGAAACAACTTTGCTTGTTCCAATTCTGAAAATATCCATTTGTTGAGACTCAATGTACCATCTTGAACGGGTTCAAATTCGACCTTTTAGTCAAAAGCATGGCTTTTTCTGACATTTTTGTTAAAAGCAGGGCTTTTCTGGAATTTCTCAAGAAAACATGGTTTCTGAGGTTTTTCTAGAGATATCTCGTACGAGATATCGATGTCTCGTACGAAACTTCTCTGTTTTCACGCATATCAGAGTCTCTGAAGGTGATTTTCAAATCACTTTTCTTATTTCATTTCGGGAATTCTCAACCCTAGGCGATTTTTTCACTCAAAAATCTTTGTTTTCACTAAATTCTGGTAATCCCCAACCCTTTCAAATGGCCAGTGCCAATCGTTCTCACAGGGAGCACCTCTTTGGTAGGCACATGAGAGGCAAAGTGTGGGCGACAGATGAGTTATGCCCTTTTCCCGATGATCATATTTATCACGCCATTCGGACGAGGCGGGTAAGGATCTCTTCCTTTGACTGAGTTTCCATGTCAATTTCGTCGTTGCATGTCTCAATTTTGTGCCTTCGCAGTTCGACTTTCATCGACTTCTGCCTAGAATTATTGTTGCTAGGGTTTATCATGCATGGCTGATCTTTCGATGGAACTTCACCCTTGTCGATGCTGAAAATCATTGTAGTATAGTAGTACATGATTTTGACTGTCTTTCTAGGCAATTCTGCCACTTTTTCTGGTAAAATGCTTAAATGAGGGTTTTACCGATTTATTGACATTTGTCTCTTTTGTCTATGTCGTTTGCAGTCATTCAGGGTGATTGATAACTGTAGAGGCAGTGTGCGAGCGGTTGCCGAGAGGTGGGCAACTCTCAATGGCGAGATGAAGGAAGAGATCGAGAATCTCGGGCTGAAACCCTTCTTTGATGGCTTAGTCGGTGAGAGGAGGAACGTTCACTTGCTCCAGGCTATTCGAGAGCGTTGGTGGGATAGCACTCATACTATGCATATGCGGTGGGGGGAAGTTACCATGACCCCTACTTGTTGGAGATTATTCCCTAGGCCTTTGAGAAAGGCCTTACGTTATATCATGATCTCATTTAGAGATAACAAAGATTATTATATGTTTTGCATGTTTACTATAATAATCACCGTCCCTAATTTGTCTTTAAACTAGTATAAGGGTTGATAGATAAATCATGAGATGATTATGTGTATGAGATACATATCAAACTTATAGGTACGAGTTGAGAAACATATACTGGACATGACCCACCTATGAGATTTAATTCATGGTCAAATGTCATAATTAAATCTCATATAGTTACTATCAGTGATATCCTTAGACCTGATATTATTATCGTCTTCCACATGATGAACATTATGTTTGACATATTGTAACGTTATCTTTAACCGAGTAATCATAAGGGGTACGATTGGCATGATCAGATTCTTGTAGGGAAGAATGATAAGTTAATATGGGATTTGTCCCTCCTCAAGAGAGATATCTGCTTTAGGCCACTCGAAGAGATAGATTGATGAAATGTGTGGCCACACTCAAATGAATTGATGTGGTCAATGTCATTTGCTCATATCAATCTACTCGGGATCGAGAAAGCATTGGTCAAGATAAGTTGACTTGGACCATGACTTATGTCCAATAAAAGATATTGTGTGACAAAGGGATTGTGATATATGTATATATATATATATATATATATATATATATATATATATATGTGTGTGTGTGTGTGTGTGTGTGTGTGTGTAACTATAAAATGATTCACGAACTTTGACAAGTTATATTATTTGAGTAGTCATGATGGCTTGCCAGAGTCCGCTCATGATTTATGAGAACAAAATGGTTTTGATTTCATTGCCAACATAATATAATCCTATGGGGTCACACACGCAGAATCAGATAAAAGGCTGAAGAAAAGTTACATGGGAAATCATGGCCATGCGGCCACATTTGCCTAAAAGGAAATGTTGACCACGCGGCCACTTTCTCCGACGACATTAATTTTGGCAGTTTGTCTTTTCTTGTACGAAAAACAGTCCAAAACCTACCAGAATTAAGTCCCTATTCACTATATAAAGTGGCATCCGGGTTTGATAAGCTATGACCTTGATTTTGGAAATCAAAACTCTTTGTTTGAGAGTAAATAACATATAGTGAGTTAGGGTTATGAATTTTATGATTTGGAATCATGAAAATTCAATAATCTTATGAGGCAAATTAATTCCAAGGAAGAAATCGTTTCTTCAAGTTCTTCAAGCCTAGATCTAGCAGTCATATCAAGAATGTGTTCTTGAGTCCGATTCGATGTGTGGATACCGATAGAGGGTGTTTGCTTTAGCATCTTCAAGTTCGCATTCCTATGATCGAAAGCGTGTTCCTGAGATCGTGATTCGAAGAACGCAAGGATAAAGATTCAAACGCAAGTTTGAATATTCGAAGATCCGGAATTTTAAAGCATCAAGGTTAGTAATCTAAATTCATTAAGCAATTGCATGAAGGAATGGTTCCTACAAGCAAGTAAGGCAATAAAATTTTGAGATGGTAAAAGCCTAACATTCATGAGATGATTGTAAGGTGGATTAATAAGTTCTCATTCTCATGTTTTGAACATGGAGAGACATATCGATCACCTTGAAAGGCTTGACCATCAACCGGATTTGATATTAATTCATGAGCTACATTGGATGTTTAAATTGCTCAAATTTAATATCAAAAGGATACCTTCTCAAATAATTATGGTTAATAAAGGTAACGGATTATAAGATGAAGGCATGACAAGAGTTGTCAAGCTAAAAGGAAATAATTGTGGCCAAAACCAATGTCTTCAAATAATACAATTTTGGTAAAATGGCAATGAGATTGACCATTTAGAAATTGTTATTAAAGTTTGGAAGATCAAAGCAAATGAAAAATAGTGAGACTATTGCTTCAAGTATTTATGTTATAAGCTTATTCTTTCTACTTCTAATTATTGGGTATTGGATCGGATGTGGATCCCACATTTGTTTAAATGTGCAATAATTGAGAAACGAAAGACTACTTAAGAAAAGTAAAGCTAATCTACGAATAGTAATGATGCAAGAGTTGCAACATTAATCGTAGAGCACTTTAGAAGTGACTTTACTTAGTGGGCTCATATATATTTGTTTCGAACAAATGATATTATGTACCTACTTTAAGTAGAAGATATTATTGGGTTATAAGATAATAAAGGATATATATTTCTTATTGAGAATAAGAAAGTGCTTTATTTATTATGATTTGCTTTATCTTATTGCTAAATCATATAAATAAAATTTTATATCCTAAATCTTGAAGAACAAAATAATAAATCTATAACATAAACATCAAGAAATTTATTCCTAATGATGTAAGCGTTACATTATTATAGCATTATTGTTTTGATCAAATAAATAAGAAACGCATATCTAAAACTCCAATGGACGGACTTTTAAAGTCATATGATTTCGAATCATATGATATATGCGAATCTTATTTACTTGGACCAAAACGGTTTTTACTAGGAGTAGTAAAAGCGGTAATGGCTTATTAGATATAATACATGTTGATGTATGTGGTCCATTAAGTCACAAATGCTAAAGAAGAATTTGTGCTAATTGGTAAAACTGTTCTAACACTCCAATTCGATTGAAGTGATGAATGTTTGAACCAAGAGTTTTGATAATCATCTTTAAACTTGTGAAATCCTCACAAATTAACTTCACAAGGAATGCCATTGTCGAATGGTATGTCCAAATGAAGGAATAGAACCTTATTGGATATGGTTCGATAGATGACAAGTCAAATTGATCTTACATTATTTCTTTTGAAGTTATTGGAAACCGCTACGTTCACACTAAAATGAAATCTATCAAAAAGGTTCAAAATATTCCATATGATATATGGATGAAAGAAAACTTAGTTTGTGTTTCATAATAGGTTTGAGAATGTGAGATTTTTGCAAAAAGTATTGTCTGGGACAACTCACATCTAAATCTACTAAATGTATTTTCATGGGATATTCTAAGGAAACTTAAGAATATCATTTTACGTCCCTAACAACAAATGGTTTGTTGATGATACTTTTCTAGACAAATTGTTTATCTCTAAAAGAATCAGTGGGAGTAAAATATATCTCAAATGGTTCGAGACCTAGAAAATAACATTGAGCCGATGATAAGTAGATGAACAAACTTTTGCAAGGAGTTGTAAAAAGTTGTTCAAGTATACACAAGTAATTTTCATATGTGATAAGGTTGTTGTCTATTTAAGGAAATTTTGATTTCTTGTAAATAGATAGTAATAGGGAAGATATCATTTAGAATGGTTGACCTATCACCTATCAAGATGCAATGTCTACTCCGGATTTAGATTAATGGCTTGGAGTCATAAAATCTAAAGTGCAATCCATGAATGATGATCAAGTTTGGAACTTGATTATTCTGTTCTAAAGGTGTAAAAACCAAAGGATGAAATTATGTTTTCTTGGAGAAAACTAACATGGACGGCAAAAGGCATGCTTATAAAACACGACTAATTATGGGTTATTTCATATTTCGAATATGAAAATTTTGTCACTTGAAGTCAAGTTTTTTGAAGTATTAGAATTCTCGTTGCCACACTTTTATATTCCAAATATAAAATATGGCAAATGTATATCAAAAGTACGTTTCTTAACAGAAACTCACTTTAGGATGTGTTTGATACAACCTAAAGGTTTTGCATAATCCATAAGATTCTAAAAGGTATGCAATGTAGCAGAAATCCATGAGATGGATTGAAGCAAACTACTTGGAGTTGAAATATTCATTTTGATGAAGCATTCAAAGAGCTTGAAATTCATCAAGTATGAGACTTTTGTTTACAATAAATTTAGTGGGAGCGTAACATTATTCTTAGTCTTATTTATATGGTTGACATATAAATCATTTAGAAAGAGTTTCTCAATAAAAGACTTAGAAGAAGCCACTTATATCCTTAGTAGTTAGATCTATGGAAATAGACCTAAAGACATTGATTGGTTTATGATAAATTACTATAGACAGAAACATTGAATGGTTCAATATGCAAGACACTTGGAGAGAATCACAAAATGTCTAATGACAACGTTCTTCGTAAGACTTAGTCTTATTGGAAGACTAGAAAGCGGGAATACATGATTAAGATGTCATAAGATTTAGCGAATGAATCTATCATGCATGCTATGTTATGTACTAAGACCAAATGTGTCATATACTTGGAGTATGATGAGAATATACCAATCATATTCTAGTGATAGACACTAGATAATGATCAAGAACATCCTTAGTACTTTGAAAGAACTAATGATGCATTCTTGATAGTTGTCAAGATGGTAGATTGATCTTGTAAATAGTTACATAGATGCAAACTTCCACATCGACAAGGATAAATATCACAGTAAAAGGACATGTTTAATGAAGGTGATATTAGTTGGAATCGTTCCAAACAAATACACCATCACTAATTCTACACTTATATTGAGTATATGGTTACATGACATGTAATTATGGGAATTGTTTAGATTAAGATGTTTATTAGTAAAACTAGAAGTCGTATCTAGCATAACTAATCCTATGGATCTTTATTGTGACAATAATGGTTATTGCACAAGCTAAGGTGCCAAGGACTCATCAATGATCTAGACACACATGCTTTGATGTCTTCATCTCTATGAGAAATTGTTGACATGGGAAGAGTCAAAATATGCAAGATACCTTATGATAATAACAAAGGGTTATCTTTTAAACATAATGATTTTCCACATGCTGTTATGATGGTCATAAACTAAGCTTAATGGGTATTGGATACACATTGATTGAGCCTAGTGCAAGTGGGAGATTGTTGGAGATTATGCCCTAGGCCCTTGAGAAAGGCCTTACGTTATATCATGTTCTCATTTAGAGAACAAAGATTATTATATGTTTTGCATGTTTACTATAATAATCACTGTCCCTAGTTTGTCTTTAAACTAGTATAAGGGTTGATAGATAAATCATGAGATGATTATGTGTATGAGATACATATCAAACTTATAGGTATGAGTTGAGAAACATATACTGGACATGACCCACCTATGAGATTTAATTCATGGTAAAATGTCATAATTAAATCTCATATAGTTACTATCATTGATATCCTTAGACCTGATATTATCATCGTCTTCCACATGATAAACATTATGTTTGACGTATTCTAACGTTATCTTTAACCTGGTAATCATAAGGGGTGCGATTGGCATGATCGGATTCTTGTAGGAAAGAATGATAAGTCAAGATGGGATTTGTCCCTCCTCAAGAGAGATATCAGTTTTAGGCCACTCAAAGAGTGAGTTTGATGAAATGTGTGGCCACACTCAAATGAATTGATGTGATCAATGTCATTTGCTCATATCAATCTACTCGGGATCGAGAAAGCATTGGTCAAGATAAGTTGACTTGGACCATGACTTATGTCCAATAAAAGATATTGTGTGACAAAGGGATTGTGATATATATATATATATATATATATATATATATATGTGTGTGTGTGTATGTGTGTGTGTGTAACTATAAAAGGATTCACGAACTTTGACAAGTTATATTATTTGGGTAGTCATGATGGCTTGCTAGAGTCCTCTCATGATTTATGAGAACAAAATGGTTTGATTTCATTGCCAACATAATATAATCCTATGGGGTCACACACGCAGAATTGGATAAAAGTCTGAAGAAAAGGTACATGGGAAATCATGGCCACGCGGCCACATTTGCCTAAAAGGAAATGTTGGCCACGCGGCCACTTTCGCCGCCGACATTAATTTTGGCAGTTTGTCTTTTCTTGTACGAAAAGCAATCCAAAACCTACCAGAATTAAGTCCCTATTCACTATATAAAGAGGCATCCGGGTTTGATAAGCTATGACCTTGATTTTGGAACTCAAAACTCTTTGTTTGAGAGTAAATAACATATAGTGAGTTAGGGTTATGAATTTTATGATTTGGAATCATGAAAATTCAATAATCTTATGAGGAAAATTAATTCCAAGGAACAAATCGTTTCTTCAAGTTCTTCAAGCCTAGATCTAGCAGTCATATCAAGAAGGTGTTCTTGAGTACGATTCGATGTGTGGATACCGATAAAGGGTTTTTGCTTTAGCATCTTCAAGTTCGCATTCCTATGATCGAAAGCGTGTTCCTGAGATCGCGATTCGAAGAACTCAAGGATAAAGATTCAAATGCAAGTTTGAATATTCGAAGATCCGGAATTTTAAAGCATCAAGGTTAGTAATCTAAATTCATTGAGTATTAATTTAATCATCTTGAACGGATCCATGGGCTCATGGGTTTTGACATATTCATATGTTTGTTTCCACTGCGCATGATTGCTCAAAACCCAACACTACTGACTTTCATGCCATTACTGGTCTTGCCATCGTCGGTGAGCCGCTTGAGGTGGATGCCGATTTTTCTCCTAGCAGGGATGATATGATGCGCTTTCTGGGCTTCTCTATTCGTACCCTAGGCAAGGGTGTCCCTCTGAAGGCCTTAAGGGACAAGGTTGACGCCTATGTTACTGTTAACGCCGGTCAGATGCACCTCACCGATACCCGTATTGCAGCTGTCCGTGGCTGCCTATGGTGGGCCCTTTCTGAGACGCTGTTTGCAAACCATGCATCGACTGCCTTCTTTACTCTGTTGAGCTACTTTAGGGATATGCAACATGTGACTGATGCCTGTTGGGGATTGGCAGGCTTGGCTCACTGCTACGTGGCTATGGATGAGAGTTCGCGGGATCGGGCGAATGCTGGCTTAGGCGGCTACAGTCATGCTTGGGAGGTATAATACTCATCTTCTTCTGTATTCCTCCTTAATCTCAGCCCCAGTTTTACGTTCTATCTCAGTAACTCATTTAGCTTTGACATTTTTATATGTTTCTCCCATTTTGCAGGCTGGGGATACGCCATGTTTGGTCTCTCCATTTTTAATCTTCGAGACAACACTGTTATGTTCCCGGATACTCTGAGATGGCACCGGGGTAACAGGGATACCCTTGATGATCATGCGGAGGGGGCTGATATGCTGGTAGAGTGCATGCGGTTGTATTTTGACAGATGGGAGGCCGTCCCTGAGTCCGCTGTCACTTTTTTTCCTTGGCATAGTCTGGGCATTGATCATGCTTACGGGTTTACTGGTATGAGGCTACTGATGATTGGCCTTGGTGGGGGATGCTTTTACTTAGGAGAGAGAGTCTCTCGCCAGCAGGGTGGTGTCAGACTCGATGTCGTTGTTCCTCTAGACCCACCTGCTCATATGCTCAACTCTTATGCTATCACGACGGAGGAGAGAGGGGACTTCATCATTGGTCAGGATGCATTTGACCACATGTCTCAAGAGGCTGATTATCAGGACTTCTTTGCTCGTCTCATGCCCCAGCTGATTATAGAGGATGATCAGGCTCAGGTCCAGGGAGTTGTCCACGTCCCTTTTCGTCTACAGCTTGGACCAGATTCATTCTCCTACAGCGTGGCTGAGGGAATAGAGAGCACCGAGGACCTTCCCGCCCAGTACGATATGCCTGAGGGACTCATACCTCCTGCTGATGCGACCATGGTATGATTTATGACCCTTCTTCCGTCATTTCTTTCATTCTAACATTTCATCTCTCTATTTATCATTTATCTGAAGATTCTGATATCTCTATTTTTTTTTCTCAACAGGTGCCCATTGCTGAGTATAGAGAGGTCTTGGGACGGCTTGCCCAATTCATGGCCTATGCCAAGAGGGTGAAGAGAGAGACTGCAGATCTCTTAGGTCGATTGGCTCGCCAGACAGCAGAGTCAGCCTCCTGTGGGAAGAGACATCGGACGAACGAGTGATCATGTGGCAATGGCAACGTCTCCTTCTTTTTGATGCTGAGTTGATAGGATCCCCCATTCCCTTTTTTTGTTGATGATGTATTTGTTACCTCAGCGAAGGCGAAGACAATTTTTCTTTCTTTGGTTTGTACCTATGCAACAGTTATTTCCTAACTCTAACACACAATACATTAGTTGATTTTAGTTTTTATTTCTGACTATTGTAAATATATTGATTCACATCCGGTTGGCCAACCAAGGGGTAATTTTATGAGATGGATTCGCGTTGGGTCATTTGTAGGTAATGTATGAACTGTTTCGGGTGAGTTTCTGAGGCGACTGAGACATGTTTTGACTTGCCGGGTAACCTGGGATTTGAGCAGAGTTGTTGCTGTTCTGAACTAAGAGATGCCTCGTACGAGATATCGATGTCTCGTACGAGCCATCCTGTTAGTCTGCTGCTGTTTCTCCTTTTTCCTCGAGGATTTGGTGTCCAAACTTGCATATAAGCACCTCTAGTCCATCTTAGAATACCATGCAGCCTTAAATCAGTTCTGGGAACCTCTCTTTTGGAGTAAAATTCTCAACCTTTTTCTCCCAATAGCCCCAAGTAAGTCCATCCATTCATCAATAATTGTTGATGAGTTCTCCTTGGACTCAGAGTTAGTGAAACGCTACAAGAATGACTTAGCAACGTTCTTTCGCTCATTCAATAAACCTCGTCAAGAGATATTCGTAGAGATGTTCGGTTTTATGATTCTCTTCACCTTGAAGAATCTAAAACCGGAGTGGGACCTTCTAAAGGGAGCTGCACGCTTTTGGGATCCATCGACTCACCTCTTCAACTTTTCACTTAATGAGATGGTCCCTACTGTAGAGGAGATGGCGGCTATCTTGGATATGCCATTGACAGGGGTGATTGCGGTGCCCAAGTATGACAAGGTATCAGCAGAGTCTCTCAGGGATCTATTGAGTATAGGCCTTCCTGAGGCGCAAAGCTATATTCATAACCGCTATGTCGATCTCCACTCTTTGCCTAGGAGATTTAAAGGTCGGGTGACTCGTGGTCATGGAGTGGATTCCCAGTGCTGTCTCTTGTCATTGTGCTTATTTCGAAGTATGCTTTTCATGAGCAAGTGTAGCGTGGCAGACACGGAGCTCGTGGATATCGTTTTGCAAGCTAGAGGATGGGCCTTCAACATAGTCCCTCTCATCTTGGAGGAGACCCTTCATGGTCTTGATGAGTTACACCGAACCGGCTCTATGAATCAGGGAAGCCCATTACTGTTGACTATTTGGCTCAGAGAACATTTCAAATTGTTGGACTCTCCGACCGAGTATTCTCCCTATACTTTCCATAGACGGAGACTGTTAGTGAAGGGTCTCAGCATTGAGGAGTGGGCTCTTCTTTTTGCTAAAGCGGAGACTAATGATATTGCTTGGTGCCCATCCTTTTGGAAGGTGAAGCGGTTTGTAGCTAATACCCTTGGATACGACAGGGTCGTCCTTCCGGATTTGAGGGATTCCTCTTTCTATTTTGCTCGGAGGGTAATGTGACAATTCGGTCAACAGCAGGACACTTTCGTGTTAGGGGGACGGCCTCGAGCATTTCTTTCATGGACTCAGAGTTCTCTACGAGCTTGGCTCGCGCTTGGGGGCAAGGCACTACTATGGATCATTGGACCAATCTTCGTCATGATGGAGGAAGCGTCTATTTCTCCGACAAATATTTGGATTGGTTTCTGAAAGAACTCCGTCCCAGTGTCGATGGTATTGATGAGATTCGCCGCTCTCTGTTGGGGGACCAATTCGATCCTAGCTTGCATTTGAGGAAGAAGGAAGCTAAGGAGGATCCTTCTAATGTCAGAGTGGATGCCACTCAAGATTTTCTGGATAGTGACTTTTATGAGAAGAGAGCAAATGGTCTTCCCGGTAAATTTCAAGCTCTGGATAGGCCCCATGTGTTTGCGAGACTGACTCCCTCGGTGTTTAGTCGACTGGATGTTCCTCCCGGTTTCGAGATACCTTCGCACAAGAGGAAGAGGAATGACAAGGCGGATCGTGGTCAAGCCCCTACTATGTTAAGGAAGAAATAGATCCTTAGGAGTCTCAAGAGATTACTTATAGATAGATCAAATGTTTAGATTTTTAGCATTATATTTAATTTTCTTTTGCAAGTTGGTATTCATGTTAGGAATTTTCTTATTGCTTTCTTGAAATGCATTCAATTAATAAGAAGATAAAATTTTGATTTTATTTATTGAATAGACCAGACCAAAAGGCTGCCTACGTTCTCCTTTTACATCAGTTAAATAAGGAGCTCAGGTCATCGTAGTTCTTGTTTAAGAAACAGAAAATTATGTCTGCTGACTGACATGTCTCGCACGAGACATAGGTGTCTCGTACGAGACTGTCCCCTATTATTATTCTTATTATTATTTTTTTTACGCACACCCTGATTTTTTCCTAGACCGCCCTTTCAGGTTTTCAATCTAGCGGACTTCTTTTCTCATGCTCTCTGCTCTAATTTTTGCCTAGGCCACCCTTGCGGGTTTTCAACCTAGCGAGCTTTCTCTCTTTTTTTTTAAATAGGGGACGGAATTATGAGTATTACTTCTTCAGCTTGTCCATGTTGACGGGCTTCGGCAGTTGATCTCCATCTAGGTCTGCGAGTTGTACCGCTCCTCTGTAAAATACCTTCTTGACTATGTAAGGGCCTATCCATCTTGGTCCCCACTTTCCCATAGGGTTGAATGGTTCGGGACGATGTTCACGTAGGACAAGGTCCCCTTCTTTGATGTTTCTGGACTTGACTTTCTTATTGAATGCTCGTGCCATTCTCCTTTTATACGCTTGGTTATGCTCGGCGGCTCGAAGTCGTCGTTCATCTAGCAGGGCTAGTTGTTCATAACGGCTGTTTAACCATGCGACTTCATTCACTTGGTTTTCTAGGAGAACCCTTAGTGATGGTACTTATAATTCGATTGGTAACACTGCTTCCATCCCATAGGCTAGGGCGTATGGAGTTTCACCGATGGCGGTACGGATTGAAGTACGGTAGCCCCAGAGTGCAAAAGGTAGTTTGTCAGGCTAGTCTCTGCCAGTCTTAGCCATTTTCCTAATGATGGTCTCAATGACCTTGTTAGCAGCTTCGACTGTTCCATTGGTTTGTGGTCGGTACGGTGACGACAGATGTCTCTCTATCTTGTACTCTGCAAGTAATTGGTCGCATTATTTCTCAAAGTGTGAGCCATTATCAGATATCATCTCATGAGGTGGCATATTATGTTGGTCTTAATGAACTCAGCCACCTTTCTGGCATTTAAGACTTTGTAGGATTGAGCCTCGATCCATTTTGTGAAGTAATCGACGGCGACTAACACGAATGAATGCCCATTATGACCTGTCGGCGAGACTTTGCCAATGACGTCTATTCCCCATGTAGAAAAGGGACAAGGGGATGTCATGGGGTATAACACAGACGGTGGTGCGTGTTGCAGGTTGGCATGTATCTGGCACTTGTGGCATTTCTTGACCATGTCGGTACAGTCGGCTTCCATTGTAGCCCAATAGTACCCCAGTCGGATGGCTTTCTTTGCTAGCATATTTCCATTTATGTGGGTTACACAGACTCCTTGATGGACTTGGTCCATGATTTCTACGGCTTCGTGCTCATCGGCATAGAGTAGACACTGCTTATGGTGTTTCTTGTAAAGGCGATCACCTATAATAATGAATTGGGCGGCAAACCGTTTGAGGGCTATCTTCGCTTTAGGTGACGCGTCTGATGGAAATGTTCCGTCTAGGAGGAAACGCCATACATCATAATACCAAGGTTTATCGTCCAAGGCATTCACAGAAACAGGGCCACACTCTTCTTTGCGGTCGTGCAGGTCTATGGTTGAGTAATAAGTGGGAGTTGTTCGTCTCGTGACTTTGAAGGTTTTGACCTCAGTCCATTCGGGAATCTCCACAAGTGATGCTAGCATGGCTAGCGAGTCTGCCAAGATGTTCTTATCTCTAGGAAGATAGTAGAAAGTGACCTCTTTGAACTGTTTGACCAAGTCTTGGAGGTGGTCGTTATATTTTTGGAGTGTAGAATCTTGTACCTTCCACTTTTTGAGTGACTGATATATTATGAGTTGTGAATCTCCGTACACTTCTAGTTCGGTCACATTTCTTTCTAAGGCTGCTTCAAGCCCCGCTATGCAAGCTTCGTACTCGGCAATATTTTTAGTGGCCTCAAAGTTAAGGCGGATTGCGAGTGGAGTGTAGAAATCTGAGGGATTTACTAGTAACATGCCAATGCCATATCCCCATTTATTGGCAGCGCCATCGAAAAATAATTGCCACTTATTTTTTGCTATTACCATGATGTCCTCATCATGGAATGGCGGGTCTTCCCCCTTCGCTTCATCACATGGAAATTCAGCTAAATGATCAGCAAAGACTCTTCCTCTTACGGATTTCTGTGTGATGTAAGTGATATCATACCCCGCGAGCATAAAGTACCATTTGGCTATTCTAGAAGAGACATACGACTTCTCGAAGATGTATTTCATTGGGTCCATTCGGGCAATTAGTTGTACAGGAAATGCTTCCATGTACAGCTTTAGTCTCTCAGCTACCCATACCAGTACAGCACACGACTTTTCTAATGCGGAGTAATTTAATTCAGCCCCTTGGAAGCGACGGCTGACAAAGTATATGGCATTCTCTTTCTTCGAATCGGGTCACTCTTGTGCTAGCATAGCCCCTAATGCAGTATCATTGACTGTGAGGTACAAGGTCAATGGTATCTCCTTATGGGATGGAACCAACACTAGCGGATTCACTAAGTACTCCTTGACCTTTTCAAAGGCTTCTTGGCACTCTTCGGTCCATTCTAGGGATGCATTCTTCTTGAGGAGCTTAAAAATGGGCTCGCACATCGTCGTGAGTTGATTAATGAAACGACTAATGTATTGAAGGCGAACCATAAATCCCTTGACTTCTTTTTACGTTTTAGGTGGAGGCATGTCAACGATGGCTTTGATCTTAGCGGGATCTGTTTCTATACCACGCTCGGTGACCATGTATCCAAGAACTTTTCCTTTCACTACCCCAAATGTGCACTTGGCCAGATTAAGTCTCATCTTATAGTGTCTCAACCTCTTAAAGAACTTTCTAAGGTCGACAAAGTGCTGTCCATCGGAGCCTTTGGAGTGTATGATCATGTCATCAACGTATACCTCCATTTCTTTATGTATCATGTCATGGAACAAAGCAGTTACAGCTATCTGATAAGTGGCTCCGGTATTTTTGAGTCCGAATGGCATGACTGTATAACAGAACATCCCCTAAGGTGTGGTGAATGCTGTTTTGTGTTGGTCCTCCTCGGCCATGAGGATCTGGTTGTAACCGGCGAATCCATCTACGAATGAACGGACTTCGTATTTCGCGGTATTGTCAACGAGCATGTCTATGTTGGGGAGAGGAAAGTCATCTTTTGGAGATGCTCTGTTGAGATCACGGAAATCAACGCAGACGCGGACTTTTCCATTTGCCTTGGAAACCTGCACAGTATTAGCCAACCAGGTTGGATAGTCTATCACTTTGATGAACCCAACACTCAGGAGTTTCTCTATTTCTTGTTTGACTTGTACTGACCATTCTGGCTTAATTCTGCATAGTTCTGCTTGACTGGCTTTGAATCGGGAAGCAGCGGTATCTTGTGCTCAACAATCTAATTGGCTAGCCCCGGCATAGCTTTGTAGGACCAAGAGAACACATCCATGAATTCTCGGAGAAGCGCTATGAGGGCTTGTCGGTCTTCCCCCTTTAAGAAACTGCCAATCTTGGTCTCTTTCCGATCATCGTCTGTCCCCAGATTAACTGTTTGCATTTCTTCGGTATCAATAGGACCATTTCCGCCACGAAGACCTACTTGCTTATTTATTTCTTTTAATATTTGTTCATTTTCTTGATCTATCTCGTCATATGACTCATTATTATCTAATTCGTTAGAGTTATTAGTTAATTCATCATTTAGGATGCTGGCAATCTCAGGATACTCACAAAGATCTATTTTTTCATTAAGAAAGTAGGGGAATACATGTTCCGCGATGGAATCCAAGTCCTCTTGGGTGAGCTCATGGGTAGCGGTATCTGACTCTAAGGTAAGAGTTACAAACTTTCTTTCTCTATGGGGATGGGGAGTACATCCTAATTCTTTGATCAGGAAGTCTTCACTTGCTATGGGTCCCCCAGTTGTGTACCAGTTCTGGATGGGCTCGTCACTCTTCTCGATAAGTTTGGTGTAGTTGTGGTTCGGAGCGTCCCCCTTTTCTATGGCATTGATCTGAGTATCCTCTAGCTTGCAGAGGTTGAGAAATTGGTGCAGTAGGTCTTCTCCCAACACAAAGTCCCACTTACTGAATGCTTCGGCCTTGGTACCCCCTAATTCTCAAGGTAGCCACGAGAATTGCATTTGTTCTATTTCAAGTGAGTATGGATCACAGTCACTGAAGATTTCAAAGCCCGGTTGGCGCTTCCCCCTATGGTCAATCCATGGTTCAGGGAACATGAAGTATGGCAAGTTTTCGCCTTCGCGTATAAAGTACCCGTTGAGAGTCCTTCGATAGGGCGGTGCTAGTGGCACTATGTATGAAGTCCAATCCTTTTCTTCCATAGGGATGCCCTTGAGTGGTGACACATACCCTAGACCATATTCTGGGGGGTATAGAACGACAGGTGGTAGTTCTTTTATCCCTTGTAAATGCTTGCCAAGTCCAAGACCGGGGAAGTACCCTTCTTTTAGTATCATGTTAAGTACTGGACTTGTTCTGGAGAATGGAATTGCCTTAGAATAGTCATTTTCATTGTGTGCTTCTACCATCTCTACACTACTTTGTTTTTGGATAACAGAAAGCGAGAATTTTTTAAAAGAAACTAACTATTACTAAAAGTTGAAATTGATAGGAGGGTATGCTCTCACCCACAATGATTCTTGGGTGAGTAGGATCCCTTAAAGAGTGAAAAAAAAACAACTAGTCTAAAAAGAAAAGAAAGAAACGTCTAATCTATGAAAATGAAGTAAAAACTAGTCTATTAAACTACTAACTAATGTAGTGGAGAAGGAGCTTGAGGTTTGGACCCCTCATTCTTCACCACGAGGCCGATCCCATTGCCTATTATCTGTAGAGTGCCTTGGTCGATAAGATCTTGAATCTTATCCCTTAAGTTGTTGCATTTATCGGTGTGGTGACCGCGGCATTGATGGTAGTAGCAATATAGGTGCAAGGCCCTTCCGGCCCCCTCATATTTGGGTTTGTACCCCTTCATAGGTGCTATCTTGCCTTCCCTTTCAAGATCACGGAACACTCTCCCAAATCGGATTTGACTCAAATCGGTGTAGACTCTTTGTGGCTTGGGTTGGAGGCTTTGCATGATGTTCTCATAATGGTCCCTCATGACATTGAGATGATGATTATGTTCCTCCTCCATTTGGTTATTTAGGTCTTGATAAAGCAGGCTGATGCAGTTACCTACCTCATCATTGATGACCTTGTCTTGGTTGTCTTCCAAATTCTAAGCCCTCTCGATGGCGGCATTGTACCATTTACTCATTTCATTGTATTCAGCTTGTAACATCTCAAGCTTACTGCCGTCGATCATCTTCTCGATCTCAGCCCAGTCTTTCTCACTTTGCTCGTTACGCTCTTTGACTTGGTCATGAGCATAATAAGAGGCATGGTCGAGCCTTCTGAAGCGAAATTCTTGTATGATATTGATTTCTGGGGCCTCTTTGTCAGGCAGGCCTTCCTTCCAACCTCCGGTGGCTTCCATCTTGAAGCGCAGACTTTGTGAGATTTCTCTGAGAGACATTTCTGTGCGGGCGGGCATTGTGTCAGGAGCGTGGAGCTACTTTGCTGATCGAACGGACCTAAGGTGCAGAAACTGTGTCAAATCCAGGCTGGGGTCCCAATAAGTCAGCTTTTATGAAATAGGGTTGACCAACACGGCAGATTCACAGAAAAGGAGAGATGTCTCGTACGAGACAATAGATGTCTTGTACGAGACATCTATCTAGACAGTCAGATTTGCAGATTTTAATCCTATTGGTCGGATGGAATTTAATCCATTTTGAGAGGTTACTACTCTAGTTCGCCCTGGAACAGTGGATTCTGTCACCCTAGAATATGAGCCCCTTGTTTTTCATCTGCATTGCACTTCCCAAACGGACAATTAGGGCAAAGGTTCCATATTCTCATCGGAATCCACCATTCAATTAACCAAACCTAAGTGATTCCGTAGTTGTTTTGCACTTTGTTAAACAACGCATTAATTCAATCAAACCTTGTGAATCTTAAGGGACAACCGAAAGGGACATGTTGAACGGTGCGGTCGAAACTAAGCCAAAATGGCATCCACAATCCCGCACAGAACAGTGAAAGTAGGAAAACACAAGCTCGGATTTCCGTAGAGAGGTTCTCCATTCTCTGAAAATCCTTTGTTCAACATTATACCGAAAGGACATTTATCATATTCACAAGGGAGGATAATAGATTGTAAAGATGCGTTATCTTGGGACAAGATTAAAATAACCCTAAGAATCGAACTGACCGGTCTCGAGTGTTTTATTAGCTAGTATGTATGCATGAGGCTGATGCAAGGCTTACGGCTAAGGCTCCCCATGAACACAGTCTAGGAGCGTGTCACGGAGTGGGTACACCATCTTTGGAGAGACCGGCGAGGGCCATTCGTTAGAATGGGGGTGCTGACCGACATCCGTCCTCCGATTGGGACTCGGGTTTATAGGGTATGTAGTGCAATTATTCTACATTCGTGCACGTGTGTGAGAGTTCAGATCTAGGTGTCAAAGATAAAATAGAGAGTTTTTTTTTAAAGTAAAACAAAAAAAAACAAGCAATGGCCGGGCCAAGTGGCTGCCTGCGTTTCCCTCTTTTGGAGGAACTCAGACCGTCGTAGTTCACACATAAAGCAAACGCATGTAAAGCAAGGAATGAAGCAAATAGCAAGTACTCCTGCAAAACAAAGGTTAGATTTTTAGTATATACGGAGTTTCTTTATCGTTAGAGAGGTCCTAAGACTCAGAAACAGAGGGGAGAGCCGATCTGAAACCCTATGTACGTGTTTGAACCGAACGAAAATCCTTTTTCAAACCAGAGAGCCAGACCAGTCGGACAGAGCTGAGATGTCTCGTACGAGAAAAGTAATCCCTCGTACGAGAATTCTCAGTCGGGGAGCAGATTACAGAAAGCAGAAAGCAGAATTTTGAAACAACGATGATTTCTTTCGATGCAAGTCTAACCCACTTACTGTGCTCTTCCCCAATAGAGTCGCCACTATTTGCGCGCGGGCTTTTTGTTCCTTCGGTTTACCCTTTTTAATTATTTTGAGAGTCACCACCATGTTGTTGTCGGAACACGGACCGAGATATCTAGATTTAGGGGTTAAGTTATGAATTGGGAAGGTCAAGGAGCACCCAATTCACCAAATCTAGGATTGGTCTTGCTAAGAAATCATCATCATTGTTTCAAAATCATGCAAAACATACGTAATAAAGAAAGCGAACAAATAAATAATTGCTTATTTATTTGGGATGTCGGATCATGTGCTTCGAGACCATCTCCATGGATTGGAGAGGCTCTAAGCTGATCCTTTAATGGAATCACACTACTTCAAAGACAAAGAAAGAGATGAGAAGGTAGAAAACAAAGAGTTTTACCTAAGCGTTCTTCGAGAATCCTATGGATGGCCTTGACTAAAGGGCTTGATAATCTGATGAATTTGGCTTGGATGGTGTTGTGGAGGCTTGAATTTCGTGGGTGGGGAAGAAGGGCTGATTATGGGGACCTTTTTTATCAGATTTGGAGTGGTTTTTAGGTGGATGAGGATTCTAGCCTTTTTCTGGTTCAAGAAGCTCTATATTTATAGGGGTTCTGGACCTAGGGTTTTGGCCAAGAAGGTAAGTTGTGATGGGAATCCAAGACTTGATTCCCACAGAGGTATTTTTGGACTCTAGGATCGTCCATTAAGTTTTCCCGGATTGCTTAAGTGTTTGCCAAGAAAAGGGGTTAAGATCAACAAGGAAACTGACCAAAACCTGACTGTCAAGGGGGGGATATCTTGTACGAGACATCAATATCTCGTACGAGACATCCATGGGCTGGAATCACATTTTTACCCTCTGCAGTAGTTTTAATGTTCATTTTGGCCCCTGACTAACAGAGTCAGTCAGAAACTTAATGAAACATGTCCAACTTAACGAGTTTTGACCCAAATCAAAGGCGAGACATAGAAGTAGTGTGATTATGAATGAATGGCCAAAATGGGGTGTCTACACCACCGCACAAGGAGAAGCCTCTCTTGCTCTACCTCACAGTGAATGATGAAGCCCTAGGGGCTATGGCACAAGAGCAATGAGACTCCAAAAAGGAGAATGCCATTTATTTTGTCAGTCGCCGATTTTAAGGAGGCGAAAAGAACTACTCCGTCTTGGAGAAGTCATGTGCAGCATTGATTTGAGTCACTCAAAAGCTAAAACACTACATGGAAGCCTTTCCGATCAAGCTAGTTACAAAAGTGGACCCACTCCGCTACATCTTCGAGAAGCCTTTCATGTCAACAAGGATAGCCAATTGGTACTTCATGCTCGCCGGCTACGATATCACTTACGTCACACTCAAATCCATCAGGGGGAAAGTGTTCAGTGATCAGCTTGCTGAATTTCTGTGTGACGAAGTGAAGGGGGAAGACATACAATTTCCCGACGAGCACTTGATTTGCACTACAACCGAGGAAAATAAGTGGCAACTTTTTTTCGATGGCACAGCCAATAAGAACGGTTATGGGATAGGAATGTTTCTTGTCGACCCAAAGGACATCTACACTCCAATTGTGATCCGTCTTGAATTCGAAGCTACCAATAATATGTTGGGTTTTGTGCAATCATGCGCAGCGGAAGATAGACATGAATAAAACCCAATAGCCTAGATCCGCTATCAACAATAGTTCATAATAACAAGATGAAAGAAACTAACCCTTGTAGATCGTTATGTAAAACTTGGATTAAGAGTTAAGATGAACGCCCTCTACCGGTGATCCACACAACGAACAAATTTCAAGAATGCCTTCTTGAACTTGACTGATAGGTCTTCGGATTGATCAACGATGTTGAAAAACGATTCTTCAAAGCTCCTAATTATTATTGTGACTTGATAATTGGGATTAATCAATCACAATAACCCAAGAATATAATGTGTGATTTCTCTCTCTAAGAAAGATTTTTTGAATTGATCAAATCAACAACTAGGGAACATTTCCCGTCAGTCTGTATTTATATTCAAGGGGTTTCAAAAACCCTTTAGGACTTAGGTTTTCTTGTTCAACAAGAGTTTTTCTAAAACTGATTCTGCTGGGAAAAACCATCCGTACGGATGTTTCTGGAAGCATCCAGATTCATCCGTACGGATCCTTTTAGTAGGATCCAGTTTTACTTCGTTTTTTGCTCCTTTTAATTATCTGTTCTGCGTGTGTGACCCAATAGGATTATACTAAGTTGGCAACGAGTCCAAACCAGTCAAACCTCGAAAGTCATAAGCGGACTCTAGCAAGCCATTATGACTACCCAATTAGTATAACTTTGAACTCCAAAGTTTCCTAAAATAGAACATAACACAATCTCTTTGTTACACGATGTCTATTGAACGTAAGCCATGGTCAATGGTCAACTTACATTTGTTCAATGCTTTCTCGATCCCAAATGTATTGATAATATAAATCTTATTTGAGCACGGCCATGCATTTCATCAATACCATTCATCTAGTGGCCAAAGCTTGACATCTCTCTTGACGAGGAACAAATTCCATCTTGGCTTATTACTCTTCCCTACATGATTCCAATTATGCCAATCACATTCTTTATAGCTATCCGGTTAGGGATAACATTTGAATATGTCAAACGTAATGTTCATCATGTGGAAGACTGTAATAACCTCAGGTCTAGAGATTCCAGTGATATAACTATATGAGACTTAATTATGACATTGTGACTATGACATAAATCTCATAGGGGTCAGTCCAGTATTTGTTCTCCAACAAATACCCATAAGTCTAATTGTATCCCATACACCATAATCATCATATGATTATCTATTAAACTTATACTAATAATTAATCATAATTATCAGGGACGGGTATTATTATATTAAACAAGCAAAAGGTATAATAATCAAACATTCAATATCTATATAAATAATAACATTAATTTTACAAACAATATGCTTAGGCATAACACCAACACAATATTGCCGAATATGAGGCATGTATAGCGGGGCTAGAAGCAGCACTAGAAACAAATGTAACAGAGCTAGAAGTATTCGGTGACTCCCTGCTCCTTATCAATCAGACATCGGGTAAATGGCGAATCCAAGACCTGACCCTCTAATAGTATGGTCAACACCTCGAGGAATTGGTCGAATGGTTCCAAGACATCACGTTCAATTATTTGCCAAGAGACAAGAACCGGTTTACCAATGCTTTAGCCACCATAGCCTCACTGGTTGAGATGCCTAAGGGAAAGTGTAGATACCCCGGGAAAACCACAACTTGGCTAGAGCGGTGAATTATCCTAGGATGTCTAATTGATTTTATTTTGTAGAGTCGCCACCTATGTTTTAGAGAAACATAAGAAAACCTAAAGAAATAGCCTATTTTATGTACAAAACCAGAGATTCGGGAGAGAAGGGTTCGGGGGTTAGGTGACGGAGTGGGAAGTACTTAAACACCTACTCCGCCCCTCTTACGCGGTCTTGCTACTATTGGTGTTCTATTGCTAAAACGTCTTTCAAATAATATATATATAAAAGTGCTAACAATTACAATGAAAAGAAAGGGGAAATAAAAGGGAATTGTTTTATTGATTAATTGCTAAAGATTACATTAAGAGAAGAATAGTAAATTAAACTAGAGTTTAGAATGTTAGAATATAACCTTTACCAAACTTCAATAGTGAAGTGACCTTTTGGTTGTATTCCTTTTTATGGAGATTGCATACACATTAGAAGAGATGAAAGATGAAGAAATAAAATAAGATTAAGAGTTTAGAAGAAAAGAATTAACATTGTACCTTGTGCTTGAATGGGGAAGAACCAATTTGTCTATAGTAACCACTCTTGAAAATGAACTTTTAGTTTTAAGAGAGTTTTTGAGTCAAGAATCCTTCCTCATTTCCATGGTAGAATGAAGAGGTATTTATAGGTGTAGGGAGAGTGTTTGTGGTCACAAAGATAGCCTCTCCCGGATCAAGCCAAGGCATAATGGTTTTGGAGGTTACAAATCAGAAAAGGAGGGAAATTTGGCAAAATCTGGGATTCTGGAGGTGGGAAGCATGCACATACAATCCCCCCTATGGGAGGCACACGCCTCTCACAAAGGAGGGCAAAGGCGCGCACTTCCCGCCTTCATAAAATCCATATTTTAGCCCAAAAGTTGGTCCCGTTATGCAGTTAAGCCCCGAAACTAATGAAATCAGTCAGAAAATTAACGAACACCTACGAAAGTCAATAAAAACAAAGTAAACAAAGACTTAAGGTTGACTTTGTCACTTAGTCAAGTCCAAGACTAACGGAGTAAGTCAAGAACTTAACGAAAAGTAATGAAAGTTAACGAAAAGTAACAAATCTTAACGAAAAAGAGGAAGACAGAGAATGTGTATGCAATCAGGACATGAGAGGTCCAAGGCGGGGTGTCTACAAAGACCCTCGATGACGTGGATTGCAAAGCAAAATGCATCAACGAAATAACAAAACATCCGCCGAGGACATCGACAAGAAAAAAGCAAAGACTCGATGAAAACAAGAATTTGAAATTACGATGTATAGAGGTGCGCTTCCTGTGTAAGCGAATTTTTCTGATAGAAGGGGTGTGGTGATAGAAATTGGCCCACCATGGCCAAAATTTAGAGTCTGTATAGGGGACTTAGAGGGACTCGAGGGTCTGACAGCTGATTTAGAGGGACTCGAAAGTCTACCTGCTGATGTAGAAGGACTTGAAAGTCTGCTTGCTGATATAGAGGGACTCAAAAGTCTCCCTGCTGACTTAGAGGGACTCGAGAGTCTGCCTGCCGATGTAGAGGGGCTTGAAAGTCTGCCTGCTGATGTAGAGGGACTCGAAAGTCTGCCTGCTGATGTAGAGGGACTCAAAAGTCTGCCTGCTGATTTGGAGGGACACGAGAGTCTGCCTGCCGATGTAGAGGGACTTGAAAGTCTGCCTGCTGGTGTAGAGGGACTCGAAAGTCTGCCTACTGGTGTAGAGGGACTCGAAAGTCTGCCTGCTGATGTAGAGGGACTCAAAAGTCTGCCTGCTGATGTAGAGGGACTTAAAAGTCTGCCTGCTGATTTAGAGGGACTCAAAAGTCTGCCTGCTGATTTAGAGGGACGCAAGAATCTGCCTGCTGATTTAGAGGGACTCAAAAGTCTGCCTGCTGATGTAGAGGGACTCGAAAGTCTGCCTGCTGATGTAGAGGGACTCGAAAGTCTGCCTGCTGATATAGAGGGACTCGAAAGTCTGCCTGCTGATTTAGAGGGACTCGAAAGTCTGCTTGTTAGTGTAGAGGGACTCGAAAGTCTGCCTGTTGGTGTAGAGGGACTCGAAAGTCTGCCTGCTGATTTAGAGGGACTCAAAAGTCTGCCTGTTATGCGTATGCTTTGCAAATGCATGTGCTTGTGTGAGATGAGAGAAAATTGTGCTTGTGGTGCTTTGTGATTTGAAAACCAGATTTGCATGAGAGAGATTTTAAAAGGATGGAGAAGTTGTTTTTGTGTGTGATGTGATTTGTAGAAAGCGTGAATGATGTTCATACCTTCACTTACCATGGCCGCTTGATTTAGGATGGATTTCTGATGCCGTGGCTTTGATGAAGGATGTTGACACTTTTGATGAAGGATGTTGACACTTTTGATGAAGATGAGTTGCTTGTATTGTTGACTGAGTATCGGTGAGATGACATTCTGGATGATGGGTTGGTCGTGCCAAAAGGCTGCCTACGTATCCCTTGAAGAGAATCAGACCAACGTAGTTCAAGGATGATGGAGAATACTGGGGAAGAATCTTAGAGCAAAGAAAAATGAAGCACATACTTTTACGCAAGTAAAATAAAAAGAAAAGAATGAAAAATCTCTCCTTTTTTTTTAGTTCGTGGGTGAACCATTTAAGCATTGTGTGTTTGTAAAGCCAACCCAAGATCAAATCATGTTCGGTTGAAGTCCGGATTGCCTCGCTTGAATTCTGTTGTCGCTGTTGTGCCCAAATAAGATTGATGTCTAGCCCCAAGAGATTTATCGATTGTGGGGCTTCAAAGACTTTCGATGCCGAGATACCAAGGGGTTGCTGATTGTAAAGCCCCAAGGATGCCTTTGATGCCAAACTTTGAGTGGCTTGTGTAGCCCCAAGATAAATCAACTTTTGGCCCATTTGAATAAGTTGCCTTTTGTTGATGTGACCAAGCCCCAAGCTTCGAGAGATTGCTATGCCCAAATGTCATGTACTTGTTGTTTGCGAGCTTCAAGACGGTCGAATGTGAAGACCTTTTGATGTAAAGCCCCAAATTATCTAGGAATCGGCTCGGCATTATATTGAGAGTGGATGATAGAGATCTCCTTCTTACTCTTACTGGGGAGATGAATGGCCTCATTGTGGTCGGTATCCAAATGGCGGAGGGCTTATGTCAAAAGATGCAGTAATGCCTTGTGGTGCCGTCGAGATCGCGGACGGTAAGGTCTTGGTGTGATAAGGTCCCAAATGGATATGCTTGCTTGAGTCTTCTTGTGTTGAACTAATAACAGATCTTTGGATGCAACTTGTGCGGATGCAACTTGTGCTTTTGATCTCAGAGAAGGGGGTGCTGAATTGGGATTGTCCATGACATTTCCCGCTATAACCCTGTTTTGATAGAGTTTAGCATATTGAATCTTTTTCCTTTTATCTAAGACTTTCTTCATAACCTCGTCGTAAGTCATAACATAAGAATCATCAAATTCATTCATAACATCGGAGCCCTCCTTTTAAACCAAAAGACCTTTTGACGTGAAGTACAAAGAGACTCTTGAAGCTTGTTTGGCTCCATGAAGACTATTCCCCAAATTGTATTGCTCGGGTATCATCCCCCATAAAGATTGCCAATTACGAAGCCCCAATATTGCCCTTTGCTCGGATTACTGTAATGCCGTAGCCCAAAAGATTGTAGGTTGCGAAGCCCCTTGAGACCTTTGGTTCCAAACTAATTGAGGAAGCTTCCAATGTTGCATATGACTTTGCTAGGGCCCTTGTTAGGAGGTGAAGTGAATTGCTTCTTGCCAAGGGAGACTTTCAAACTTGAGTGTAGCCCATAGAGTGCCACCATTGATTATAGGTGGAGCAAGAAAGGCATATCCTTTATTGGAGGAACAGGCACGAGCACACATAACATGAAGGCTTTTCGACAATCCTCTTGAGAGACTTTGAGGATAGTCTCACACATCTTTCTTGAGCGTAGCCCCTAGGTATCATTAACTGTCAAATGAAGCAAAAGAATCTTTCGTTCTTGAGTCACATAGCCCCTAGGGCGTCATCATTTGTAAAGCAAAGCAAGAGACTTGTCCTCGTCTGGGGAACAATCATAAGAGGACATGGAAATAACTATTCCATTTCTCGGGAAGCCTTCGGCATACTGTAAGGGCACATGCTTGGAGAAGCTTGAAAAATGAGTCACACGTTGTTGCCATTTGCTGCCCAAACCAATTGACTCACTGGGGACCATTTGTGCAACCTTGTACCCTTCAATGATGGGCTCGTTCTCGGATGGATCTTGGTTACCATGGGGCTTCTTTCTTATGAACCCAATACTGTACATTGTTGGAGAAAACTCTTACTTTCAATAACCCCAAACAACCTTTGATCGTGCCATGTGTTGTCAAACTTTTTGCAATTCCCAAAGTTGACTTGGTGGAGAACTGGATTGCTGAGGAGATTTAATGTAGAACTTGTGTTGTTGTCTCCTTTAGAGGCCGGGGATCTCCATTTCTCTTTCCCTTCTCTCTCTCACTCTCTCATTTTTTTATTTTTTTTTTATGAAGCACCCTATTTTTTGTCTAGACCGCCCTTTCGGTTTTCAATCTAGCGGGCATCTCTTTTGCGTCTTCATTTTGACTCGATTAATGAGGAAGTGTACATTGACTCTGGCTGAGGATGAGAGACATGTGATTTTTTCGGTGGAAACCTTTTTGCCACTAATGATGAGTGACATTGATTTTACTGGGGAAGTAGCCCCTAGTATTGACATGTATTTTTATTTATTGAATGACTTACGAAGGCAAGTAAGTCATTAAGAGAGAAGAGAAGGAAAGCCCCAATTTGATTGCAAGAAACTGGGAGTATCGCTGAAAGATAAGAAGCCCCTAGACTCGATAAGGAACGCAAAGCGATTCCAATTCTAAGAAAGTTGTTCAATCTTGAGGTGATTAAATTCATTGGCGAATGACTCGTACAAAGATGTCTTGACGAGTTCGAGATGAAGGCCAATCATCATAACGCACTAGGGCTAAACATATATTCTTTCTTGCATGAGACCGGACCCACAGGTTGCCTACGTTCCTCCAGTGTAGATGCTCAGGTCACCGTAGTTCTTGTGAATGCTCCTTTTGTTGTGAGGAATTGTTGCCTCGTCCTTCATTGATGGAATGGTGTTGATTTTGTACTTCTTTAATTGAGGGGGATTTTTTTTTTTTTTTGTTCTCTAACTTTTGCCTAGGCCGCCCTTGCGGGTTTTCAACCTAGCGAGCATTTTTTTTTATCCCCCTTTGAAAACTTTGCTTGATTTCTCCATGGTTGTTGCTCCACCTTGCTTTGGCACTTGATGTCTTGGATTTGATGTTGTCGCCTTCGTCACGATGTTTAGCCCCTAGGCGTTCAAGTGATGGGCTTCGTTCTAAAACTTGTTTAGACATCTTTTTATCATTTTGTCAAGAATTAGATTGAACAACTTGGAAGAGTGTATGAGGACAAGAAAGACTTTTTATTTGATAATTGACTCAAAATTTAACATGGGACGAGAGAAAACTTTAATGCACACATTAGAGGACTTTGACTCTTTTTTTTTTTAATCCTATTTCTAGGTAGAGAAAGAGAAACGGAGACTGTTGTCGTCGTCCTTGTTGTTGTAGTCCTCATTGTAACATGATCTATTATTGAAGCCCCATTTAAAAACCAACCCTCCTCTTTGATGAGTTCTTGCATGTTGTCACTCTCTAACGGTTGCTCTTTACCCACAGTAAATTCCCCATTGTCGTTCAAATCTTGGATGACGTTTTGGAGAGCGAAGCACCCATTGGTAGTGTGGTCGCTATGCTTGTGGTAGTCACAATACTTGTGATGGGCATGGTTGGCACGGATCGCATTGGGCTTGTACCCTTCTAAGGGCTTGATCTTTCCATTTGCCACCAAAGTTTCAAATGCTTCGGCTTGGGTTACTCCTAGGAGAGGAGTGAAACTCGGTTGTCGGCGGTACTTTTGTGGCTTTTGAGGAAAGGGCCACTTGAGCATGTTTTGCCATTGAACTTTACCTTGTTGTCGGTGAGCTCTTGCAAATGGGCCTTGAGTTTGGACACTTCTTCCTCGTGAATTCTCCTCTCGAGATCAAAACGGGCTTGCCACAAATCGTCTTTGCGTCGGGCATCCTCGACAAGTCTATCCATTTGTTCCCCCATAGCTCTTATTATGTTGAAAAGCCTTTCGTTGGACACGGAAATGTTCTCTCCCTTGTTGTTGTTGCCGTTCGAAGCCATTGGACCTACTGGAAGAACACAAATGATCTTAGGATGGCCCCACAAACATTTTTTGAATAAAATAAATTAACCCACAAACAGGAAAAGACTCAACCACATAAGGGAAAATGACTTTTTTTAAAATTTTATTTACAAAAGTCGGAAGGACATAGTCCTTTTTGGGGTTTCTAGAAAAATAGTGGAATCATCACACTAGTGTATAGACCTTCTCGCGGTCCCATATACTCATCGGATTCCACCACGCTTGTGATACCTACATGTGATGGGATTAAACTAAATTAATGTCATAAAGCATACATGCGGAGACGGAGTTTTATTTCGTCCATAATAACCACTTGGGGACGGAGTTTTATTTCGTCCATAACAACCACTTGTTTATTTTGGAAACGGCATGTATGATTTGATGACATTAGTTTAGGGAAATCTCAACACACGAAAACCGACTTGGTCGCGGAGTGTTAGAACCTAACTAGAATTATGTTGGCTTGTGCTCGGATAATGAGAGGCTTAAGGTCACCTCCGGCATGTAGTCGTGAACTACGCCACGGGTTGAGGTTTACCGCTTCGAGAGAGTCAAGGTCGGGTGGAGCTTGAAACTCTCTAGGATGGGCCTCGACGGGTTTGGGGTTATGGACTTGTGCGACTCGATAGTGAGCAATTCATAGAAATATGTGCATGTAGTGTGAGGTCAAGCCAAGTGACAAAGTATTTTTTTTTAAGAAAAAAAAGAAAAACAAATAAGGACATAATTACAACTTTCGAATCACCCGTGTGACCGATAAAATAAACAGAAAAATAAAATCATTCATGTGCAGGCCTGGTGCCCACACACTGTCAATCATTTTGTTTTGTGCACTGTTCTGTTTCTGGGAAAATTGCCCAGAAGCGCGCGCATTGGGCAGTGAGAGTGGGAGGCGCGCGCCTCCGAGCGAGAGAGGCTGAGGCGCCCGATTCTGGGCAGTACCTGCAAATCAGTGGGTTCAAGGGATTGCCTTGACCCTAAATAAAAATTCTTTCCCCTGCAGAATTTGTTAGCACAGAAACATGGAATTGAAGGACGAGATGAGCGGCGGGCGATTCTGGTAATTGGGGTTGGACGCGCGCGCTTTAGGCCAAGAAGGCCAGAGGCGCCCGCTTCCAACCCTTTTTACCAGAATGCCCAGAAAACAGAATAAAAGAACACCAAAAGCAGAAACGCAAGTTTAACCCTCTAAATTATCCCCAGCGGAGCCGCCAGTGTAGATACCCCAGGAAAACCACAACTTGGCTAGAGCGGTGAATTATCCTAGGATGTCTAATTGATTTTATTTTGTAGAGTCGCCACCTATGTTTTAGAGGAACATAAGAAAAAGCTAAAGAAATAGCCTATTTTATGTACAAAACCAGAGATTCGGGAGAGAAGGGTTCGGGGGTTAGGTGACGGAGTGGAAAGTACTTAAACACCCACTCCGCCCCGCTTACGCGGGTCTTGCTACTATTGGTGTTCTATTGCTAAAAAGTCCTTCAAATAATATTAATATAAAAGTGCTAACAATTACAATGAAAATAAAGGGGAAATAAAAGGGAATTGTTTCATTGATTAATTGCTAAAGATTACATTAAGAGAAGAATAGTAAATTAAACTAGAGTTTAGAATGTTGGAATGTAACCTTGACCAAACTTCAATAGTGAAGTGTCCTTTTGGTTGTATTCCTTCCTCATTTCCATGGTAGAATGAAGAGGTATTTATAGGTGTAGGGTGAGTGTTTGTGGTCACAAATATGGCTTCTCCCCGGATCAAGCCAAGGCATAATGGTTTTGGAGGTTACAAATCAGAAAAGGAGGGAAATTTGGCAAAATCTGGGATTCTGGAGGTGGGAAGCTCGCACATTCCACCCACCCCATGGGAGTCGAACGCCTATCACAAAGGAGGGCAAAGGCGCGCACGTCCTTCAGAAAATCCATATTTTAGCCCAAAAGTTGGTCCCGTTATGCAATTAAGCCCTGAAACTAACGAAATCAGTCAGAAACTTAATGAACACCTACGAAAGTCAATAAAAACAAAGTAAACAAAGACTCAAGGTTGACTTTGTCACTTAGTCAAGTCCAAGACTAACGGAGTAAGTCTAGAACTTAACGAAAAGTAACAAAAGTTAACGAAAAGTAACAAAATTTAACGAAAAAGAGGAAGACAGAGAATGTGTAAGCAATCGGGACATGAGAGGTCCAAGGCGGGGTGTCTACAGAAAGATGGTGAAGCCCTTCAAAATTACAAGAAGGACTAGTCCGGCATAATGTATGGGCATCGAGATCAATGAAGTCCAAGATAACCCCCTGTGGTACATAGACATCATGAATTTTCTCAGCAACGGCACTTTCCCCGAGAACAGCAATGGGAAATCTCGAATAGCATTACAGAAGCTAGCCGCTAGGTATGTGTTGATTGGGAACCGAGTCTACAAAAGACATCATCAAGGGATCAATCTCTTATGTGCAAATGAGACCGAAGTGCAAGAAATCATGCACGAAGTCCACGAAGGCGAGTGTGGACCCCACATGAATGGGATTATGTTAGCCAAGAAGATACTCTGTATTGGTCATTATTGGACTACAATGGAAAGAGACTGCATCGAGAAAGTCAAGAAATGCGCCAAGTGCCAGTTCCATGCCAATCTGCAACATGCTCCACCTTCACAATTGTACAACATAAACATACCATGGCTGTTCTCTTGTTGGGGCATAGATATCATCGGAAATGTCCATCCTACGGGAAGCAACAGACAGTCATTCATTCTAGTGGCCGTGGATTATTTCACAAAGTGGGTCGAAGCACAAGCTTATCGAGTTCTCAACGCCAAGAAAGTGGCCGAGTTCGTGGAGAATAACATCATGTGCCGATACGGTATTCCTCATGAGATCATCTCCGACAATGGTTCTCACTTTGAAAAAGAAATGGATGTGCTTTTGGTTGACTATAAAATTACCAAGCACAAGTCATCCCCGTACTGCCCCCAAGCTAATGGAGCGGTCGAAGTAGCAAATAAAATGATTGAGGTCATCATACGAAAAATGGCTTCAACAGGAAGGGATTGGACCTAGAAGTTACCGCTAGCATTGTGGGGCTACCACACATCAATCCGATCAGCAACGGGAGAAACCCCATATTCATTGGTTTATGGTTCCGAAGCCGTACTCCTAGTCGAACTTGAAGTTCCCTCTCTACGGTTCTTGCTCGAGAACCAATTCAACGAGGTTGATTGGATGCAAAGTCGATATGAGCAACTAGCCCTACTCGATGAAAATAGGTTAAGAGCATTTGAATGCATAAGGGCTTATCAAAAAAGAATGGCAAAGGCTTTCAACAAGAAGGTGAATCCTCGAAACATCAAAGTGGGAAACTTGGTCTTAAGACAACATCCTCCCATTGCCATGAATCCCCTTGGGAAATGGGGACCCCGATGGATCGGTCCTTACGTGGTCAAGAAGATATTAAGCGGCGGTGCAGTCTGGCTCGTAAACTTGGATGGTGATCAATTGCCAAAGGAGGTCAACCTCGACAAGCTCAAGAAGTTCTACGCTTAACAAATAAAGAACATAAAAAAAAAAAAAAAAAAAAAACGCTCGCTAGTTTGAAAACCCGCAAGGGCGGCATAGGCAAAAATTAGAGCAAGTACAAAAAAGAAGCCCGCTAGATTGAAAACCCGAAAGGGCGGTCTAGGCAAAAAACAGGTTGCACACAAAAAAAAATGGTCTTCATTTGTTTGAACTACGGAGACCTGAGCCTCTCTACGAGAGAAACGTAGGCAACCTTCGGGTGCGGTCTAAAACAATATTTTTTTACCCAATCATGTCATAACAAAATGCAATTTTTATTCATTCCTTGAAACATTTTGACCATTACAATGGATATTGTTGAGCTTAAAAGACATTAAAACATTAAATCCTAAACAAGTGATCTACCTAATTGCAATCTTGGGTACTAGGAATAATTTAATTTCTTTTTAGCCTTCGAAGGGCCACCCGAACGGCTCTCAATCCTACTCTTCTTGGGAGGCCTAGGAACTCTGAGACGGACTGAAACCTTCTGCGCAGCAAGACGCCTCCGAGCATAAAAACTGACCAAAGGGGTGCCAAAAGGGTCAGCCAAAATGTTGTTCGAATCAGCAGCAGTTTCTTTGTACCTCATAGCACTACTAGGCTCAAAGTCCTTCCCTAGCAATTCAGCTCGAAGCATGTCAACCCAAGTGATACCATGATAAAGGGTGCCGAACAGATAAACCAAGTAACTCTCAGGGGGGAAAATGCTACCCCGATGAGTAGGGACGGAAGCCCACCGATGACGGTCACCGCCCCAAGCCAACTGGAGTTCCCTCGAAAAGTCCGGACCCATGTATGAGACTAGACGAAGCACCCCGTTCCTCGGAAAAGGGATAATCTGTGGACGACCGAACTGCCGTAGAACTCTCTCGGGCTGATAAAATGAGGAATCTCTAAAACCGGGGAGGACCACATGTCCGAAACCCAAAGTCCATTCCACGAAGGGACGAAGCCCCCAAAAGGGGGGACACCACTCAATGTCAGCCGATCCTCGAGATGCAAAGAACTTCTTCCAACCATCTTCAGATAAATCCTGAGTCATCAGCTTCCTCATATGAACAGAAAAAGGAGAAAGATCACCATCCTGAGAATAAATTCTGAAATTCAGTCACGACCCGAAAACCCGTCTCTATTTTCTAATAATAAATATTTAATTATTTATTTATTTCTTATTTAATTGTTAAATTATTATTTAATTAATAATTTATGTGTGCATTTTATGTGTGCATTTTATGTGTTATAATAATCTATGTCTAGCATTTTATTTGGGTCATTTGTGTTAGTGTAGTATTGTTGGGTCTTAATAATTAGTGGGAGTGTAATAGTTGAGTTAGTTAGTGGAGGAAGGGGTCTAAGTGTAACATTTTGAAATAATTCATCTACTCCCTCTTCTCCTCCCTCACCCCTCCCTCATTCTTTCACTCAATCTCCCTGCACTCTCTCTCTCTCTTTCCATAGATCAAGAAAGGTAAGATTTCTCTCTCCCTTCTCACTTCATTCTACCTATCTTCCTCCCATTATTTCGCGTTTCTCATAAAATGAAACATGTTTAGATCGTCGATAGGATCGTAGGAAGCTAAGAAATTTTGAGTTCCGTCGCCTTTGAGAAAATCCGGGTAAGTTGCTTTTCCCCCATTTTATGCTAGAAATGCTACTCCATGTTTATTTGATGATATGAATGCTATTTATTGCATCTTGAGTGGATTTGGGAGTGATTTACATTTTGTTCATTTTTTGTGAAAATTTGGTATTTGAATCATCCTTGATTGAGGTTTTCTAGATATGTTCTAGGAGTTCTTTTGGCTTCCAAATGGTGTGGGTACTTTAGTTTATATATTGGTAGTGTTAGTCTTGAGTTTGGCTTGCAATGGTGAAGATTTGGGTAAGAAAATTGAAGAACCCAGTTGGTTCTTGCGATTTTCCGGCAAGCAGGGGCGTGGGCGACCGCCCATGGGTGGGTCGGGCGACCGCCCATCGAATCAGTTGATCCGGAGAATGTGAGTAAAAGTGAATGGGCGACCGCCCACTTTTGGGTTGGGCGACCGCCCATGAAGTCAGTTGGGTTGGGCTTTTGGTTTGGGTTATGGACGACCGCCCGGACTGGCTATGGGCGACCGCCCATACCAGCTGTTCTGAGTATCTTTGTTTTTGAATTGTTTTAAGGTTCAAGCCCGATCTAGGCTCGAATTATCACCTAGTTGACTTAAGTTAATGTTGTGGAACACTTTAGTGTTCGAGAATGATCCCTTTGTGATCGATTGTGTTATGGAATTCGATTAAAAATGGTTTAGGTTTGTTGGAACATCTTTTTGATGTATTGTTGGATTGATGCACCGTTTTGGTGATTTATTTGGAATGGTTCCCTACTTTGGAATCATAAATTGTTTGTTTAAGCTAGTATTTATTACTTAGTATTTATTTGAAAGTCCAGCTGGTATTTGTGTGTGTTTCGGGCGATGCGAAACATTATGATGGCACAAGCCAAGTCCATTATGATGTTGACCATTGTTTTGCCCCATTATTTCCCTCCTCCAGATTGGCCTTGGATGTGAGATGAGCTAGCCCCTTTGTGAGCATTTTAGCTATTGGTTTTGGGCTTTGACTGTGTGTCACTGTCCCCTTATTATTATTGGTTCCGGTACCGGGGGTTTTCTCTTCAGCTTTCATGCTACTATGAAGATGTTGATTGTTGATTATTGAAGCTGCGCAGCGACATTTATTTGGTTCTATCAGTTGGGAAACCTTGGCTAATATCCTTTGTTAATTGTTTATTTCCGCTGCTATCTGTTAATTGATAAATGCTATGTGCTAAGTGATATTTATTATTGTTTATGGCTTATTGCATCATAGCATGTCATGTAGTTGCATTAGTAACTTATTGAGATTTATCTCACCCCCTTTCTTTTATCTTTGTTTTTCCTTAACCCCCCCCCCCAGGAGGAAAGGATTAGACTCGTTGATCGCGAGGAGGACGTCGAGTGGGTTCGAGCTTTTGGGGCAGGTTGATATTGGTGGGTTTACATTATATAAATGTGTAACCTTTTTGGGATATTTGTACCAAACATTGACGTCATTAGGATTTGTATATTTTATAACTTTGGCGTATAAGCTTATGGAGTTTATACTAGTTTTATTTTTGTTGTTCAAGTTGGATTTCAAAACGTTGTGTTATCATCTTTTGGTATAAAAGGAAATTTTTATCTTCATTATTTTAGAGTTTATTGTTTAAGTCGACGTCCAGCTCGCGTACTCCGGGCCCGCGGGGTCGGGGTCGCGACAGTTGGTATCAGAGCTATGGTTTAGCTCTAAGTATAAGTCTAGGTGGAATAGTATGACCTAGGAGGGTAGTTGTGTTCGGAGTGAGTAACGGTTGATGTTTTATGCAGGTAATTGTTCCCAATGGCTAGAAGAAGAACGGGTGAAAGTTCTAGTGGGGCTCAGAATCAGAATGATCTTCAGGAAGAGAACCGTGCTATGTTCCAAGGCATGTTTGAGGCGGCCATGAAGGCAATTCATGACCAAGGGCCAATAGAGGAGCATGTGGCACCTCCGCGTTACGGGTTGGAACAATTTCTGAAATTAAAACCAAGGGATTCGATGGTGAGCCCGATGTGAAGAAGGCCGAACTATGGGTTGAGTCTATGGAGAAAATTTATGATGTGTTTGGGTGCACGGACGAGGATAGAGTCCGATTCGCGGCTTATAAGCTTGTGGGTGCCGCCGAGCATTGGTGGAAAGGGGTTAAAGCGAGTTGGGATGATACTCACACAGTGTATGCGTGGGAATTGTTTGTGTGGAAATTCAAGGAGCATTTCATTCCGGTAGTAGATCAAAACCGAAAAGAGATCGAGCTTCTCAACTTGGAGCAAGGTTTGTTGTCTATAGCTCAGTACTCGGCTAAGTTCACAGAATTAGCCCGGTATTGTGACTATCTTGTGAGGACCGAAGAACAGAAAGCTATGAGATTCATCCGGGGTTTGAAGACTTTTATCCAGACTCAACTTATAGCACAGAGGATTCAAACTTATCAGGATGCAGTGGACCGAGCCTACTTGATCGAGCAAGATATAGGGGAGCACAAGAAGAAGGTCGAGGTGACTAACACTAGCAAGCAGGGAGGGCAGAGCAAGCCACAAACCCGTTCAGATAACCGAGGTAATTTTGGGGGACAATCTCAGTTCTGAGGGCAACCAATCCCAAGGGACCCGGGCACTACTGCCGAGAACCAAGGGAACCAACATAGGAGACTTTGTTCCTATTACCAAAAGGAAGGTCATTCAGAGGACCGGTGTTGGAAGAAACAGGGCAAGTGTACCAATTGCGGTCAAATGGGGCATTTTGCAAGGGATTGTACTAGAGGCAGGGGTCAACCGACTGGGTAGGAGCTGGGGCTCCACAGGGTCAGAAAAGGGATGCTACGGGGAAGCCCAAGGTCCATGGAAAAGTGTTTGCAATGAATCAGCATCAGGCAGATGATCCCTCAGTGATTGGAGGTATTGTTTCTATATCTAGTGTGAGCGCGCGTACGTTAGTAGATCCAGGATCATCTTATTCTTACATTTCTGTGCAATTTTCTTCTTTGCTAAATGCTGCATCTGAGTCTTTGCCCTATGTGTTAGAAGTGTCAACTCCTATGGGAGAGTGTTTGGTGACTGATAAAGTCTTTCGTGCTTATGATGTTCTTATCTGTGGTCATGTCTTGTGTGCGGACTTGGTAGTTCTTCCGATACAAGATTTTGACGTTATTTTGGGTATGGATTGGCTGAGGAAATATCATGCTTCAGTCGATTGTCGTAGAAAGGTCGTTAATATTTCTATCCCTGATGTGCCTAAATTTGTTTTTGAGGCTATGCCTTTGGGTAGAAATATTCGTATCATTTCTTATGTGAAAGCTAGGAGACTGTTGCATCGTGGTTGTGAGGGGTACTTGGCTAGTTTGCTTGATACTAGGAAAGAATCCCCTAGTTTGGAGAGTGTTTGGGTAGTTAGAGAATTTCCCGATGTTTTCTCTTCTGAATATAATATGCCTCCCGATCGTGAGATAGAGTTTTGTATAGATCTTTTACCGGGTACAGCTCCGATTTCGAAAGCACCGTATAGAATGGCTCCAGCAGAGTTGAAGGAACTAAAGGTTCAGTTGCAAGAGTTGCTTGATCGAGGGTTTATCCGCCCTAGTGTTTCCCCGTGGGGAGCACCGGTTTTGTTTGTGCGGAAGAAAGACGGTTCTTTGAGATTGTGTATTGATTACCGAAAGTTGAGTCAGGTTACAGTAAAGAACAAGTATCCTCTACCGCACATTGATGATTTATTTGATCAACTTCAAGGGTCCGTGGTGTTTTCTAAACTTGACTTGAGGAGTGGGTACCATCAATTGAAGATTCGACCGGAGGATGTTCCGAAGACTGCTTTTCGCACCCGTTATGGTCACTACGAGTTCGTGGTTATGCCGTTTGGGTTGACTAATGCGCCTGCCGTGTTTATGGATTTGATGAACCAGGTTTTCCACCCCTATCTTGATTCGTTCGTGGTGGTCTTCATCGACGACATTCTTGTCTACTCTAAATCTCAAGAGGAGCACGAGCAACATTTGAGAACCGTTTTATCTGTTCTTGCGAGGGAGCAGTTGTTTGCGAAGTTTAGTAAGTATGAATTTTGGCTCGAGAAATTTTCATTTCTGGGTCATGTGATTTCTAAAGATAGGATTTCTGTGGATCCTTCGAAGATTGAAGCTATTGTGGATTGGAAGAGACCCGAGACAGTGACAGAGATCAGGAGTTTTCTGGGTTTAGCCGGGTATTACTGGAGGTTTATAGAAGGGTTTTCGAGGATTGCTACCCCGATGACTCAGTTGACCCGGAAGAATGTACCGTTTGTGTGGAGTGAAAAATGTCAAAGTAGCTTTGATGAATTAAAGAAGAGATTAACTACGGCTCCTATTCTTGCGTTACCAAATGGAAATGACGATTTAGTAATTTACAGTGATGCTTCGAAAGAGGGTTTGGGTTGTGTTTTGATGCAGAATGGGAAAGTAATTGCTTATGCTTCGAGGAAGTTGACCCCTAGTGAACAGAATTACCCTACTCATGATATGGAGTTGGCTGCGATAATCTTTGCGTTGCATAAGTGGAAGCATTACCTTTACGGAGCGAAGTTCGAGATTTTTACCGATCACAAGAGTTTGAAATACCTCTTCTCTCAAAAGGAATTGAACAACCGACAGCGTCGATGGATGGAACTTTTAAAGGACTATGATTGTACGATTTCTTATCATCCGGGGAAAGCGAATGTGGTAGCCGATGCGATTTGTAGAAAGTCTTATGTGGCCTCGATGATGGTTCGAGAGTGGAAAATGCTTGAGGGTGTTCGAGATTGGTGTCCTCGTGAATCGAGACATGGGGCTATTTTTGCAAATATTAGGGTATCTCCGACCCTAATTCAGAGGATAAAAGAAGCTCAAAAAGAAGATCCCGAGTTAGTGAAAGTAATGAGTAAAATGAAGGAAAAGAACTTCGAGGATTTTTCTATGAGTTCGAATGGGGTGTTGACTTTCCGTGGTCACTTGTGCGTACCCGATGTTGGTGGAACAACATGAAGAGGGAAATAGCTGAGTATGTTTCGAAATGTTTAACTTGTCAGCAGGTCAAAGCCGAGCATCAGAGACCCGCAGGACTACTTCAGCCGTTAGAGATTCCGGAGTGGAAATGGGAGCATGTGACTATGGATTTCGTTACGGGACTACCTCGTACCCGTAGGAAGTATGACAGTGTTTGGGTAATCGTGGATAGACTGACCAAGAGTGCACATTTCTTGCCTATTGACATTAGGTACTCGATGAAAAAGCTTGCGACCCTTTACATTGATGAGATTGCGAGATTGCATGGGGTTCCAGTTAGCATTGTGTCAGATCGAGACCCGAGGTTTACTTCTAGATTCTGGAAGGCGTTTCAGGAAGCTTTGGGTACAGATTTGCGATTCAGCACAGCTTTTCACCCTCAGACCGACGGTCAATCCGAGAGGACCATTCAGATTTTGGAGGATATGTTGCGAACTTGTTCGATAGACTTTTCCGATTCTTGGGATAGACATTTACCATTAGTGGAATTCTCTTACAACAACAGTTATCAGGCTAGTATCGAGATGGCACCTTATGAGGCCTTATATGGGAGAAAATGTAGATCGCCTATCTGTTGGGATGAGGTCGGTGAAGCGAAGATCGTGGGTATTGATTTGCTTCAGGATTCAGTTGAGAAAGTTAGAGTTATCCGGGATCGATTGTACCAAACATTGACGTCATTAGGATTTGTATATTTTATAACTTTGGCATATAAGCTTATGGAGTTTATACTAGTTTTATTTTTGTTGTTCAAGTTGGATTTCAAAACTTTGTGTTATCATCTTTTGGTATAAAAGGAAATTTTTATCTTCATTATTTTAGAGTTTATTGTTTAAGTCGACGTCCAGCTCGCGTACTCCGGGCCCGTGGGGTCGGGGTCGCGACAAATTCTCTCGAAGCCATATAGTCAAGAGCAAGGGGCTTCCCCATCTTATCTCTCCCGTCCGGTGCAACTCATCCAAACCATGCAAATTTTCCCCCACTATGAGAGGGCTTGTTCTGAACTGTTGCTCCTTTGCCTGCAAGATAATCTCAGCCAGCTGTGCATCCGCAGTCCCGAAGGGTGTAACAAACAGAACCTCGCTGAAAAAGGCAAACTGCCATGGCATTCCTCTTAAAAGACTGAACCGCCATGTCCTCCGAATGCAAACTGAATAACATCAGCAACTCAGTTATGTCAACCACGGTGCCATGCAACATCTTCCTCACATCTCCGACAAGGAGATTCAACAAATCGGACCAAGAGTCAATCGCACCGCGATGGTATTTGGGGACAGCAATCTGACCCGCCAATGGCATGCCAAGAATGGCACCAAAGTCATCAACAGTCGGCACCATTTCATTCGACGAGAAGTTGAAGGTGTGACTGTCGCAATCCCAAAAGGCAGCAGCAGCCCTCAACAAATCCCAATCCGGCTTCAAAGTCCGAAGTATAAAGAGGATTCGGAAACCAAAATCTTTGACAAAAGCCTTCTTGGGGTGAGTTTTGAAAGAATACAAGAAGGTCGACAAGTCCTTCTCATAATCACCGACAACCTTGGCATCAAGAGTAAAAGAATTGGAAGCCATGGAAAGTGTTGATTACAAGCAAAATCAAGCAAGAAAGAATGTTCAAGAATGGCAGAAAATAGCTGTTGGAGGATTGGTTTCGAACAAAAGCTGATATTATAGCTGTTAGGGATCTTTTGGCCAGTAATTTAAAAAACCTTTTAAATTACTTTCTTCATCTCTAATGTGTATGCAATCTCCATAAAAAGGGATAACCAAAAGACCACTTCACTATTGAAGTTTGGTCAAGGTTACATCCCAACATTTTAATTCCACTTTAATTTACATTCTCATTTCTTAATGTAATTATCTAGCAATAATTCGACATGTAATCTTTAGCATAAATCAATAAATAAGCAATTCTCCTTTATTTTTCCTCTATAAATTTCCCCTTTCTTTTCATTATAATTGTTAGCACATTTCTCTTATCATTAAATTAAAGGACATGTAAATATAAGAACACCAAGAGTAGCAATACCCGCGTAAGCGGGGCGGAGTGGGTGTTTAAGTACTTCCCACTCCGTCACCTAACCCCTGAACCCTTTTTCCTTGAATCTTTGGTTTCGTAATCAATAAATAATAGGATATTTTCTTAGGTTTTCTCGCGTTCCTCTAAAACGTGGGTGGCGACTCTTAAAATCAAGTAGACATCCTAGGTAATTCACCGCTCTAGCCAAGCCGTGGTTCCCCGGGGTATCTACAGTGGCGTACTTTCTTTCGTCAACTCATTTTGCTTTGCAATCCACGTCACCGAGGGGCTTTGTAGACACCCTGCCTTGGACCGCTCACCCCGATTGCACGGTTGATCTTGTGTTTTTCCCTATTTTAAGTGTTTTTTTGTTAGTTTTTGTTACTTCCGTTAAGTTCTTGACTGACCCCGTTAAGTTTAGGGACTAAACTGAATAACAGGGCTGACTTCTAGTCCATTCTGTCAAAAAGGCCATCTCCAAGTCACGCGCCTCCGCCCCTAGGGGTCAGATGCGCGCGCCTTCCGTCCCCGAGGCAGGAAGCGCGCGCACTTGGGCGTTAGTTACAGATTTCTGTCCAAGAATCTCTCCCTTGTTCATTTTACATGATTTTGCCCAAAGATTTCTTGGTGACTGCATTTTGGCACCAAAAACACCTCTTTTACAACTATATAAACCTCTCTTCTCCAACTTTTCAAGGGATTTTTTGATCTTGGACCTTCTTTTGCAACAAAAGTATACTATACACAAAATACTCTCAAGGCATTTCCAAAGGCAATCTCCGAAGAAGTACTTGAAGTCATTTTGAGTCTAGGTAAAACCCTACTTTTTTCCAATTTTCTACTTCATCTCTTCTCTTTTTCTTTTACTTTAATCAAACGTGCAATCACCCCAAAACCAACTTTGGGACATGACACCAAAGACCGCTTCATTCCATTGAAGTTGGCTAAAGAGTTATCTCCCTACATTTCAAATCCCCCTTTTAACCCCCTTTTATCATTATTAAGAATAGGAAGAACATTTCAATTATATATATATATATATATATATATATATATATATATAGGGTCGCGTTCCTGTGAGAACCATTTTATATGAGAACTGTGAGAACCAATCATAACCCTTAGATTAGAAAAAAAAAATTCAAGGGTCCAGATGTTAGATACATTGGATACACTTGGATACATTAGTTAATTTTCGAAAAACAATTGGATACATTTGTTTTTAACACAGTGTATCCAAGTGCAACACTTAGATGCAATACTTATTAACCTATTGTATCCAAGTGTAATATCGAATTTTTTGTAATGTATCTAAGTGTATCAATTGTATCTAACATATGGACCCTTGATTTTTTTTCTAATCTAATGGTTATGATTGGTTCTCACGGTTCTCACGATATTTAGGTTCTTATTTGAGCACCTACATATATATATATATATATATATATATATAGGTAGGTGCTCATATAAAATGGTTCTCACATATATATATATATATATATATATATATATATATATATATATATATAATTTTTAATGTCCCTTTGCTTTTTCATTTTTTTATTCATGAGTTTTATTTGATATATGTTGTTATAGTTTCGATTATTTGCATATTGTTACTGTTTTTGGTTCGATTGTTTCATTTTTTCGTTGAAAAAATTTGGTTTATTTCAAACATGTTGTCCTTATGAAACCCTAGGTTTCTTTCATGTTTTAGGCGCGAGTTTTTAATTTTTAATTTTTGAATTTTTGAAAGTTTGTAGTGTTATATTTTTGATATGATAGTGTCACAAATTCTGATGTATGTTTGCTTTTTAGGTTTAAGTAATGGGTGATAAACCTCAAAGGAAATCCCCAAGGTTTAGTCCTTCAAGTCATATTGCTGATAATACACTTTCTAAAGATGCAGTTGAAGGTGATTTATATTAATTAATGTTATTTTAAACTTTCATTTATTAATTTATTTATATCTTTTCTTTTGTTTGGTAATGATTATATATTTCAATTTATAGGTGTAAATAAAGAGAAAGTTGTAAATGAGGAAGGAATTAAGCGTGGTCGTTTTAAGAGTAGGGCTAAAAAACTAAATGTTATCAATAGATTGTTGTCTGAGGATGATGATTCTCAAGAACCAGTTCTAGATGATGAAATTGTTCCACAAGAACCAGTGGAAGTAGGTTTAGATAAAGCTGCATTGCTGTTTGCACCCGAGAAGATTCCCGATCGCCTTTTTGGTTTGAGAGTCGCCACCATGTTGTTTAACGGAACACGGACCATGAGATTCTTGAGTTCAGGGGTTAAGTTATGGATTGGGAAGGTCAAGGAGCACCCAATCCACCCAATCTAGGATTGGTCTTGCTTAGGTGTTTTTAATCAAATAACAAATAAACAATTAAAGCAAATGAAGCCAATAATTAATTTCTTAATTATTAGAATGTCGGATCATGTGCTTCGAGACCATCTCCATTGATTGGAGAGGCTCTAGGCTGATCCTTTTGATGGGATTACACTACTCTAAAACAAAGAATGAGATGAGAAGTAGAGATTAAAAGCGTAGGAGTTTACCTAAAGCGTTCTTGAGATTCCAATTGATGGCCTTGACTAAGGCCTTGATGATCCAAGAGTTTTGTGTTGATTTTGGCTTGAAAGGATGAGTTTTTGATGGTGTTTTGGTGTGAGGGGAGAGGAAAAACGGGATTCTTGAGAGAAGGACTGATTGGAGAGTTGTTAACCTCTTTTGTGGTCAAGGGATCATTAACTAGCATCAGGAGTGAAAGACTCTTTATTTATAGGCTTAGATTGCTTAGGGACCAAGTAGAGAGGTTTAATTAGGTAAGGAATCAATAGGAAACCTCCAGGAAGTCTCCTACTGATATGTTTCCCGGATTAGGAGATTTTTGGCCAAGAACGAGATCGGGACGGAGAAGGAAAGTGGATTATTCCCGTAGACAGAGGAGATGTCTTGTACGAGACATTGATGTCTCGTACGAGGCATCCAGTACAAAAGTATGATTTTTCCCTTATCTAAACTTCTGTTGTTCAGTTGAGCCCCTGACTAACGGACTCAGTTAGAAACTTAACAAAACATGACAAAACTAACGAGTTTTCATCCAAACACAAAGGAGAGACACGAGAGTAGTGTAATCATAAATTTGAGTTCAAAATGGGGTGTCTACAGAGCCCCTCGACGATGATACTTATGGAAGAAGTAACGTCGTCGATAGAAAGACACCATTTAGAACTTTGGGTATAGTCGTACTGAAAAGCTGCCTACGTATTCCCTGAAAGGAAATCAGACCAAATGTAGTTCGACTCCGAAAACACAAAAAAAACGGTGGTTTTAGGTATTTTGGAAATCATTTTGAAAGCAATACTGCGGTAAGTAAAGTTTTAGAGTTTAGAGAGTACCCCATACTGAGGAATCAATGTCCTTGACCCAATTCTGAATATACCCTTTGTTGTTGATGGAGTGTCGCGGTTGACAGTGCCCGGTCAGGACATACCTGCTCGCCAATGTAGGACTTCATACTTCACACCAGTGTAGGACTTCGCGTCAGTGTAGGACTTCACGCTAGTGTAGGACTTCTCGCCAGTGTAGGATTGCATGCCAGTGTAGGTCTTCACGCCAGTGTAGGTCTTCACGCCAGTGTAGGACTTCACGCCAGTGTAGGTCTTCACGCCAGTATAGGTCTTCACGCCAGTGTAGGTCTTCACACTAGTGTAGGACTTCTTGCCAGTGTAGGACTTCTCGCCAGTATAGGACTTCATCGCCAGTGTATGACTTTACGCCAGTGTAGGACTTCATCGCCAGTGTAGGACTCCGTTGGTTGTTGGGGAATATCTCCGATCAATCAGTTCATGGAGCTGATTTGAAAGTACTGAATATTATCCTCGATCAATGCTCTTACATTGGAAGTACTGGATGCAAAAATGTTGATGTGTCTTAATTCTGTCGGGATCATTTGATCGCTATTGAGTTTTCTTTGAGCACGGATTGATTCTTGTACATGTTAATACAACAAGTAGAACCTATTCTAGCAAGCAACTTAGCCTTGATTTTAGTTTGTAATTGGACTCATGCGGTGGTGACAAATTTATGTGCATGCCCGGTCGGTCAACCTTGGTGTAAGTAGTGTGAATAGCATGGATTCGTGATGGGATGTTTATTGGTGATGAACTGTATGTGATGATTTGTGTGTGTATGCGGGGACAAGTGTTTAACAAGTCGGGACCTAATCAGGTTTTCTCCAGAGATGACGTGCTACGGAGTTCTTTCGATGGTTATCTCCTGTGAGACTCGTTTGCCTTGTGTAAGATGATCCGTCCAGATCGTTCCTTTAGTCATGTTGTGTCAAGGGAGACAACTATTTGTCTGACAACCAATGATATTTATCAATGTGCAAGCTCTAAGTAGGCCGAGCGTACTTTGTTGACAACTCTAGAGTTCTATGTCCAAAAGTCTCCGATGAAGGTGATGAGAGACGTTATCTATTCCCCCAATTTTATCTCATGCTTTGGTCTAAGTCAAGCCCCAAGAATCTTGTAAGTTGTAGATAACTTCGTGAACAGGCTTATGAGGCTGTTTGATTTGAAGAAGAGTGCTCTCCCACTTGATTGATTTAAGGAAATAGGAAGGTTGAAGAAGAAATGATTTGAAGAATGTTCTCCCTTTTTTTTAATGACGCACCCTGATTTTTGCCTAAACCGCCCTTTCGGGTTTTCAATCTAGCAGGCATTACTTTTGCGTCCCCTTTTTTTTTCGACTGAGTATGTACTCGAAGATGACTCATAGAGGAGAGGAGAGTAGCTTTGTCTCTTATTGGGGGAGAGACATGCAAGATTTTTGGGTTTGAATGTATTAGGCATTTTAGCTATCGACTTGGCTTTCAGGAAGTGTATTCGAAGCATCGACTCGGTGAGGATAACGTACTTTGTAATGAGAGTTAGAGGCGAAGAGGATAGCCCCTAGTGCGAATTTACTTTGACGAGTTTGTATATCTCGAACAAGAATTGGAAGGGGACAGAAAGAATAAAGAGCCCCTAGCCTTGATGCTTGGATTTCAAAAAGAAGTGTATGAGAGAGGAAGCCACTAGACTCAACAATGAACGTTACTTGGCTTAAAGTATTAGAAAGATAGTTCTACCTTCAATGGACCCTAGTATTTATTTTTGATGTCGTAAGTGTTTGTTCAATTATTTTGCAAGTGAATTATCTAGAAATGTCTTGACAAGTTTTGAGGAGAAGGCCTAATCATTAGTGCGCTCTTCGGATATCCTTATGAGTGATATCCACGGATGATGGAGACGGTCTTCAAGTTAGGAGTCTCACTTTTTCTTCATTTGGATTTGATCTTCGTTGTAGGAGGAGATGAGAGAGCCCTCCTTTTTTGACTTCATTGTGTGTGGTTGAAACTCCTTCTTTGTGGGGTTATGAAAACTTGAGAGTTATTTTTATTTTATTTTTACTCTCATAGCTTTAATTAAATAGCCCCACTTTTCTTTGGGAATGATAATGCCTTTGGCTTTCTTCAATTGTGGTCCTTCGACTTCTGCCATGAGCGCGGTGATAGTAATGTGTAGCCCCTAGGCCTTCTCACTTGTTTAGACATTTCTATTATCAATTGCAAGGTTTTAAATTAATGACAATTATTGTTTGCGGATCCATTTCATGAATTAGAGGGAAATTCAAAAGGTAGAACAAACTTAGAGTAGTGTATAGGAATAAGAATGACTTTTATTAATAAATGAATTCAAAACAGACTCGATAGTTGACACAAACTAGAGAGGAGGGAGATGGACTAGAATGACAGAACGACTCTTCGAGTTCATACTAGGATATTAAAACCTATTCTAATTCTAGGGAGAAAGGGAGAGGATAGTTGTAGCCCCAAAGTAGTTTATCTTGATTTCTTCTTGAGGCTTCATTCTTCTTCATGCTTAGGGTTTGTTAGGAAGCGGGTTGGTGAGGACATTTGGCGCTTCAAGTTCCTTGTTGTCGATGAGATCTTGGATCACATCTTTCAAATGGTGACAGGAGTTGGTGCCATGGCCGGTAAAATGGTGGAACTTGCAGTAGAGATGATGAGCATGATCGGCAGGGAGTTCTCTTGGAGTAGTGGGAGGCTTCCTTGGTGTGATCTTTCCGACTTCTACTAGTATGTCAAAGAGCTCTCCTTGGGTGATCCCTTCTAACTTGTTGTAGACCCTTTCTTTCTTCTCTCTTTTGGGAGGGGGAACAGCGGAGTAGTTGCCTCTTCCTTGGTTGTTGAAAGCTTTCTTTAAGAGGATGTCAAGGAGACCCTCTTTAGTAACCCCTTCAAGATTATTATAGTGCCTTGTCATTCCCATCTCAGTAAATTTGGATACATTAGGGTCACAGAGCCGCCTCTTCTTCTTAGGCATGGTTATTTCACAAAGGGGTTCGACTTATTTTCCATAGCATTCATTTTGAGCTTGCAGGCATGCTTGAAGAGTACGAATCTTATTTTTGTAGTTATCCTTTTGGGATTGGAGACGTCTGTAAAGGATTGTAATTTGTTTCTCATAGTACTCCCTTTGGGTTTGTAAGCGAGTCATGAATTCTCCCTCCATTTTTTGCTTAAAGTTGGTGTATAGGGCAGTGGCGCCTACTTCGACCATTTGACTTACTTCCCTTTCTAGTCGAGTCTTTAGATCATGGGCCTCTTGCATAGACTTGGTGTCGGACATGGTGTCGGAAGGTTGGAACAATCTTAGTTGCGATTCGGACGGACTTAACGGTATAGAGATTGCGTTAAACCCAGATTAAGGTCCCAACAAGTCGGCTTTATGAGGTGTATAGGCTTAGAAGTGAGTGAAGGTTGACCAAATGAACACAACACATAAACTGACACGGACAGAAGGGGATGTCTCGTACGAGACAAGGATGTCTCGTACAAGGCATCCAGCACAGATCACAGAATTCAGTTTTTAAATCCTAATTTTGGTCAGACGGAACTTAATCCTTTTTGGGGGGTTTCTATCTAATATCCTGGAATAGTGGATTCTATCACCCTAGAATATGAGCTCCTTGTTTTTCACCTATATTGCACTCTCCCAAACGGACAATTTGGGCAAAGATCCCATATTCTCATCGGAATCCACCATTCAATTAAGCCAAACCTAAGTGATTCCGTAATTGTTTTCCACTCTGTTAAACAACGCATTAATGCAATCAAACCTTGTGAATTTTAAGGGACGATCGAAAGGGACATGTTGAACGGTGCGGTCGAAACTAAGCCAAAATGGCATCCACAATCCCACACAGAATAGTGAAAGTAGGAAAACACAAACTCGGATTTCCATAGAGAGGTTCTCCATCCTTTCAAAATTCTTTATTTAACATTTTACCGAAGGGACATTCGTCATATTCACAAAGGAGGATTATAGATTGAAAAGATGCGTTATCTTGGGTAAAGACTAAAACAACCCTAAGAATCAAACCGACCGGTCTCGAGGAGTGTCTTATTAACAAGCATGTATGACTGAGGTTGATGCAAGGCTTACGGCTAAGGCTCCCCATGAACACAGTCTAGGAGCGTGTCACGGAGTGGGTACACCATCTTTGGAGAGACCGGCGAGGGCCATTCGTTAGAATGGGGGTGCTGACCAACATCCGTCCTCCGATTGGGACCCGGGTTTATAGGGTATGTAGTGAAATTAATCTACATGTGTGCTCGTGTGTGAGAGTCAAGCTCTAGATGTCAAAGGAAAAATAGAGATTTTTTTTTTAAAGCAAGTAAAAGATTGACCGGACCAAAGTGGTTGCCTACGTTTCTCTCAATCTTCAGAAAAAGAAAGAGAGACTCAGGTCAACGTAGTTCGAGTTTGGAAAGATTTTTTAGAAGAGAGAAAGGAGCACATAAGCACGTAGGAGCACATAGAAGAGAGGGATAGAAGTACTCACAGTGCTTGCATTATTACCCATTAATGGGTGAAAAATAAACTAGGGGATGAGTAAAGTAGTCACCCCTAATTTTTGTATTTTTATACTCCGCTGCAGAAGATGTTAGTGCAAAAATAATACATGTATATGACATAAATCATTTATTGCACATATGGGGACGGAGTAAAATACAAGCAAAGATTTTTTATTTTTTTTTTCAGATTCTGATTTTTTGAAGTTTAGGGACTGGTCTGAAATTTCTGAAAATCTGGGACTGTTTTGGAATTTTCTTAAAATCAGGGACCAAAATGCATTTTTTGAAGTTTCAGTGACCAATCTGTAATTTTTTGAAAAACATATTTTTTTTTCGGTCCCAGCTTGTTTGTTTGTTTGTTTGTTTTTTTTTTCTTAAATGTCTAATCATTGCTAATGATTACCCAATGATTGCAAATGATTAAAAGGAGATTAATCATAAGCAATCATTGGTTAATCATTACCCAATGATTATCCTTAATTTTTCCAAATCAAAACCAATGTTTGGAAGCTTAAAATAGAAGCCTCGTACGAGGCTTAAGATGTCTCGTACGAGATAATTCAGTCCAGATTTCAGATTTAGAAAAGAACAGAGCAGTCCGAAAATTCACAAGAAAATTCAAAAAAAATCAATTTTTTGCAGAAAATTAAAACGATTAAAAACACCTAATTGTACGCAAGTCTAACCCACTTAAATTGATCCCCAGCGGAGTCGCCACTGTTTGCACCTGAGAAGATTCCTGCTCGCCTTTTTGGTTTCAGAGTCGCCACCATGTTGTTGAACGGAACACGGACCGTGAGAGAAGGACTGATTGGAGAGTTGTTAACCTCTTTTAGTGGTCAAGGGATCATTAACTAGCATCAGGAGTGAAAGACTCTTTATTTATAGGCTTAGATTACTTAGGGACCAAGTAGAGAGGTTTAATTAGGTAAAGAATCAATAGGAAACCTCCAGGAAGTCTCCTACGGATATGTTTCCCGGATTAGGAGAGTTTTGGCCAAGAAAGAGATCAGGACGGAGAAGGAAAGTGGATTATTCCCGTAGACAGAGGAGATGTCTCGTACGAGACATTGATGTCTCGTACGAGGCATCCAGTACGAAAGTACTGTTTTGCCTTTATCTAAAGTTCAGTTGTTCAGTTTAGCCCCTGACTAACGGAGTCAGTTAGAAACTTAACGAAACATGACGAAACTAACGAGTTTTCATCCAAACATAAAGGCGAGACAAGAGAGTAGTGTAATCATAAATTTGAGTTCAAAATGGGGTGTCTACAATTGCATAGTAAAAATCTGCGTGATGTGATTGTTGATACGCAGTCTGTTGAGAAGGGAGTGGAAGGTGTAGATGTTGTTTCTGTTCTGAAAGGTTTTGTTTTAGAAATGGATTCTCTATAAACTTGTAGTTAAGTATGTACTTGATAATTATTCTACTCAAGACAATGTTATTGTGGCAGATTCTTCTAGTGTGGAGAAAAATTTATCGATTCAAACTAGGCCAGTATCAAAGATACCAAAGACCCGGGGGGGGAATGATGGGAAAGGGAAAGATGTTGTTGAAAACTTTTTGGCCAAACTTGTTAAACCAAAGACGGGGGGGGGGGGATTATGGGAAACAGAAAGATGTTGTTGTTCAATCGCCTGCAAAAAATTTGAGGCCTAGAGGTGGGAAAGATGATGTAGTTCAATCTCCTCCGAAGAAGCGTACATTGAAAATGAAGAAGGTATGTAGACAATTATGAGAATTTGTTTTCATTTTTGATTATGTTTTCTTACTATGTTATAGAATTATTAATTACATAGATGTTGTTCTTTTTTCTTTTGTTTTTTCATAAATAGGGATCTAAGATTGTTCTGTCAACTAAAGGAAGAATTAAAAAAAATGATGTTGAAAGTTCTTCGAAGTAAATTGTTTTGAAAAGAAAAATTGATAAAGAAGATCACACACTGGATGTCAAGAAGATAAAATTTGAAGAAGTTAAAGTTGAAGATGACAAGTAAGTTCTTAAGTAATACTTTTGTAGTTTTAAATGTAATAGTTTTGGTATTAGAAAGTAATTGTTTTAAAGCATATATTATCTGTTTTAATTGGATTTTCTTTATGTCTTATAATTAGATCATGGATTTCCAAGAGTCGTCCCTCGGCATTGATTGACCTTATTAAGCTTTTTAATGAAGATAAAAAAAAAGAGATATTGAAAGTACTGGTTTTGTTGGGATTTTAGAAATGAAGGTTAAGAATGTTCAACTTGAACTTGTCAAGTGGTTTATAGAAAATTTTAATGGTGCTAGTAGAATGTTGATTTTTCCTGGTAACAAAAAGGTGGTGATTACATCTGGGGATTTTTATAATGTTTTTGAGTTGCCAAGGAATTGTTCAGAGGTTGATTGTTTTAAGAGTAGTGAGCCTGAAACTCCAGCGATTTATACTCGTTTAAAAAAAAACTTATGGCCTTGATGCTAGCAGTAATGTTGGTTATTTGAAAGGTCTTTTGGTTGATGGATTTGAACATGGTGGCCCTGATTTTAAAAGATTGTTTGTGTTGTTTTGTATTTCAAGTTTTCTAGCTCCAAGGGCTAATTACACTGTGGAGATGCCAGTGTCAAAATCCCTTTTAGATGTTGATAAAATTAGAGATTTTGATTGGAATTCTTATTGCTTTGAGAAACTGTGCTGTTCTATCATCAAGTACAAACAAAAATCAGTGAAACACATAAGTGGATGTCCTTTAGCCCTGGAAATTATATACTTTCATCACTTGAAATGGAGAGGGATAGCTGAACCAAATACTCTTCCATTCATTAAGCATTGGGATGGTAAGAGTATTAGGAAAAGGATTGCCGAAGAGCGTGAGGCTGGTGAGTTTGGGTAAGGAGAGTGGGTTGATGTTCTAGATGTCGTGCATCAAAGGCATAATGCTGAAAGTGAAAATATTGTGAAAGAGAAGGGAAAGGCAATTGATGAAGCTGTTTCTAATGTAATGAGGGTAGTTGATGAGATTAATATTGGTTCGGAGAATATTGGTGAAAATGGAAATAGAGAAGGTTGTGAGAAGGAAATGTTCATAAGATTTCGTATCCCCGAAGGCGGACAAACTGATTCTAAGATTAAGAAGATTGCAAAAGATGTAAGTATTATTTTTCTTGTTTTGTAAGGAATTGTTCTTTTTTTGTTAAATGTAATTGTTATTATTGTAAAATGTAACAAATTTCGCTTAACATTGTAACACTTCTTTTTCTCAGGAATATCAAGATGTGTTTCTTATTTTGAGGAGGGATATGGGTATTATGTCTGAACATTACATGCATAGGCTTAAGAATATGAAAGACACAATTCCTAAGAAGACTTCTGTAGTAATTTCTGAATCACCTGACTCTCAAACTGACAAGTTCTATTCTGATGAATCTGTATAGAAGATCATTGATGAAGAAGTTGAAAACCTGATTCGAATGAAGCAGATGTCCTTAGAAATGCCAAGTTTTGATCTTCTTCCACCTAGTGTATTTAACACTCCGAAGGCTGTTGGAAAGACTCTTAAAGTTATGGTTGATGATTGTGAAGGTTTAGGGGTTGATGAGTGTGGAAATTTTGGTTTGGAAGACGCAAAGAAATCTGCTGGCTTTTCTGGCCTTATGAAAAATAATGAAACGTATTCCAATTTGTCAAAAGTATGTTGTAATATGGCGGAGCATGCAGATTACTTGTCAAGTTATGCAGATTACTTGTCAAGTTTTATGTCTCAGAACAAACGACTCTTTGTTGAGACTGACAATAGAGATCGTCAGATATTTGATTTCTGCCTTTTTGATAGCAAAGGTTTTTATGACAAGTTGTAGACACCCCGCCTTGGACCGCTCACCCCGATTGCACACTTGATTTTGTGTTTCTCCCTCTTTTAAGTGTTTTTTGTTAGTTTATGTTACTTTGGTTAAGTTACAAACGGGCTCCGTTAAGTCCAGGGACTAAAATAAATAACAGTTCTAACTTTCTAGTCCATTCTGTCAAAATTTGCCACTCAGAGTCGCGCGCCTCCGCCCCTTGAGGCCAGACGCTCGCGCCTTCCGCCGCCTAGGTGGGATGCGCGTGCTTCTGCGGTGTGTCAGTTACAGATTCTGCCCAAGAATCTCTCCCTTGCTCATTATACATGATTTTGCCCGGGAAAGATTTCTTGGAGACTCCGTTTGGCTCCAAAAACACACATTTTCAACTATAAAAACCCCTCCAATCCATCATTGGAGGGGACCTTGAACCTTGAATTCTAAAATCTTTCATTAAGCTTTGGCATCACATTCTTTCACAAGTATTCTATACCTTCTCAAAAAGTTGTCTTTGAAGATTACCATAGGTACAATTCTCTTCTACTTTATGTCTTAATATTCTTCTTCTTCTTCTTCTTTTTTCAATCAATGTGCAATCACCCAAAACCACTTGGGACATAACACCAATGGCTCTTTCATTACATTGAATTGGCTTAGGAGTTATCTCCCTACATTCTAAACAATAAAACCCCTTTTTATCATTATTCAAATAGGAAGAACACATTTATCTTTAAAGTGGATTATGGACAAACAAGACCGACATTGCTCGGGAAAAATGGGTGTTTAAGTACTTCCCATTTCGTAACCTAACCCCCGAACCCTTCATCTCAAAGATTCCCTGTTTTCGTAAATCAAACTTAGGCTCATAAACATTAGGTTTTCTTACGTTCCTCAAAAACGTGGGTGGCGACTCTAAAACACAATTAGACATCCTAGGATAATTCACCGCTCTAGCCAAGCCGTGGTTTTTTCCTGGGGTATCTACAGTGACGACTCTAATGGGGACTGCTTGAGGGTTAAACTTGTGTTTCTGTTCATAATTCACTTTTCTGGGCATTCTGGAAATTGATATGGGAAGCGCGCGCCTCGGACCTTCATGGTCCAAAGCGCGCGCGTCCCACATCACATTCCAGAATCGCCCGCCTTCCATGTGTTCTTCCTATTATTTCATGCTAACAAACACTGCAGGGGTTTCATTACACAATCAGGACCAGGGCAATCCCCTGAGTCCATAAGTATCTGACAATTTGACAGGTCAGCCCAGAAGCGGGCACCTATAAGTACCCCAATCTGAAAATGACCTACTTAGAGGAATTCTTGGTACCATTCAGGGATAAACCAATGGGCCAGGACCTCACTAGAATGAACCTGATATTCCAGGACTAAACTGGAATTAAACTTAGAAAAATCCAGAAGCTCGCCAAGTCAAGTCGTACGGATAGTTTGGGTACTTGGGGCCCCTAGCCGTACGGATGGTTTGGGTGCCCTCAGTCCCTATAAATTGAACCCCATGCTGATCATTTAAGGGTGGAGAAAAACGTTTTTGAGTTGAAACTCTGCCAGTTTGAGAGCAGAAAGTGAGTGATATACACCTTTGAGTGATTAGAGAAGAAGATAGGCCATAACCACAATAGGTGAGGCCTCCTTATCCCCATCTTCTTCTTCATCTCAAACTCTTTTTATCTTTGTTAATATTACATGTTTATCTTGCATTACTTCTTCTTGTTCTTGCAAAGTCTTATCCATTTCAAGCACTTTATATTTCTTGCAAGTCTTGTCCATCTCAAGCACTATATCTACATATTATACAAGTCTTGGCCTTTCCAAGCTATATAGATTATGATTATATATGTATATGATCCAAATCATGAGGTGATTCAAGGTGCCCTTCACGCCTAGTGTGTGATTTATGGGATAAAACCTAGGATGATCATGATTTGTTACATTTCATGTTGATGTTATTCTTGTTTGGCCATGAGAGTCATGATTGGGGGATAAAGTTTCAATCTTTATCATCCCAACCATGGCCTAGCCATAAATCACCAAATATGGGACATAAAGATTTGATCTTTATGTCATATTTGTGTCCCTAAAGGTTTAATCTTGTGTAATAAGTCCATTTTGGTGGTAAAGTTGCAATCTTTATCCACCAAATGGTCATTTTGGTTTGAATGTCATGTTCATCAAGTTTTCATAAAATTCTCCAATGTTTGCCCTTGATCACACCCAAATCTTTGTTTTGGGGGCTCCTTTGATGATCAAGGTGCATAGGAATGAACTCTTCAAGGTTTTGTTGTTAATCATAAACTGGAAATCAGCATTCCAGTCCAGTTTCAGCAAAGATCCTTTGTTTTGACTAAAACTGGACTGTCTTTCTGATAAACTGTAAAAATTCCATGGGGAGCCCTCCCCATCCGTACGGCTACTTTGGCTGGGGAGGGAATCTTTCATTTTTCTCCTTTTCTGACCAAAAGGTTTGCAAAATAAACCCTTTCTGTTAAATAACTAACTGGATTTGCTAAGCAGTCAGTTTCTCCCCTTTTTAAAATACACACACACACACATGCACTTTCGTTAACTAACACAAGGGTGACTCGGCTTTGCCCGAGGCGGCTTGGGTGACGTGAAACTCTTCCCAAGACGTAACCTAACCTCCGAACTAAGAGAATCTCTAACCTTTTCTTTCGTTGGGTTAAATAATTAACGAAAGTGGCGACTCCGTTATCTTTGGCGTGTTAACCGTGTTTGGCATTTCGCCCCCCCGTGGAAACCACGTCGCGTCCCCTCTGCGCGCGGGGCAGGATCCTTACAGTGGCGACTCTGCTGGGGAGAAAAGTGTTTGCAAACCTCTTTTTAGAAGCTTTGAGGACACTTTTGTGTGGGTCAAACTCCCGTCCCCCGTTTCCGTTAACTTTTGTGTTTGTTTTGTGTGTGCTGAGTTTCTGTTTGAACTTTCTGGAGTGGAAACTGTCCTGGATGTGCAATAAACTGGGGCTTGACGATCAGAAGATGAAAAACTGCAAAAAAATAATTGCCAGCATTCTATAGCCGTACGGCTATGTTGGGCAGGGAACAGAATGTTCCAAAATTTAAAAATTTTGTGCAGGGCAGGAACATTCTGTGTCCCTTTGGCTTCTGCTTTTCCAGGTTCCATTTACTGCTTGGTTTGTGCACATTACCTTCCTCTTTTCTAGCCAAAACTTGGTTTTTGAAGCTTGGTCATGCACAAACTTTTGGACATAAATTTGGATTTTCAAAACCTCCTTGTGCATAACCCATTTTGTAAAAGATTTTTGAATTCTTTGTTGTACACAACTTGTTTTGCAAATGATTTTCAAAAGAATTGTTCTTCTTGAAAGATGTTGATTTCAAAGGATTCTTTTGTTGTGCACAATTTGTTGTACATGCAAGTTTTGGCTTTGTTCATATGATTCTTGCTTGATTGCTTTTGTAAATAGATCGTTCATGCTTGATCATTGTTGTTGATTATACATTGCTCATAATGTTAAAACGGATTGGAAAATTTATATTTTGACTCAAAAGGGAACATAGAAGGCTTCACACTACGCGCGCTTGACCTTGCACGTTCCAAATACCCTTCAAACCCGGGATGGATACCACGATGCAGCTTGATTGGTGCTCTTGTGCCCTTCTAGCGCGCACGGGTCCATTCCACCTCCCCTTCCGAGCCGAGTTAACCACACTTGTCCGTGACACACAAATACCGTGACGTTGGTTGGTTTTTGGTCTAGCTCACGTTGCCACATCCTTAATGTGTGTCTAAGGTTAATTATGGCCAAGTTAATGCCCGAGTCATGACTCCTTGTGAAAGCAAGTGTGACCACGGTCAACTTTGACCCGGTCCTTGACTTACGCGTTAATATCGACCGTAATTAATCTAAGTCACGTATTAAGGATAGGGTGACACCGTGTTGTCGAGCCCTAATGAATGGTCCATACTAATCATCCTTAAGTCCAAGGATAAGGTTCGAGAGCCCTCATCAAAGATGAGGTTACGCCAGAAGTCTCTTAAGTCCCTAAGACGAATCTCGATCCCAACCGGGGCTTAATCATGATTGGAATGGATCGCACATTGGGAACCTCGCAGTGCACTAGACCCTAAGAGCGTTAATTTCGGTCGGTGGAAGCCGCTTTCCCTATAGGACCCTCGCCCGGGATAGTCCGTCCTTGGGAGTGTGCAAGGCAGGTGAAAAACGAGGGGTCTATAGGCGTAGTGATGGCCTCCACTGATCCAGGATTTAGAATAGTTGCGAAAAAGAAGAAAAAATCTTTTCCAACCAGCTAGGAATAAATGTGTGTTAAGTAAACATGAACATAATTAATAATAATGAACCGTCATGTTGCATGAGCCTAAACCCATTCTCCCAAACACCAACCCGAGTTGATACCCGAGTCTGAAATGAGCCTCCTTCTCCTCCGCAGCTCGTAAGAAGTGGGTCAGAGTTCTGGGTCATCGTCTGATTAGCGCCGAGTCTGACAGTTCATCAGCAGCTTCACTCAGACTTCTCCGAATGGCTAGTCCGGCAGGAAGTAGTAGTGGGGGTGACAACACAGCATATCCGAATGGTCTTAGTAGGGAAGAGCTGGTACAAGCTCTAAAGGCCGCCAGGGCCCAGGAAAAGAATGTCAGGAAATGTCATGAGGATATGCAGAATAGGGTTATGGAGGCCATGAGGCAAAGAGGGGTAGCCGTTGTGTTTGAAAACGATGGAAGTTTTGTGTAGATCACTGATGAAGAGGGAATTGAGAATGTGCAGCCCCAAGGATATAATCGGGTTCCGCCCCCCGAAGCTTACCCAAATGTGGAAACCTCACGTCCCACATTCCAAGCTACCACTCGCCAAAATGTGCCTACCATTGACCTGCCACCTCCGGCTTTGCCAACCACATCCTGAGAAGTACCTTACCCACTTTACCACCCAATGGCCCAAATCCCTGAGGCTATCCACCATATATCCCGACAAGTAACCCGGCACCAGGGTATGTCTACACCCATTTGCCACCTCAAAATCCTCATCGAATGGTCGGATCCACCACTTCACCTCCCGCCACAATGCCAGTAACGAGCCAAACCGTGGGATCAATCAACTCAAGCCCAGATGTGGACCCCCAGATGGGGTGGTTGGTAGAGAGATTGAAACAGATGGAAGAGAGATTTGAGGGGATGAACGAAAGGAAATCCTCCTTGGGGCTCACCGACCCCAACAAGATTTTTCCTCTGCCTCACAAGTTCAAGATGCCAGAGATAGACAAATTTGACGGAACTGCCTGTCCCCAGACTCATCTCAATGCTTACATTTGAGCCATGGGAGCGAAAGGGTGTACCGTGCAGCAAATGGCCGATCACTTCCAATTGTCCTTGAGAGGAAACGCCCTCAAGTGGTTCTTTCACTTAAAATATGAATCCGAGCAACCTGGGATGCAATCAAAGAAGCATTCCTCACCAAATACCGGTCAAACCTAGAGTGGGAAACTAACCGGGTTGATCTGCAAAGCACCTTGCAAAAAGGAGATGAACCAATAGGGGAATTCTACAAGAGGTGGAATTATAAACTTGGGGAGATTTCCAATCCGCCCATAGAAGAAGAACAATTGGACATTTTCCAATCATGCTTGAAACCTAAGCTACGGGCCTTGATCAGTCATCATTTTTACCCCAACCTCCGGGCAATGGTCACTGCTGGGTCTAAATTGAGAAGACCCTCAACGAGCAATCTTCTACTCAGGCCAGTGGCAACTCTACAGATATCGTCCCCCGACAGGTGGCAAAGGGAAGAAATCCGTGGGAGCTATAAACAATATCCAAGGGGAGAATCCGAGGCAAACTCCGCAAAAGGCCGGGAACTGGGAAAGACGCCCGTATGTTAGATTCGAGGACTTTGGGATGCCCTTGGGAAAGGTGTTTGAGGGGTTAGTTAAACAAGGCCTTGCCAAACCCCTGGTTAACTTCCAACCCAGAAATCCCAAGAGGTACCTTGACGAGAGCAAGAGGTGTGCATTCCACAGCTACCATGGGCATGACACCGATGATTGCCCCGCTATAAAACGCATCATCATAGATTTGATCGCCAAAGGGAAGCTTGAATGCCCCCGAAGTCCAAATATGATCAATAACCCCTTCCCCAACAACCATGGCATTAATATGATTGAATTTGGGCCAGCCGATGTGAATATGATTGAGTTCGGAGAGCCGACACCGATAAACCTTTTGGAATTCAATGTCCCGATGACTGAGATTGGGGAGGAATGGAAGGAAGCCCTATGGACATGTGTGCAGGAAGGAAACATGAAATGCCCATCTGACTCTATGATTGCCAATGTGATGAGCGCAAGGGTCCCCACCAAAATGCTGATGAGTTGATCGTGATAACGCTCACCGAGCACGAGCTAACATTCGAAGAATACGTGGAGGAAATGGAAAAGTCTGTTAAGAGCACGTTGGACAACGAGAGCCAGGGCTCAAATGGGGTTTATCCTCCGTACGATGATTGCTTCCATATCATTGAAGCATGTAGTTCATGGCAAAAGGACAGTTAAACAAGTAGGTCACCCCAATGGGAGGAATGGGTCCGAAATTGCAAAAACTCCAGAAGTCACCAACTATGAAGGGTATCTCGTCCGAAGGAAAGGCGCCATTCGCTCTATGCCCCATGAGGAGCTCCGAATCTTATGTGAAAGTGATGATGATGAGGTATCTTCAAATGTGCCTCCTCGTATTCCTTCCTCGAGATTGGAAGAAAAAGGTTTTCCGGCCTTAGATGACTTCTTAGCTTTGCCACCGTTATCTCCACCGCCACCGCGTATTGACGGGTCCATATTCCCAGATTACTACTGTTGCATGCTTACTCTGGAAAAACTCTGTAAAACCGTAGGAGCTGAGAGGAGCCAAAGCCACCACCCTATCTTTCTAGAAAAGATCCGCGAGTCCGCAAACACCCCGAAAAGAATGGTGATGGTGAATGAGTTAAGAAGGGAAGCATGTCTATATGGTACCCAAGACCCCTTGTCGCTCGAAAAGGTGGTGGAAGAGGCTGACGACCCATTTGAAGTGAGTGTACTGACTCGATCCGGGCAGGTGCACACGGAGAACCCTAGGAAACCGCCGCCACCAAAACACCGAATGCCTTCCCCTCTCGAGGCAAAAGCCCTAGATTTCGGAGAAGAGGATCCCGTCTTAACCCAACTCAAGAGGACACAAGCTAACATATCTTTGTGGTCCCTCCTCACTTCCTCCTACCCTCACAAGCTTAAATTGGAGGAATGCTTGGCCCAAACTATGGTACCCACTACGGCTACCCCCGAAGAGGCCGTGCAAATGATTGGAAGTGTTCAATATGGGAATGTCATCACATTCACGGACTTGGACTTGCCGAAATTTGGGGCTAACCACAATGAAGCCCTCTACATCACGGTGCAATTGGATGAGCGCCGCCTTCCTCGGGTTTTGGTTGATAATGGCTCTGCCATGAATGTCCTCCCGGCTAAGATGATGGATCTACTTAGTCTAAAGCCCGTCGACCTAAAACCTTCCATGATCACCATCAAAGCTTATGATTCCACGGCCCGCTCAGTCCTAGGGGTGGCCACCCTGAACCTTTGGTTTGGAAAACAGATGATGCCAACCGACTTCCAAGTACTCGACATCCCCATATCCTTCACCGCCCTATTGGGACGCCTATGGCTCCATAAAGTCAACAGGGTAGCCTCCACCCTCCACCTGTGCGTAAAATATGTGCAAAAGGGTAATCTAACAACCATCTATGGGGACAGTGTTACCACAGAAGGAACCAACACCAATGGGATTCCCGTGTTAGAAATCAAACACGAGGAGAGCGGCATGGTTTTGACCGGCTTCACCGAAATACCGTCCAAAACGCACATATGTGTAGATACCCCGGGGAACCACGGCTTGGCTAGAGCGCATGAATTAACCCAGGATGTCTAATTGTGTTTTAGAGTCGCCACCCACGTTTTTTAGGAACGTAAGAAAACCTAATGTTTATGAGCCTAAGTTTGATTTACGAAAACAGAGATTCTTTGGGATGAGGGGTTCGGGGGTTAGGTTACGAAATGGGAAGTACTTAAACACCCATTTCACCCGCACAAAGTCGGTCTTGTTTGTTCATAATTCACTTTTTAAGATAAATGTGTTCTTCCTATTAAAATGATGATGAAAAGGGGTTTTAGAGTTTGAAATGTAGGGAGATGACTCCTAGGCCAATTCAATGTAATGAAAGGACCGTTCGTGTCATGTCCCAAATGGTTTTGGGTGATTGCACATTTGATTGAAGAAGAAGAAGAAGAAGAAGAAGAAGAAGAAGAAGAAAGAGAGGAGAAATGTTTAAGACCTTTACCTATAGTATCCTTCAAAAAGAACCTCTTGTAAAGCCTTGAAGAAGAGATTGAATACTTTGTTGAAGAAGTCCCAAGAAGAAGTCTAGGAAAGAAGTGAGTAAAAAGGTTTGAAAGTAATGATGTCCAAGGTCCTCCTCCAATGATGGATTGGAGGGGTTTTTATAGTTGAAAAGTGACTGTTTTTGGAGCCAAACGGAGTCTCCGAGAAATCTTTCCCAGACAAAATCATGTATAATGAGCAAGGGAGAGATTCTTGGGCAGAATCTGTAACTGACACGCCCCAGAAGCGCGCGCATCCCACCTAGGCGGCGGAAGGCGCGCGCGTCTGGCCTCAAGGGGTGGAGGCGCGCGACTCTGAGAAGCAATTTCTGACAGAATGGACTAGAAAGTTAGAACTGTTATTCAGTTTAGTCCCAGGACTTAACGGAGTTCGTCTGGAACTTAACCAAAGTAACAGAAACTAACAGGAAACACTTAAAAGAGGGAGAAACACAAAATCAAGTGTGCAATCGGGGTGAGAGGTCCAAGGTGGGGTGTCTACAGAGCCCCTCGGCGGCGTGGATTGCGAAGCAAACGTGCCGACAAAAGACAGACATCCGCCTAGGACATCACCAAGAAAAGGAAAAGACTCGATAAAAGCAGGAATTTGAAATTGCGGAGGATAGAGGTACGCTCCCTGTGTGAGCGGCTTTGAGAGATAAGGGTGCGCTCCCTGTGTGAGCGGCTTTGCCAATAGCGGGATCCGTTTGCTGGAAGCGGGATCTGTTTGCTGGAAGCGGGATCTGTTTGCTGATAGCGAGATCCGTTTACTGGAAGCGGGATCTGTTCGTTGAGAGCGAGATCCATTTGCTGGAAGCGGGATATGTTTGCTGAGAGCGAGATCCGTTAGCTGGAAGCGGGATTGTTTGCTTGAAGCGAGATCCGTTTGCTGGAAGCGGGATCTGTTCGTTGAGAGCGAGATCCGTTTGCTGGAAACGGGACCTGTTTGCTGAGAGCGAGATCCGTTTGCTAGAAGTGGGACCTGTTTGCTGAGAGCGAGATCCGTTTGCTGGAGTGCGGGACCCGGAGGACCGTTTGCTGGAGTGTGGGACCCAGAGGACCGTTTGCTGAAGTGCGGGACCCGGAGGACCGTTTGCTGAGGTACGGGACCCGGAGGACCGTTTGCTGAGGTGTGGGACCCGGAGGACCGTTTGCTGAGGTGCGGGACCCGGAGGACCGTTTGCTGAAGTGCGGGACCCGAAGGACAGTCTGCTGAGGTGCGGGACCCGGAGGACCGTCTGCTGAGGTGTGGGACCCAGAGGACGGTCTGCTGAGGTGCGGGACCCGGAGGACCGTCTGCTGAAGTGCGGGACCCGGAGGACCGTCTGCTGAAATGCGGGACCCGGAGGACCGTCTGCAAAAGTGCGGGACCCGGGGGACCGTTTGCTGAAGTGCGGGACCGGGGGACCGTTTGCTAAAGTGCGGGACCCGGAGGACCGCTTGCTCTGGATGGATGTGGATTTTGTTCGATGAAGAAGCAGTGATTCCGGGGATCATCCCAGACCAAGTTGTTGTCGTGAGTCGTACTTTGACTATTTGACTTTGACTTTTGACGGGGTGCGGGCACAGTTGACTGTGGAGTGCTTTGTGCTGGGGATGAATTGTAAAAACTGATCTTTTGAGAAAATAAAAGACGCCCTACTTTGAATGGGAGTTTCTATCTTATTTCAGTTTTTTAGACATGCCTTAAGGGCGGACCAAATTAATGTGTGCCCAGTTGGGTGTTTACTGTCGTCGTTTTGAGCTTCTCCTGTTGGTGGGATTGATCTTTTCTGTAGATATAAGGCATTTGAACGTGCCTGGGCCTCCTTCTTGAACTGACAAGGGCTATTTCTGGAGCCTTCTTATGCCTGGGACGCGGGCGCTTCCTCTATTGGATACGGGACGCGCGCGCCTTATAGACCGGTGTCGGGAGGCACGCGCCTCTGGGAGGCGAAATTCAGGGCCTGTTATTTGCTGGCCAAAAGATCCTACAACAGCTATAATATCAGCTTCTGGTTGACAATTCGATTCCAGCAGCCCTTTTCTATCATGTTTGAACACCATTCTATTACCCAATCTTGCTTATAACCTTCTTTCCCATGGCCTCCAACCTTTTTAGTCTTGATGCCGAGGTTGTCAAGAGTTACGAGAGGGATTTATCGACCTTCGTGTATTCTTTTAAGATCCATCCCAAAAATGCCTTCATCAAAGATTTCGGGCTTCGAATTCTCTTCACTTTGCGGACATTGAAGCCGGATTGGGACTTGTTGAAGGCTGCTGCAGCCTTTTGGGATTGTGATAGCCATACGTTTAACTTTTCGGCTAATGAAATGGTGCCGACCGTTGATGATTTTGGGGCCATTTTGTGTATGCCTTTGGCCGGTCGGATTGCCGTCCCCAAGTATTACCGCGGTGTTATTGATTCTTGGGTTGACATTCTGAATCTCTCTGTCGGAAAAGTGAAGAAGATGATGCACGGGACCGTTGTTGACATAACTGAGCTTCCGATGTTTTTCAGTTTGCATTCGGAAGATGTCGCGGTTCAGTCCTTTAAGAGAAATTCCATGGCTGTCTGCCTTTTCAGCGAGGTTTTGTTTGTCACTCCTCTGGGTACTGCGGATGCGTAGTTGGCTGAGATAGTGTTGCAGGCGAAAGGACATCGATTTAGCATAGTTCCGCTTATTGTAGGAGAGACCTTGCATGGTTTGGACGAGTTGCACCGTACAGGCGAGATGCAACGAGGAAGCCCCTTGCTTTTGACCATATGGCTTCGGGAGCATTTCAGGCTTTATGCGGCGGATGGCGACCTTTCTCCTTTTGCTGTTCATAGGCGATGGTTGTTGATTAGGGATTTGACCGAAGAGGGTTGGAGGAGATTTTTTGCTTCTCGTCTCACAGCTGATGTTGAGTGGTGTCCTTGGGGTCTTCGCCCTTTTATGGAGTGGACCTTTGGTTTCCAGCATGTGGTTTTACCCGGATTGAGGGACTCTTCGTTTTATCAGCCAGAATGGGTTTTGAGACAGTTCGGTCGTCAGCAAATAATTTCTTTTCCGAGGAATGGGGTACTTTGTCCAGTTTCTTATATGGGTCTGGACTTCTCAAATGAGTTTCAGTTGGCTTGGGGAGATGATAGTGACCGTTGGGTTTCCGCTCCATTGTACCGGGGCAGCATTTTTCTTCCCGAGAGTTACTTGGATCATTTGCTTGGTACCGTCTACCGTGGCATTACTTGGGTAGATGCTCTTCGGGCTGAGTTGCTAGGAAGGGATTTTGAGCCCAGCAGTGCTTTGAGGTACAAGGAAGCTGCTGCTGATGTGAACAACATTCTGACCGACCCTTTCGGTACCCCTTTGGATGACTTTTATGCTCGGAGGCGCTCTGTTGCGCAGAAGATATCGGTCCGTATCAGTGTCCCTAGGCCCCCCAAGAAGAATAGGACTGATGGCTGTTCGGGTGGTCCTTCAAAGGCCAAGAGAAAATTAGATTTTTCCTAGTACCCCCGAGAGATTGCATTTAGAATAGACCACTTGTTTAGGATTTAATGTTTTAATGTCTTTTAATAGCTCAACATTTTCGTTGTAATGATAAGAATGATTTAGTGAATGAATAAAAATTGCATCTTGTTAATTTGAGAATGATTTGGGTATTTGTTTATGTTTTAGACCGCACCCGAAGGTTGCCTACGTTCCTCCAGTGTAGAGGCTCAGGTCTCCGTAGTTCAACCAAATGAAGACCATTTTTTTTTTGTGCACCCTGTTTTTTGCCTAGACCGCCCTTTCGGGTTTTCAATCTAGCGGGCTTCTTTTTTGCACGTGCTCTAATTTTTGCCTAGGCCGCCCTTACGGGTTTTCAACCTAGCGAGCTCTCTTTTTTTTTTTTATGGTCTTCGTTTATTAGACGTAAAACCTCTTCAAATTGTCGAGGTTGACTTCCTTTGGTAGTTGATCTCCGTCTAAGTCCACGAGTCGAACTGCACCGCCGCTTAGTATCTTCTTGACTACGTACGGACCAATCCATCGGGGTCCCCACTTTCCAAGGGGGTTCATGGCATTAGGAGGGTGTTGTCTTAGGACCAAATCTCCCACACTGATGTTTCGGGGCTTCACCTTCCTGTTGAAAGCCCTAGCCATTCTTTGTTGATATGCCCTCGTACGTTCGATTGCCCTTAGCCTTTTCTCGTCGAGTAGGGCTAGCTGTTCATATCGACTTTGCATCCAATCGAATTCATTGACTTGGTTCTCGAGGAGGACCCGCAGGGACGGAACTTCGAGCTCTATTGGTAGCACAGCCTCGGAACCATATACCAGTGCATAAGGAGTTTCTCCAGTCGCTGTCCGTATTCACGTGCGGTAGCCCCATAATGCGAGAGGTAACTTTTCGGGCCAATCCCTTCCAGTGGAGGCCATTTTCTTTACAATGGTCTCGATTGTCTTATTAGCTGCCTCGACCGCGCCGTTTGCTTGAGGGCGGTATGGAGATGACTTGTGCTTAGTAACCTTGTATTCTACCAGGAGTGCGTCCATCTCTTTCTCAAAGTGAGACCCGTTGTCTGAGATGATCTCATGAGGAACGCCGTAGCGGCACATGATGTGGGTTTTCACGAATTCGGCCACTTTCTTGGCGTTGAGAACTCGGTAAGCCTGTGCTTCGACCCATTTTGTAAAATAGTCCACGGCTACTAGGACGAAAGATTGTCCGTTGCTTCCAGTAGGGTGAACTTTGCCGATGATGTCTATGCCCCAACAAGAGAAAGGCCAAGGCGTAGTCATATTGTAAAGTTGTGAGGGTGGAGCGTGCTGTAGATTGGCATGGAATTGGCATTTGGCGCACCTCTTGACTTTCTCGATGCAGTCCCTTTCCATGGTACTCCAATAATAACCCATGTGGAGTATCTTCTTGGCCAACATAAACCCGTTCATGTGAGGCCCACATTCACCTTCGTGGATCTCATGCATTATTTCTTGAGCTTCGGTCTCATTTGCACATAGGAGATTGATCCCCTCGTGAGGCCTTTTGTAGACTCTGTCCCCCATCAGTACATATCGGGAGGCTAGTCTTTGCAATGCCATTTGAGACTTCTTATTGCTGTTCTCGGGATAAGTACCATCCTTGAGGAAATTCATGATATCTGCGTACCACGGGGAGTTTGCTTGGACCTCGTTGATCTCAATACTCATGCAGTATGCCGGACTGTTTCGTCGGGAAATTTTGAAGGGTTTCACCATTTTACCCTCAGGTATTTCGACCAGTGAAGCGATGGTGGCTAGTGCATCAGCAAAACGGTTCTTGTCCCTTGGCAGGTAATTGAAGGTGATTTCTTGAAATTGTTCAACCAACTCCTCGAGATGTTGACCATACCGTTGCAGGGTCGAGTCTTGAATCTTCCATTTTCCAGATGTCTGATTGATGATGAGTAAGGAATCACCGAATACTTCTAAACTTATGACATTTCTCTCGAGGGCTGCTTCGAGCCCCGCTATGCAAGCTTCATACTCAGCGGTGTTGTTAGTGGCTTCAAATTCAAGGCGGATGGCAATTGGAGTATACATGTCCTTTGGATCAACAAGTAACATCCCTATACCATACCCATGCTTATTGGCTGCGCCATCGAAAAAAAGTTGCCACTTATTTTCCTCTGTTGTAGCGCAAATTAAATGCTCGTCGGGGAACTGTACATCTTCCCCCTTCACTTCGTCACACGGAAATTCAGAGCTGATTGTAACCGGAAAAACCGTCCACAAATGAGCGGACTTCATAGTTGGCAGTTGAATCGACGAGCATGTCGATGTTTGGTAGCGGAAAATCATCTTTTGGGGAAGCTTTGTTCAAATCCCGGAAGTCCACACAAACTCGAACCTTGCCGTTTGCCTTTCTGACTGTCACAATGTTGGCTAGCCAAGTTGGATACTCAATGACTTTGATGAAACCCACACTGAGGAGCTTTTCAATCTCTTCTTTGACTTGTAGAGACCATTTTGGCTTGATCTTTTGAGCTTCTACTTTACTAGCTTGGCGTCCTCTTTGATCGGAATTCTGTGCTCCGCGACCTTTCTGTCCAAACCCGGCATGTCTTTGTATGACCATGCGAATACATACACAAATTCTCTGAGCAGTGCAGTCAGTTTGTCTTTGTCTTCCCCCTTGAAGAAGCTGCCAATCTTTGTTTCTTTCGGCTTTTCGTCAGTACCCATATTAACAGTATGCAATTCTTCATCAGCCCCTGGACCATTTTCACCACGACAACGAACCTGTTGAGCTAGTTCATTTAGATATGGAATGTTTTCGTGGTCTATTTCATCATAATTTGAATCGTTATTAACTTGTTCATTAAGTTTGTTATTAGTTAATTCATCATTTATGATGTTTGCAATCTCGGGGTACTCAGAAATATCAAATTTTTCATTAGCAAAGAAAGGAAACACACGCTCGGCTATGGCCTCCATATCCTCTTGGGTGAGGGTATTAGAAACACTCTCGGACTCGAAAGTAAGTGTGAGCCGCTCTTCCTTTGTTGCTGTGCGGGTTATGCAACCCATTTCTCGGACCAAGAAATCTTTGTACACTAAGGGCCCCTTCATTGAATACCAGTTGTTGATTGGCTCGGAGCTTGGCTGAATCTCGCTAATAGATGGGCTCTCCATTTCTGTGTTGTCGGAGATGGCGTTGACTTGACAATCGTCCATGATGGCAAATTCTTCGAACATGGAGGCTAGATCGGATAGTTCTTCCCCCACGATAATCTATACCTCGGACTCTATAGTCACTTTCTTGCCCCACCACTCTCGGGGTGACATCGGAGTAGGTTCCCTTTCTTGCGTCGGGAGTTCACAATCAGTGAAGATCTCGAGACCGGGCTTTCTGACGCCCTTATCGTTAACCCATGGTTCGGGAAAGATCATGTATGGAACATTTTCCCCTTGGAGAACAAAATAACCATTTAGTGTGTTGCGGTAGGGTTTCAAGTCAGGGATTTCATATCGTCGACCTTCTTTGCGAGCTTGGGTCTTTTGATTCTTGACTGCTTGCTCGTACTTCAAGTCATCCTTGGTAGGTTTGTATCCCAGACCAAATTTGTTCTTGACAAAAGGAACTACCACGGGGTGCAATATCCCTTGTTGATGCTTCCCCAGGCCAAGACCGGGAAAGTGATTCATGCTCCTCATCATGCGGAGGACTTTAGGATTGCCGGGGGCCCATTGTCTGTTTCCCCCTTCTTTGTCGATGGTGTTGACGCCGGAGAGAGTGGCATCTTCTATCCCATGTTGGACTTGGTGAACTAGTTGTCCCCCATTTCTGTGGATGGTGACATTCTCGACCATGACTATCTCGTCCCCATTTCTGATCTTGACACACTGATGGAGAGTGGAAGGTACCGCATTGGAAGTGTGGATCCAAGGTCGGCCCAGAAGTAAGTTGAATGAAGCAGGGACGTCAAGTACTTGGAATGGGACTGACATGATCATGCTTCCAAATTCGATATCAACTTCTAACATTCCCATGACTGTACGGGCAGTGCTGTCGTACCCTCTAATGACTTGTGCGGAGGGTTGTAAATCGGAGCTTTTGAGCCCCAGTATGCCCATGACTCGGCTTGGCATTAAGTTGAGTGCGGAACCACCATCTACTAGAACTCTTGAGATGGGTCTCCCCCTTGCCCTTACTTTGAGGTAGATGGCTTCATTGTGTTCGGACCCAAATGGCGGGAGGTCCATGTCGGCAAAAGTGATGACATTGCCGAAGTGAATGTGACCTATCATTGCTGTGAGGTCCTCAGGAGTCGTGTTGGGAGAGACTGATGTGTCATCCAAGTTCTTGATGACGAGGTCTCGGTGTTTCTTTGATGATGCAATAAGGTCCCAGATGGATATGTTGGCTTGCTGCAGTATTGGGAGAGATTGTGCTCGTTGTTACTCGGCCACTGCGAGTGAGCACGTTCACGGTCCCTTGTAGCTTCTTCTTCCTATTCTCTAAGACTTCCCTCATAATCTCATCATAATTCACAACATAACAAGAATTATCAAGTTTATTCATATCATCGGAGCCCTCATTCACAATTGGGATAGAATGAGTGGTTCCTTCAAACTCTCCTACCTCTATTACATTGACACCACCCTCATTAGGGATTATGAATTCCTTCTTGTCTATGAGGTCTTGGATGGTGTTGCGGATGGAGAAACAATCCTCGGTGAGGTGGCCGGTGCATTGATGATAGTCACACCATTTGTGGTGAGCATGATTGGGACGGAGCGGCTGTGGTTGCTTGTACCCTTGAAGAGGGGTGATTTGTCCTTTGGCCTTTAGAACTTCATAGGCCTCGGTGATGGTCATGCCGTTAAGAGGAGTGTAGACGCGGTCGTTTTGGAACCGCTTTCCTTGTGGTGGGGGAACCTTCTTGTAATTCCCCTTGTCAGTAGTAACGGCATTGACAGAAGCCTCTTTGTTTGAACTAGAGGCGGCCTTGTATCGGTAGGTAGGAGTGGCCTTTTTAATCTCCTTGAGCAAGTCATCCATGTGTACCCCCGCCTCATACATTTGGGAGAAGTCGGAGTAGCAAGCCCCACTTAGGTGGGTGCGGAGATCAATCTTGAGACATTTGAGAAAGATGTCCATTTGCTCTTTTGTGTTCGGCCTCTCAACAATTTCAGAGAGTTTTCCATTCCATCTCCTTGTGAAGTCAATGAAGGACTCTTTGTCTCTTTGAGTGGTATTCTCGAGCTCTTTCCTTGTGGGCCGGTGAGTGGTGTTTCCTTGATATTGATTCTTGAAGGCCAGCATAGCGGCATCCCAATCAAGACGGACAGTGAGCGGGAGAGTTGCATACCAATCCTTTGCCGCCCCCTCGAGGGTGAGAGGAAAGCATTGAGCCATAACTTTTGGGGAGACCTTCTTCGGAACCATAGCCCAAATATAAGTCTCGATGTGGGCCATCGGGCATGAGTTGCCCTTAAACTTGCTAATGCCGGGCATCTTGAATTTGTCGGGAAGAGCGGCCATCGTGCTCATGAGGATGGATGACTGATAAAGGCTTGTGTTGGATCCTTTTCCCATGTTGAGGACGTCAAATTTCTGATCAATGTAGGCCATGATGGAATCGACCATTTTGGGGTCGTTGTTATCGGTGCTTGGTCACCCCACTTTTTTGGTACGGGCACTGATATACGGGCTTTCAAACAAACCCTTGGTCCACTCTGATTCCTCATTGTCATTAACCCCCTTGTTCTTGGAGAGTTTGAGGAGCTTGGCCTTCAGTTGGTCAACCTCGGCCTCGTGGGCCTCCCTTTGACTGTCGACATGAGCTTGCCACAAGGCTTCTTTGGTTTGAGCCTCGTTGTTGAGAGTGGTGATTTGTTGTTGGAGTGTTTGAACCATGGCAGAAAGCTGTTCGAGAGTCATGGCGTTGTTGGTGTTGGAGTCGCCGGCCATTGATGATGTAGAATCTGTTAGAGTGATCGGTTCACGGACAAGCCTGTTGGATGAATCTCTGTAAATGCGGAGAGTACCAATCGGACCTATAATTGGAGAAGTATCCCTTGTCAGTCTCGGTTCACACTTTCGGTCCATGAAGAGGTTGAGAACACACAGTTGGGCACACGACTCGAACCACATAAGAAAAAGACTCTTTTTTTATTATTATTTATAAGTCGGAGGGAGTGGATCCCTTTTGGGGTTTCTAAGAAAATAATGGAATCGTCACACTAGTATATAGACCATTTCGCGGTCCCATATGCTCATCGGATTCCATCGCGCTTGTGAATCCTACATGTGTCGGGATTAAACTAAATTAATGTAGTAAAGCATACATGCGGGGATGGATTTTTTATTTTCGTCCAAGATAACCACTTTTGAGGACGGATTTTTATTGCGTCCGTTTCAACAAGTTGGCATGTATGATTTGAAAACATTAGTTTAGGGAAATCTCGGTACATGGAAACCGACTTGAGTCACGGAGTGTTAGACCCTAGACTAGAATTGTGTGGTTTGTGCTCGGCTTGAATATGAGGCTTAAAGGTCACCCTCGGCATGTAGTCATGAACTACGCCACGGGCTGAGGTTTACCGCTTCGAAAGAGCCAAGGTCGAGTGGAGCTTGAAACATTCTAGGACGGGCCTCGACGGGTTTAGGGTTGGACTTGTGCGACTCGATAGTGAGAAGTTTATAGGAGTAATGTGCACGTAGTGTGAGGTCTATCACGTGACAAAAATTTTTTTTTTTTTTTTTTTTTTTTTTTTTTTGAAAAGAAAAGATAAGAACACATAAACACATAAATTACAACTCCCGAATCACCCGTGTGACCGGTAAATAAAACATAAAAATAAACAGTCCAAGGGTTCAATTCTGTTCTGATGCAGGCAACTGTGCCCACACCCCACTGTTCTGTTCAGTCACTGAAACCTGTTCTTGCCCTGGAAATTGGCCCAGAAGCGCGCGCCTCGGGCTAGTGTTGTGGGAAGCGCGCGCCTGGCGCATAGAAACTCGGAGGCGCCCGCTTCTGGGCTCACCTGTCAGATTATCAGAAACTTATGGACTCAGGGGATTGCCCTAGTCCTGATTGTGTGATGGAACCCCTGCAATGTTTATTAGCACGAAATAATAGGAAGAATAGGAAGAACACATGGAAGGCGGGCGATTCTGAAATTTGACTCGGGACGCGCGCGCTTTGGACCATGAAGGTCCGAGGCGTGCGCTTCCCATGTCAATTTCCAGAATGCCTAGAAAAGTGAATTATGAGCAGAAACACAAGTTTAACCCTCTTATGTCCCCAGCAGAGTCGCCACTGTAGATACCCCGGGGAACCACGGCTTGGCTAGAGCGCGTGAATTAACCTAGGATGTCTAATTGTGTTTTAGAGTCGCCACCCACGTTTTTGAGGAACGTAAGAAAACCTAATGTTTATGAGCCTAAGTTTAATTTAAGAAAACAGAGATTCTTTGGGATGAGGGGTTCGGGGGTTAGGTTACGAAATGGGAAGTACTTAAACACCCATTTCGCCCGAGCAAAGTCGGTCTTGTTTGTTCATAATTCACTTTTTAAGATAAATGTGTGCTTCCTATTAAAATGATGATGAAAAGGGGTTTTAGAGTTTGAAATGTAGGGAGATGACTCCTAGGCCAATTCAATGTAATGAAAGGAACGTTGGTGTCATGTCCCAAATGGTTTTGGGTGATTGCAAATTTGATTGAAGAAGAAGAAGAAGAAGAAAAAGAAGAAGAGAAAGGAAATGTTTAAGACCTTTAACTATAGTATCCTTCAAAAAGAACCTCTTGTAAAGCCTTGAAGAAGAGATTGAATACTTTGTTGAAGAAGTCCCAAGAAAAGTCTATGAAAGAAGTGAGTAAAAAAGGTTTGAAAGTAATGATTTTTTCCCAGTCCTCCTCCGATGATGGATTGGAGGGGTTTTTATAGTTGAAAAGTGACTGTTTTTGGAGCCAAACGGAGTCTCCAAGAAATCTTTCCCGGGCAAAATCATGTATAATGAGCAAGGGAGAGATTCTTGGGCAGAATCTGTAACTGACACGCCCCAGAAGCGCGCGCATCCCACCTAGGCGGCGGAAGGCGCGCGCGTCTGGCCTCAAGGGGTGGAGGCGCGCGACTCTGAGAAGCAATTTCTGACAGAATGGACTAGAAAGTTAGAACTGTTATTCAGTTTAGTCCCGGGACTTAACGGAGTCCGTCTGGAACTTAACCAAAGTAACAGAAACTAACAGGAAACACTTAAAAGAGGGAGAAACACAAAATCAAGTGTGAAATCGGGGTGAGCGGTCCAAGGCGGGGTGTCTACAATCTGTTGTGTAGATCTTACACTCACCAAGGACAGGATTCCCCCTGCAATGAGAATGATGCGTTTAATGCGCTACCTCCCGGGGCTTGGCCTTGGAAGGAAACTCCAAAGGACCCACAAGATTGTTGAGATCAAAGAGCAAAAGACGCTCCATGGATTGGGATACAAACCCACCCCCGAGGACCTTAGGGTGGATAAGGAAATGGCTCGGAAAATAAGTCAAGCCAGGGCTCAAGGGATCCCATTTAAGGCTCCCAACCTCCACCCTTACACTTTCGATATGAGCCGCTACTTTGTGAGAGGAGGGGTCGAAACCGAGGTCCCCGAGCCGAAGAAGCCCATGGTGACCAATTGGGATAAGCTACAAGAGGATCTCAAAAGATTCTGGGGGATGGTGGCTAACCCCGTAAGGAGGGAATTTCTAGACGCACCTAAGATGACCGGTCCTACCGAGACCACCATGAGTCACAAATACACCCTTAAAGGAGTGACCGAGATGGTAAGGGAATTTGAAACCTTGTCTACAATGGAGGTTGACCAAGAAAGGAAACACGTTTGGGGTCGAAATAGTAGATGCAAGTTGGAGGAGATAGCTCCCAAGCGCGCCACCAAGGAAGTCATGGACGACGAATGGAATGGTGTGGTAATGCAAGGAATGTTTGGGGAGGATTTGGTCGTGCCTGATCTAATTGTCCTCGAAAAGGGAATGATTGCTGTGATAAGGGATGGATCTCCTGGGATCTTTGACCCTCGCACCTTGGTAAGCCCGACGGACATGCCTCTAAAGAATTGGGTGACTTTCTCTGGACCGGTGGAAAGCAAGGAGGAAATGACCACGAAGCTTGGACTGGTTCCCCGCCCCCTAGAGTCAAGTGTCATAGGGTCCAATGTAGTCGAGTCCCCTCAATCTCTTGTCTTTGAATTTGAGTCTTCCTCCTCCAAGGGCCTCACACCCGAGGATTATGAACTTGTAGCCAACATTGTATTTCCGTTTGCATTGAATGAAATGATAGACCTTTCCGAGTATCCCCTCATTACCAACTTATTAGATGATAAATTAACTAATAATCTAAAAACAGTTAATGATGAATCACCTAATAATGCAGACACACTAAACGAACAAAACATTAAACAATCATCAAAGCAGGTTGCTGACCGAGAGGAAAGTCGTGCCCAAGCTGCCGAAGAGGTTTTAACTAAGGTGAATTTGGGGACCGAAAATGAGCCGAAAGAGACACAGATTGGTAGCTACTTCAAAGGAGCCGAAAGGGAAGCTTTGGTTGAGCTACTTAAGGAATATGTGGATGTGTTTGCTTGGTCTTATAAAGATATGTCAGGGTTGGATTCTTCGATCGTTGAACACAGGATCCCCGTGGATCCCGAAGTGAAACCTGTCAAGCAAAAGCTTCGGCAAATCAAACCAGAATGGTCTTTGCAAGTCAAAGAGGAGATTGAGAAGTTGCTCCGGGTCGGCTTCATAAGGGTAATAGAGTACCCCTCGTGGCTATCCAACATAGTAACAGTCACAAAGGCCAACGGAAAGGTCCGATGCTGTGTCGACTTTAGGAATCTCAACAAGGTGAGTCCCAAAGATGATTTCCCCCTCCCGAACATCTACATGCTTGTAGATACAACCTCTAGTTTTGAGGTCAAATCTTTTGTGGATGGTTTTGCCAGATATAACCAGTTAAGATGGCTGAGGAGGACCAGGAGAAGACCGCCTTCACAACCCCCTGGGGGACCTTTTGCTACACCGTGATGCCTTTTGGATTGCGAAATGCTGGGGCTACCTACCAAAGAGCGGCAACCGCACTCTTCCATGATATGATCCATAAGGAGATAGAGGTGTATGTCGATGACATGATTGTGCATTCCAAGGGCACCGGCGGGCAGCACTTGATAGACTTGAGAAAGTTCTTTGACAGGCTTAGGAAGCACTCCATGAGGCTCAATCCAGCCAAGTGAACTTTTGGGGTTTCTCGAGGAAAGGTTTTGGGGTACATGGTCACTGAACGAGGTATCGAAATTGATCCCCAAAAGGTGAAGGCAATTGTGGAAATGAGGCCACCACGCACCCAAACAGAGGTAAAAGCCTTCATGGGGAGGTTGCAATACATTAGCCGCTTCATAAACCAGCTTACTCCCACATACGAACCCATCTTCAAAATTGCTAAAGAAGAATGCCGAGGTTGAGTGGAATGAGGAATGTCAAAGAGCCTTCGACAAGATTAAAGCCTATCTCATCCACCCACCAATCCTATGCCCCCCGCACAAGGACAAGCCACTCTTGCTCTATCTAACGGTGACTGAAACATCAATAGGAGCAATGTTGGCCCAAGAGAAGAAGGATTCGAAGGTAGAAAATGCCATCTACTTTGTGAGCCGTAAGCTACAAGGGAGCGAGCTCAACTACTCCCCAATTGAAAAGACTTGCGCCAGATTGGTATAGGTCGTAAGAAAGTTGAAGCATTACATGCATGCCCACCCAATACAGCTCATCTCCAAGATAGACCCCATCAAGTGCTTGTTGGAAAAGCCATTTTTGTCCATGAGACTCGCCAAATGGTCTTTCTTCCTAGCCGAGTATGATATGAGTTATGTGTCAAGAAAGGCAATCAAAGTAAGGGTCTTAGCGGAATATTTGGCGGATTTCCCTAGTAATGAGGAAAAGGAGCCCGAGCCGCAATTCCCTGATGAAGAGATTTTTGCCCTCGAAGGGGAAAATAGGTGGCAATTGTTCTTCGACGGTGCCGCCAATAAAAGAGGGAATGGCATTGGATTGCTCTTGGTCGACCCAAAAGATGAGCACACCCCCATTGCCATCAAGTTAAACTTCGATGTAACCAACAATGCCGCGGAATATGAGGCATGCACGGCCGGCTTGGAAGCAGCCCTGGAAAGGAATGTGAAAGAATTGGAGGTATACGGAGATTTAGCTTTGATCATCAACCAAGTCTCCAACAAGTGGAAAACACTGGACCCTGGTTTGCAGAAATATCATGCCTACATGGAAGATCTCATGACACAATTCAAGGAAGTTAGCTTCCACTACTTGCCGAGGGACCGGAACCGTTTCGCCGACGCCTTAGCTACTTTGGCCTCATTAGTAGAAATCCCCGAGGGAAAGTCAATAAAACCTTTCCAAGTTGGGAGGAAAGAAAATCCGGCATACTGTTATGAGATTGAGGCTACCCCAGAAAAGGTGGAGGAGCCATGGTACAACCAGATTTACCGATTCCTCAAGGAAGGAGAAACTTCCTTCATGAATGAAAAGGGAGAATATGTGGATAGGGTAAAAGTTAAAAGCATGATGGCACTCAAATGGCTAGCATCCCACTATGTCATCTTGGGGGACATCTTGTACAAAAAGCGCCATCAAGGCCTCCTCCTTAGGTGTATAAGCATGGAAAAAGAAAAAGAGCTCATGCAAGAAGTTCATGGCGGAGTGTGTGGTCCTCATATGAATGCGAGGGCATTAATGCAAGTCATCTTACGGATGGGCTACTTTTGGATCTCAATGGAGACCGATTGCATACAATTTGTGAAGAGGTGTGATAAGTGTCAGCGGTTCTCTAACCTCAACCACCTACCTCCTCACCATCTCTACTGTATGACCACGCCATGGCCTTTTTCGACATGGGGTGTTGACATCATTGGGAAAATTTCCCTGCCCGGGAGCAATGGCCATGAGTTTATCTTGGTAGCTGTGGATTACTTCACAAAGTGGGTAGAAGCTAAATCCTACAGGGTCCTCACTTCCAAGAAAGTTGCGGGATTTATAAAGGAAAACATCATGTGTCGGTACGGGGTCCCAAACGAAGTTATCACCGACAACGGCTCGCACTTCAAAGGTGAATGCGATCAATTACTGGGAGAATTCTGAGTCACTCGTCACAAATCCTCCCCATATAGGCCCCAGACCAATGGTGCAGTGGAGGCCGCCAACAAAACGCTCGAAATGATTATTAAGAAAATGGCAACACGGGGAAGAGATTGGCCCGAAAAGCTACATCTAGCACTGTGGGGCTACCCGACCTCGGTTAGAACTGCCACTGAGGAAACCCCTTTTGCTTTGACTTATGGAATGGAAGCCATGCTCCCAAATGAGCTGGAGGTACCGTCATTGAGAATTTTGTTGGAAACAAAATCCATGAGGTTTATTGGCTTCGGAGCCGGCATGATGAATTGGCCTTGTTGGACGAACATCGTCTGAAGACAATGGAGCACATCCGCACCTACCAAGGGAGAATGGAGCGAGCTTTTGATAGAAAGGTGAAGCCCTGACAAATTCGGGTAGGAGATTTGGTCCTTAAGGAAAAACCCCCCGGGAGGTCTAACCCCGACGGAAAATGGGAGCCCGTGTGGATCGGTCCCTTCGTGGTACAGGAAATCTTCTCAGGAGGTGCAATGAGGCTTGAGGACTTGGATGGAAACCCCTTCATGAACCCAGTCAACGGTGATAAGCTCCGTCGTTACTTTGTTTAAATAAAAATAAAACTTGTAGGTGCCAAAAGAATATACCCACCTAGCTTGAAAACCCATTTGGGCAGTCTAGAGAAAAAACAGGGTCGCACCCAAAAATTGTAAAAAGTAAACTACGATGACCTGAGCCCCTTAGTCTCATTTGTAAGAGGGGAACGTAGGCAGCCAATTATTGGTCCGGTCTAAAAAATAAATGAAAATCAAATTTGGTTTCGAGCAAAGACTCCATGTGAATGCAAATTGGCTTCATAAGTGACCATTTTCATTACAGTTAAAACACTTCTTTGATGAGTTCAAGCACGGTCTACTCTCGATTCAGCTAACATGCCTAAGACATAACTAAGATAACTAAAACGAACTAATGTGTCTGCAATGGCAATGGGTGGATACATGGAAATGTAGGACTATCACTGTTCCTCGTCCCTCCGCTTCTTCCTTTGACTTCTTCGAGTCTTCTTTTTCCGCACCTCAAAGAGGTTGATCTCCCCTCTACCATGATCGGGTACCCTCCCGACATCCTAAACCAGCCCGGTTACCCTCAAAGCCGCGTTGGCAGCTGCCCGAGCTCGAAGATCTTCCATTCGTGCCTCTACCCTAGGCATCACAGCCATTCTCCTATTAGCCAAGGCTTGATAGTCCTCGACAATGTCTCCAGTAATGTTATGGCCACTCGCCACGGCCTCGGTCTCTCTCAAAACCCTGCTAGGGTCATGATTCCCACCAAGAATAGCCTCACGCCTCTCCTCAATGAGCCTCTGAGTCTGTCCCATAGTCTGTTCATACCAGTCCAAGTAGACCGTGGTTAGAACCATGCTGGCTGCACGCCCAAGAAGCACCCGAGCCGGAAAGAGGGAATAAGTCCACAATCGGGAAAGAAGTGAAATAGTGGAAGAATCCCATATAGACAAAGGTGGAAGCTTCAAATGATCCGGGTTAACACCGGACCACTCCAACAGTAGAGTCTGCAGTAATCCAAACTGACGACATACCAAAGAAGGGATGTAGTAAGACAATCCCAAGAGTCCCGTCACCCGAACAAAAGGGGAACTGTCCTGATACTCCCACACCGAGCCGATACGCCAATGTGGGACCGACCAATGGATCTCGGCAGTCGTGATGCGACCCATGTAAGCCTCCCAGTCACTCTGAATGAAATCCAAAAGGATGCCTCTTAAGGAATAAGACCACGGTCTGTGAGAGACAGGAGCCTCGGGAACAGTCATCAACCTCTCCCTCAACCATAAAGTGAGTAAGGCGGGGCTACCGTTACGCATGAAGCCGTCTCCCAAACCCAAGCGGTCCATGCCATGAAGGGTTTCGCCCAAGATCAAGGGGACAATATCCTTCCCCGCACGGCACTCCTCTAGGATGCTCAGTAAAACCCTATGACAAGTACCTTTGGAGCCAACCATGTAGAAAAAGGCAAGAATAAACAAACCGAAATCATTCCAAGAAGCCTCATCCATGCGCTCCATGAACTTCTCGGGGAGATCCGAAATGTCAATGAAAGTGTGATTAAGGACCATGCATTGGGCCCCTCCCAGAGGAATGTCGAGAAGAGAGACCAACCTTTCGACACACATGATGTCATCAACCGAGGGAAGAGCAATGACCTCCGTGTCCACGCCACCCACTAAAGCATTGAAATCCTCATAGGTTGGAGTGATTTCGTTGTAGGAGAAGCAATATACATGTCTCCTGACATCCCAAAAGGACGCAACGGCTCTTAATAGCTCAAGATCCGGGATAAACTCCTTGAGAGACCACAGAGACTGAAGACCAAATTTGGACCGGAAAACTCCCTTGTGACTCCTCATATGGTGCCGCATCCAAAGCCGAAGGTTACCCTCAAAGCATTCTTGATGAATTTTGGACAATTTTGGTGGTTTTTCCATAAGAAAAGGCTCCATGAAAGAGAAATCTTTCGAAATGAAGATGATGAACTGATTGATGAACCTCAGACTGTGGCATTTAAGAAGATGACCAGGCCTGGAACAAAATTAAATGAAAAAGGAGTGTTTCCTCTCCTAGCCGTACGGCTACTTTAGCCCTACCAGAATTAATGATTTCTTGTTGAGAGTTAGCTTTGTGGTACTACCCATTCAAAGCCCCTTCCCAATCAATGTCATAAATACCCCCGAAAAGGGCCCCTTTTGGCTCATGCAACTTGAATTGAACCTAGAAAAATTAGGTTCCCAATTGAAAATGAAAACCGGACAGTCCATAGATGGACGTAAGACCAGTACCTTGTGAAATTGACCCGGCCGTGTTTTGTAAGCCCGAGTCAAGAATATGAACCTTGTGAAATTGACCCGGCCGTGTTTCGTAAGCCCGAGTCAAGAATATGAACCTTGTAAAATTGACCCGGCCGTGTTTCGTAAGCCCGAGTCAAGAATGTGAACCTTGTGAAATTGACCCGGCCGTGTTTCGTAAGCCCGAGTCAAGAATGTGAACCTTGTGAAATTGACCCGGCCGTGTTTCGTAATCCCGAGTCAAGAATGCGAACCTTGTGAAATAGACCCGGCCGTGTTTCGTAAGCCCGAGTCAAGAATGTGAACCTTGTGAAATTGACTCGGCCGTATTTCGTAAGCCCGAGTCAAGAATATGAACCTTGTGAAATTGACCCGGCCGTACTTCGTAAGCCCAGGTTAAGAATGTGAAATTAGCCCGGCCGTACTTCGTAAGCCCAGGTTAAAAATGTGAAATTAGCCCGACCGTACTTCGTAAGCCCAAGTTAAGAGTGTGATTTAGCCCGACCGTACTTCGTAAGCCCAGGTTAAGAATGTGAAATTAGCCCGGCCGTACTTCGTAAGCCCAGGTTAAGAATGTGAAATTAGCCCGGCCGTACTTCGTAAGCCCAGGTTAAAAGTGTGATTTAGCCCGGCCGTACTTCGTAAGACCAGGTTAAGAGTATGATTCAGCCCGGCCATACTTCGTAAGCCTAGGTTAAGAGTGTGGTTTAACCCGGCCGTACTTCGTAAGCCCAGGTTAAGAATGCGAATTTAGGAAGTTAACGTGGCCGTTCTTCGTAAGTCCAGTTAAAAATATGAAAAATTGTCTTTTGGCCGTCCGACGTGACATAAGACCATTAGGCGTGGTGAGATGTATCCTTTGGCTGTCCGGCGTGACGTAAGACCAGTAGGTTCAACGAGATTGTCTTTTGGCCGTCCGGCGTGACGTAAGACCATTAGGTGTGGTGAGATGTGTCCTTTGGCTGTCTGGCGTGACGTAAGACCATTAGGTTTTGTGAGAATGTGCCATTTGGCAGTCCGGAATGACATAAGTCCATTAGGCTCCGTGAGATTCGTCCTTGGCCGTCCGGCATGACGTAAGACCATTGGATTTTGTTGACCCGGCCGTACTTCGTAAGTCCAGGGTAGAAAGTGAAATCGTGAAAATCCCGGTCGTACCTCGTAAGCCCAGGATGAAAGTTAAAGATGTTATCGCCTCGACAGCCCTTGGTAGGGCGTAAGGCCAGTATAGTCATGATTAGGTTAAGAAAACCTTTATCCCCGAGAGTGGCCAGGTTAGAGAAAACCTATCAATATGTCCCGGTAGTCCTTAGTCGGATGTAAGACCAGTTATCCTCGAGACAACCCTCTCCGATAGAGCCAAGTCAATCGAGTCTAGCCTCTGAGCCATGCCCATCATTTGAGCCTCTAAGCCATGCCAGCTCCCTTTGGTCAACCCACTCCTAATAGGGCCAAGTTGACGAAGCCCGGCCTTTGAGCCATGCCTGTTTAGGAAAGGATAAGTGGATATCCACCTAAGGCCCATAGGTTTGAGTAGCCTTAGAATCTCTCACCCAAATCGGCTATGCCGTCCTCCCATCAAAATGGGATGCTTATAGGTTTGAGTGGCCTTAGAATCTCTCACCCAAATTGGCTATGCCGTCCTCCCATCAAAATGGGATGCTTATAGGTTTGAGTAGCCTTAGAATCTCTCACCCAAATCGGCTATGCCGTCCTCCCATCAAAATGGGATGCTTATAGGTTTGAGTAGCCTTAGAATCTCTCACCCAAATCGGCTATGCCGTCCTCCCATCAAAATGGGATGCTTATAGGTTTGAGTAGCCTTAGAATCTCTCACCCAAATCGGCTATTCCGTCCTCCCATCAAAATGGGATGCTTATAGGTTTGAGTAGCCTTAGAATCTCTCACCTAAATCGGCTATGCCATCCTCCCATCAAAATGGGATGCTTATAGGTTTGAGTAGCCTTAGAATATCTCACCCAAATCGGCTATGCCGTCCTCCCATCAAAATGGGATGCTTATAGGTTTGAGTAGCCTTGAAATTCTCTCACCCAAATCAGCTATGCCGTCCTCCCATCAAAATGGGATGTTTATAGGTTTGAGTAGCCTTGAAATTCTCTCACCCAAATCGGCTACGCCGTCCTCCCATCAGATTGGGATGCTTATTTTGACGACAACCCCGCTTTCTTCAAAAGCGACGTTGCCGAGGGCCTCTGTAAGTACCCCAATCTGAAAATGACCTAAATAGAGGAATTCTTAGTACCATTCAGGGATAAGCCAATGGGCCAGGACCTCACTAGAATGAACATGATATTCCAGGACTAAACTGGAATTAAACTTAGAAAAATCCAGAAGCTCGCCAAGTCGAGTCGTACGGATAGTTTGGGTACTTAGGGCCCCTAGACGTGCGGCTGGTTTGGGTGCCCTCAGTCCCTATAAATTGAACCCCATGCTGATCATTTCATGGGGGAGAAAAATGTTTGTGAGTTGAAACTCTGCCAGTTTGAGAGCAGAAAGTGAGTGATATACACCTTTGAGTGATTAGAGAAGAAGATAGGCCATAACCACAATAGGTGAGGCCTCCTTCTCCCCATCTTCTTCTTCATCTCAAACTCTTTTTATCTTTGTTAATATTACATGTTTATCTTGCATTACTTCTTCTTGTTCTTGCAAAGTCTTGTCCATTTCAAGCACTTTATATTTCTTGCAAGTCTTGTCCATCTCAAGCACTATATCTACATATTATACAAGTCTTGGCCTTTCCAAGCTATATATATTATGATTATATGATCCAAATCATGAGGTGATTCAAGGTGCCCTTCACGCCCTAGTGTTTGATTTATGGGATAAAACCTAGGATGATCATGATTTGTTACATTTCATGTTGATGTTATTCTTGTTTGGCCATGAGAGTCATGATTGGGGGATAAAGTTTCAATCTTTATCATCCCAACCATGGCCTAGCCATAAATCACCAAATATAGGACATAAAGATTTGATCTTTATGTCATATTTGTGTCCCTAAAGGTTTAATCTTGTGTAATAAGTCCATTTTGGTGGTAAAGTTGCAATCTTTATCCACCAAATGGTCATTTTGGTTTGAATGTCATGTTCATCAACTTTTCATAAAATTCTCCAATGATTGCCCTTGATCACACCCAAAACTTTGTTTTTAGGGCTCCTTTGATGATCAAGGTCCATAGGAATGAACTCTTCAAGGTTTTGTTGTTAATCATAAACTGGAAATCAGCATTCCAGTCCAGTTTCAGCAAAGATCCTCTGTTTTGACTGAAACTGGACTGTCTTTCTGATAAACTGTAAAAATGCCATGGGGAGCCCTCCCCATCCGTACGGCTACTTTGGCCGGGGAGGGCATCTTTCATTTTTCTCCTTTTCTGGCCAAAAGGTTTGCAAAATAAACCCTTTCTGTTAAATAACTAACTGGATTTGCTAAGCAGTCAGTTTCTCCCCTTTTTAAAATACACACACACACACATGCACTTTCGTTAACTAACACAAGGGAGACTCGGCTTTGCCCGAGGCGGCTTGGGTGACGTGAAACTCTTCCCAAGACGTAACCTGACCTCCGAAATAAGAGAATCTCTAACCTTTTCTTTCGTTGGGTTAAATAATTAACAAAAGTGGCGACTCCGTTATCTTTGGCGTGTTAACCGTGTTTGGCATTTTTCCCCCCGTGGAAACCACGTCGCGTTCCCCGTGCGCACGGGGCGGGAGCCTTACAGCGCCTCCCATGTAAAATGCGCCAGGCGCGCGCTTCCCACAACACCAGCCCGAGGCGCGCGCTTCTGGGCCAATTTCCAGGACAAGAACAGGTTTCAAGGACTGAATAGAATAGTGGGGTGTGGGCACAGTTGCCTGCATCAGAACAGAATTGGACCTTTGGACTGTCTTAATTTTGTGTTTATTTACCGGTCACACGAGTGATTCGGGAGTTGTAATTTGCGTGCTTATGTGTTTTTATCTTTTCTTTAAAAAAAATAAAAAAAAATTGTCACGTGATAGACCTCACACTACGTGCACATTACTCCTATGAATTGCTCACTATCGAGTCGCACAAGTCCATAACCCCAAACCCGTCGAGGCCCGTCCTAGAAAGTTTCAAGCTCCACCCGACCTTGACTCTTTCGAAGCGGTCAACCTCAGCCCGTGGCGTAATTCAAGACTACATGCCGGGGGTGGCCTTTAAGCCTCTCTTTAGCCGAGCACAAACCACACAATTCTAGTTAGGGTCTAACACTCCGTGACCAAGTCGGTTTTCATGTACCGAGATTTCCCTAAACGAATGTTTTCAAATCATACATGCCAACTTGTTGATACGGACGCAATAAAAATCCGTCCCCAAAAGTGGTTATTTTGGACGAAAATAAAAAAATCCGTCCCCGCATGTATGCTTTACTACATTGATTTAGTTTAATCCCGATACATGTAGGATTCATAAACGTGATGGAATCCGATGAGTATATGGGACCGTGAGATGGTCTATATACTAGTGTGACGATTCCATTATCTTCTTAGAAACCCTAAAAGGGACCCCGTCCCTCCGACTTATAAAAAAAAAAAAAAAAAAAAAAAAAAAAGAGTCTTTTTCTTATGTGGTTCGAGTCGTGTGCCCAATGTGTGTTCTCAACCTCTTCATGGACCGAAAGTGTGAACCGATACTGACAAGGGCTACTTCTCCAATTATAGGTCCAATTGGTACTCTCCGCGTCTACAGGGAATCATCCAACAGGCTTGTCCGTGAACCGATCACTCCAACAGCTTCTACAATGGCCGGCGACTCCAGCACCAACAACGCCATGACTCTCGAACAGCTTTCTGCCATGGTTCAAGCACTCCAACAACAAGTCTCTACCCTTAACCAATAGGCTCAAAACCACTTGGGACATGACACCAATGTCTCTTTCATTACATTGAATTGTCCTAGGAGTTATCTCCCTACATTCTAAACAATAAAACCCCTTTTTATCATTATTCAAATAGGAAGAACACATTTATCTTTAAAGTGGATTATGAACAAACAAGACCGACATTGCTCGGGCGAAATTGGTGTTTAAGTACTTCCCATTTTGTAACCTAACCCCCGAACCCTTCATCTCAAATAATCTTTATTTTTGTAAATCAAACTTAGGCTCATAAACATTAAGTTTTCTTACGTTCCTCAAAAACGTGGGTGGCGACTCTAAAACACAATTAGACATCCTATGATAATTCACCGCTCTAGCCAAGCCGTGGTTTCCCGGGGTATCTACACAAGTAAGATTCATTTTTTTCTTGTTTATTTTTTATAGTATCTGTTATTCAATTTATTGGTGTACTGATTTTTATTTATTGTGGATTACAGGGGAACAATAATGTTTCGTTTTATTTTTGGCGAGTTTACGTATATTTTGTACAAGGAGAATATTCTTTCGTTCAAGGAAAAAGAGTGGCTATTCACTGAAATCATTGATGTATGGGTTTCTCTGGTGAACAAGTACCAAACAGATGGTAAAAGAGTGTTTTTCTCTTCATCGTACAGTGTAAGTGTTACTTATCATGTAATACTTTATACTAATATATGTAACACATTTATAGTATAAAAGTAATACTTTAAAAGAATAAATGTCACACTTGTAGATTTATAAGTAACACTTATATTAGAAAATATATTATAAAATATAACAGTTGTATACAATAATAGTAACACTGATTGTTTTTATTTATTCGATAGGCATATTTTGGATTCAGTTTGTAAGTGTTACTTATCATGTAATACTTTATGCTAATATGTGTAACACATTTATAGTATAAAAGCAATACTTTAAAAGTATAAATGTCACACTTGTAGATTTACAAGTAACACTTATATTATAAAATGTAACAGTTGTATACAATAATAATAACACTGATTGTTTTTCTTTATTCGATAGGAATATTTGGATTCAGTTTGTAAGTTTTACTTAATCATGTAATACTTTATGCTAATATGTGTAACACATTTATAGTATAAAAGTAATACTTTATAAGTATAAATGTCACACTTGTAGATTTACAAGTAACACTTATATTATAAAATGTAACAGTTGTATACAATAATAGTAACACTGATTGTTTTTCTTTATTCGATACGAATATTTGGATTCAGTTTGTAAGTGTTACTTATCATATAATACTTTATGCTAATATCTGTAACACATTTATAGTATAAAAGTAATACTTTAAAAGAATAAATGTCACACTTGTAGATTTACAAGTAACACTTATATTATAAAATGTAGCAGTTGTATACAATAATAGTAACACTGATTGTTTTTCTTTATTCGATAGGCATATTTGGATTCAGTTGTTAAAGGGATTGGTGGTCTTGCAACTCATGAAGCAAATATGAGAGAGTGTTGGGCAAATTGCTTGAAGAACTCTGGTCATGATATAACAAAAGCTGAAATGGTTAGTAATATTTTTATTTTTATTATTATTATATATTTTTTAAGTTCTGTTATGCACATATGTTAAAATTTTAATGGCTGATTACATTATCTTTTGTTTGTGTTTTATAGATATTTGTTCCAGTTAATATTAGAGGTCATTTCTTCTGTGTTGTTTTGAATTTTCGATTGAGAAAAGTTCAAGTTCTTGACAACCGAAATTATGAAGATTAAATGATATGGAATGTGTCTCTTCAGACCATATTCAGTGACATTGTTAAAATTATGGTATGGATATACTTTTTAAGCTAGCATTTTTTTTTATAAATTCATTTGATATGATGTTTTTTTTATATATTTTTCTTAGGTAAAACAGTTGTTCAAATTTGTTCGGGAGTTGAACCTTCCTTATGGGAAAGATTTGGTTAATTCTTAGGTAAAACATTTGTAAATCTGATATAAAAAAAAGACTAATGTAACACTGTAGATTAACAAATGTAACACTTTATATAAAAAATGTAACACTTCTAAATTAATTTTAAAAACTAAAACAGACTAATATTTAGAGTTTTTGTACCAAATTCTCGAGGTACTTCACTGCTAATTGCTTCAGATGTTTTTTTTCTTTCCCTTTTTCAATACCATTCTTTACATTTTTTTTTCCTTCCTTTTGTAACTGAGCAACCAGGGTCCAAAATTATAGTTTTCGTTGATGTGCTCAAAACATGTGATGATTCACTTTGTTCTTGTTGACCTTTAAGAGAAGATATAGCAAGAAGATCTTTCTCATAACTTTCTTTTAGTATTTTTCTTGCTTCCTCGTAATCTTGGGACTCCAATACCAGATTGTAATATTTTTGTGTCATCTCGTGCCTCCATGGAATAACACTAAGACTTTTTTGATTGCTTTGTATGTTCCCGAAAATATCCCATACAGATGATTTTGCTGTTCTAGTCCATCTTTTTAGAATAAACTTCTCTGGTATCTTCATATGATTTTGTTGATAGAGAACTCTTATCACATGTCGACACATAATACCACATTCTTCAAAGTATTTACATGACCACTGTAAAAAATCTGCTGTTTGACCAACCATCAGGTATCTCATCAATCCTTCTTTACTTTCATATGCAGAAACTTCGTAAGTTGTTATCATTTCATCCTTATCAAAAACCACGCATTTTCTTCCAACTGATTGAATGAATTGCTTCTGGAATTCTTAAAAACCTCCAAAATATATACTTTAGATGCATGTTTAAGCAACCCAGTTAATGGCACAATACAAGCTGGAATTGATTTTGAAGATTTGAACTCATCTTGTTTTTCATTCATTCTCCAATTCATCAACAGCTTCTGAAAAATGTAATAAAACTCTGTCAAACTTGTTGTATTTTTCACGTTGTTTCCCATTGCACTATTTGTACTCTCACTTTTTTGCGAGGAATGAATGCCAGTTGAGAAGAAATCCTTGTTTAAAGTTGTTGACCATTTGTGCCTTAAATCATATAACCGCTTAAACCATGCTTCATTTTCCAAATGGTAATTGTTAGGATTTATTGTTAGTACACCCATCTTAATTTGATTGATCCATGCCACGTGTTTTTTTATGGACTTTAGGACCGCATGTAATGAAGTTTTACTTCAATTTTTAGATAAGTCCATTTCTAGATTTTTGTTTGTCTAGGCTGAGTATCGTTCGGTTTTACTCCTCGCGGTTTGGTGTCTCAAGTCGTCATCTTTGAGCCGCCAGCATGGAACCTTAAGCCCTTCATCAAACCACAGTCTGTGGCTTTGATGAAACTGCACATCAAGTTCATCCTTCAACCATCATTTAGATACTTAGAGCATTTGATTTCTTTCCACACACACACCCGATTTATATGATCACATAGATTATATACTTCAAAAACACCGGTTGTTATTATAGCTTAGGTTAGACTTATTGTTTAGAGTTTAGATTCATCTTATAAAACCTCCTCTAAATTAATACAAGTCTCATAGCTATTAGAAAATCCTAGACTAACCATCTAGGTAGAGGACGTAGTTCATTTAAGAACGAACCTCTTCAATTTGTGTGTTTAATCTTTATTTTATGTCTTGTTATTTATCTTTCTTATTTGTGGTCTTTAACTTGTCTCCATATACGAAATGACTTGAAAGATGAATTGTATTTTCCTTTGAACTTTAAGTTTAACTATTCAGTTGCATCATAGTGTTTTTTCAACCTGAGTCAAACTGCCCAACTCTTTAAATATCCTATTTGGCCAAACCGCAAACTCCACTGTGCATTTTATCAGTTCGGTTCTTGTGCTTTGAACCGCAGTTGGCCAAACTGATAAGTACTCGGTTGATTTTAAGGGTATTTTGGAAAAAGTTTTGGACCGCTATTCACCCCCCCCCCCTCTAGCGGTTCTATACCCTTGTTGCCCTCTGGGACTAAAGTGGTATCAGAGCATATCCACCAAACTTGTTTTTACAAGCTTAACCGCTTGGGTGCTGATCCAATGGCAAACACAAACACCCATATGATGCAGACATCCAACTCAAATCACTTACCGATTTTGGATGAAGATAGTTTTATCTTTGGGAAAGATAGGATGATGAAACACATGATTTCATGTGATCGTAGACTGTGGACCACGGTTACTGATGGACCATATGTTCCTATGAAAGCTAATCCACGTGCAGGAACCGCAGGAGAAGAAGCTGAAGTTAAGAAGTTAGAAAGTGAGTGGACTGATGCAGACCGCAACAATGTGGACTTTGATGGTAGAGCCATGTCCATGCTCGTATCAGCTATAGACCTAAGGACTCATTCAAAAGTGCTAAACTGCAAAACTGCAAAAGACACATGGGATGCTATAGTTGATTTTCTGGAAGGAGATTCAGACACCAAGAAGAACCGCCTCTATCAACAGAGAAGACTCTTTGACTACTTTGTTAAAGATCCTAAGGAATATCTTAAACAATGCTATGAGAGGTTAATTGATATTGTTAATGTTTGTTTTGCTCTTGGTCATACTTATTCTAATACAGATTTCAACATGAGATTCATGCAAGCTCTTGGTTCTAAATGGTTGATCAAAACTGCCAACATTGAAGACAACAAGGACTTGGAAACTCTTGATCTTCGACACTTGTATACCATGCTAAAGGTTTTTGAATTCAAGCTTGAAGAGGTGCATGAAACCTCTAGCCGCTTTCAACAATACCTCATCTCCTGTTTACAATCCAGACCACCATCAAGCCTAACCCCGTCTCCACTTACAAACTGCTCCCCCTGATCAAAATGTTCCTAGATACAATCCTCAATCCTATCCTCAATCACATCAACCATATCCTCAACCTTATCAATCTTATCAGCAGTCTCATCAACCTTACACTCCTCCTCAAAGTTCTTATGCTCAGAGTGTAGTATCACAATCCTCAAGTTCTACTCAAGTTGATTTTGATGAAATGGATGATGAAGAATTTGCTTTGTATGTGAAGAAATACACCAAGTTCAGGAAAAATAATAGATCTCAATTTCCATCCAAAGGCCCAGCAAAGTTTGTCCCTCCAACCAGATTCAACAAAACTGCAGATCCCAAGACAAGGGATGACTTGGTCTGTTATAACTGCAGACAGCCAGGTCACTTTGCTTCAAGTTGCCCCAAACCGCGTTATGAAGCCGCGCCAGCAAAGAAACCATTCAACAAGAGGTTCGTGAAAAGAAGAGGAATGGTAGCTGACCAAGGGGATCAACCGCTGACATGGATGGGTTCAGACTCAGATGAAAGTGATGATGAAGAAACTGCTAATCTCTACCTCATGGGATTTGAAGAAAGAATTGAAATTGTTGAAAGCCTTCCACTGCCAAATCAGCAAATGAAGTCAATTTCACCTAAGACTCCTGAGGCTAGATTAAGCAAAGCTCCTACAACACCAAACTACACTCCTGAGGTTCAAGCAGACCAAAGTCATGATGACCAGGTATTAGAACGTGCTAATATTATATGTCAACAACACACTGTGCTTAAAAAGACATATAAACCAATGGCTGCGGAACTTGAAGAATCCCAACGTGAATGTAAATGCCACAAGGAGGAAATTGAAAACCTCAAGCTCCAAATTGCTGGGATATCTACTATTGTGGATGAAAACCGCTATCTGAAGGACAGAACCGAGGTACTTCTCACCCAAATCCATGAGCTTACTGCACAAAGGGATAAACTTCAAAAAGTGACCGATGTGTGGACTAAGTCTGGTGTCACCATGGAACAAATCATTGATTCACAAATTTTTTCTAAGGAGAAAAGTGGATTAGGGTTTAAAACTGATAATGGGTGTAAGTGTCCTTGTCTCTGTGCCGAAGGTGGTGTGAAACCAACTGAACAAACCAAAGAAATTCCTAAGGTTAATCATGCTAGTAAAAAGGGCTCAAAACAAGAAATTAAAAGGCAAAATTATTTCTTTGAGTATCCTAAAAAACAGACTGGGAGAGATTCAAAGTGGAAAGAGAAATCCACAGTAGCTGAGGCAACTAAGGAAGTATTGAGTGATGAAACCTCTCTTAGTCGGATTAAGGAAATTCCCATCATTTTCCCTAAAACTGCACCTAAGAGGAAGGTTGAGCTCAAGAAGGTAATCTTTGTTAAAGCCAAAACCGCTGACCCAGTAAAACATGAGAAACTGAAGGTCAGTAAAGGGTTTGTAAAACCGCAACCAAAACCTGGATTTATTCATTGTGCTATTTGTGCTGATTATGGTCATGGTGCTGGACGTTATCTTTTAAGGTTCACACCCAATGCCAAGGGACGTAAATATCCTAAGGTCAAACAGGTGTGGGTCCCAAAAAGCTGCTAACCCTAGGACCCGATGAATAAGGGGGACCAAAATCTTTAATGTTTATTTTTCAGTTCTTATGCTTTATGGCTGGAATCACAAAGAAGAACAAGGATCTTTGGTACTTGGATAGTGGTTGTTCACGAAACATGACCGGAGATAATGAACTTCTTTGTGATTTTATCAGTATGAGAGGTCACCCAATAGTGTTTGGAAATAACAAGAAAGGAGAAACAATAGGATATGGAGCAATCAAACGTGGAAAGGTGACCATTAAAAATGTGTCACTAGTAAAGGACTCAAGCACAACCTTCTCTACATATCTCATTTTTGTGACAAAGGAATGAACTGCAACTTTACTTCAACTAATTGTTTCATCAAAGATGCAACTTCCGGAGTTACTCTACTGACAGGCAACAGAACAGGTGATGTATATATGATAGATTTGAGTAATATTGTTTCTATTGCTAACCTCTGTTTTGTAGCCAAAAATGTTAGTGAAAGCAGCTGGTTATGGCATAAGCGGCTCAGCCACTTGAACTTTAAGTATCTAGCAAAACTGCAAAGGGACGGTCTTGTCAAAGGACTACCCAAAGTGGCTGACCATCATGATAAGAAATGTAAAGCATGCCAACTTGGAAAACATCCCAAACAGTCATTTCCTAGTAAAACCGCACCTTCAACGAACCGCTGTTTGCAACTGCTTCACATAGATTTATTTGGACCTATCCCAACCGCCAGTATAGGAGGAAACCGCTATACACTAGTGGTGGTTGATGATTATTCAAGACATACATGGGTAGAAATGATGCCCTCTAAAGATTATACCTATGGCATCGTAACTGCTCTCTTTAGACAGCTCCAAACTCAGAAATTGGATGACATCTTTGCTGTGCCTTCAGATAATGGAACCGATTTTACAAACAATGGTGTTGCCCAATATTTGATGATCATGGTATTGATCATAATTTCTTTGTCGCTGGGGTTCCACAATAGAATGGAGTAGTGGAAAGGAAGAACAAAACTTTGATTGAAGCAGGGAAGACCATGATTGCAGAAGCCAAGCTTCCCAAGTACTTCTGGGCCGAAGCTGTCAATACCGCATGTTTCACCCAGAACCGCTCCCTCATCATCAAAGTTCACAACAAGACTCCTTATGAATTTTGGAGAGGCAGATCACCCAACATTGCCTTCTTTAAAATATTTGGATGCAAATGCTACATCCTGTATAATGGCAGGGAGCATCGAGGTAAATTTGATGCTAAAGCCGATGAAGGTATTTTTGTTGGTTACTCTAAACATTTAAAAGCTTTTCGTTGTTTCAATAAGACTTCATTAAAAATTGTAGAGTCAGTCTATGTTACATTTGATGAACATGATCTTCTTGAGCCACATATGGCTCCAAATGTTGCTGATGATTTTAGTGGTTTTGAGACAGGTACATCTTACCCTAATCATGCAACCGCAAATGATCAACCTACTCAAACCGCTCCATCAGGTTCTCCAGCCGCTCCAAATCAAACCGAAGGTGTTGCTGTAGAACCGCACTATTCTGATCCCATTCAAACCGTTGATCCAATTCCAATCATCACCTTCAATGAAGATTTCAATGATTATCAAGAAGAACCTCCTTTAGAAAATCTTCAAGAAATAGTGGTTCATGAAGACCTCCCTCCAGAGATTAATGAGCATAGAGACCATCCAACTACTAATGTTATAGGTCCTATCCATTCTGGTGTTCAAACTAGAGGAAGCTTAACTCATAGACATGATCATGGTTTGTTTACAACCGCCTTATTATCTCAGATGGAACCGAAGAAGGTTGATGAAGCTCTAAGTGATCCAAGTTGGGTAACAGCAATGCAAGAAGAACTTAATCAGTTTGAACGATGCAAAGTTTGGACTCTAGTTCCAAGACCCAGAAATCACACTGTAATCGGAACAAAATGGGTATACAGAAACAAGATGGATGAAGGTGGTACTATAACTAGAAACAAAGCTACGTTGGTTGCTCAAGGCTATAGGCAAGAAGAAGGGATTGATTATGATGAAACCTTTGCCCCTGTAGCCAGACTTGAAGCTATAAGATTGTTCCTGGCCTATGCCTCCTTCAAGAAATTCAAGTTATATCAAATGGATGTGAAGAGTGCATTTCTGAATGGTGAACTACAAAAAGAAGTTTATGTAGCTCAACCGCCAGGATTTGAAGACAACAAATATCCTAATCATGTCTTCAAGCTCAAGATGGCCTTGTATGGACTCAAACAAGCTCCAAGAGCATGGTATGACACTCTATCTAAATTTCTTATTGAACAAGGCTTTTCTTGAGGTAAAATTGATACAACCTTATTTATTGCTAAACATAAAGGTCATTCATTATTAGTTCAAATATATGTTGATGATATTATTTTCGGTTCTTCTAATGAAACTATGTGTGTTAAGTTTGAGAAGCTTATGAAAGGTAAATTTGAGATGAGTATGATGGGAGAGTTGACATTCTTTCTTGGACTCCAAATCAAGCAATGTCATGATGGAATCTTTATCAACCAAGCCAAATACACCAAAGACTTGATCAAGAAATTTGGGCTTGAAACCGCTAAGCCAGTTGATACCCCAATACAAAAGGCCTGCAGTTTGGATCGATATGAACAAGGTAAGAAAGTGAATCAGACAATCTACCGAGGTATGATTGGCTCTCTTCTTTACTTAACTGCAAGTAGGCTAGATATAATGTTCAGTGTTTGTGCTAGATTTTAAGCTGACCCTAGAGAATCTCATCTTATAGCTATTAAACGTATTATTAGATATTTATGTGGCTCTGTTAACCTTGGACTTTGGTACTCCAAAGAATCTACTTTTGATCTATTAGGTTATTCAGATGCTGACTTTGTAGCCTGTAAGATTGATAGAAAGAGCACTAGTGGTACATGTCATCTCGATGAAAGACTACATCAATGAAAAGAGAAGATTCTCTTTGAAAAGTAATTTTGTCCCATCTTCCTTGGATCTCGGATTGTATCATGGTCCAGCAAGAAACAAGCGTCGGTTTCAGTCTCAACCGCCGAAGCTGAATACATAGCGGCTGGAAGTTGTTGCTCTCAAATTCTCTGGATGAAACAGCAGTTGGAAGACTATGAAGTATTTGAAAAGAATTACCCTATCTACTGTGATAGTACTGCATCAATTTCTATCTCCAACAATCTAGTTCAACACTCAAAAACCAAGCAGATTGACATAAGATATCATTTCCTCAAAGATCATGTTGAAAAGAAGAATATTTTTCTAGCAAAGGTGGGAACCGATGATCAAATTGCTGATATCCTCACCAAACCGCTTGAAAATTCAAGGTTCTTTCACTTACGAGGAGAAATGGGTATGCTGGAACTTACTTAATATATTTCATGCCTATTTATTTCTTGTTCTAATAATATCTGTTAAGTATTTTGGCTCTTCTAAGAAAAAGCAAATAGCTTGCGGTTCTATCAAACATCAAACCGCAACAATAAAGGTTCGGCTGAAGATTCCACTCAAACCAAATAGTCAAGAAGAATATCTACATTTTAATCCAAACCGGATTGTGAAAGCAAGGATTTGGTTTGATCTACTGAAACCGAAGACAAATCTGAGAGCTATCGGTTTCATCAAAACCGATAATGAGGAAAAGGTAAGTCGGTTTACTCAAACTGCTCAGGTATGTATAATTACAGTTCAGTCCCTATTTTATGTCACTTCATTCTTTAAGGACCTTTTTGCAATTATCTCTGCCGCATTTAATGCGAATCGATAGGTACACTGACGGTTAAGTTTCCCTCAGCCGTCAAGGCCGCTCCACTACCCTAGGTGGTTAATTGAGTATAAAAGACAAACTAAATTTTAATTTAACTTTTTACCTTCTTACTCTTTTTGGAAAAATCTCCTTCTCTCTCTTCTGCACTCTCTCTGGACACTCTCTGTTCTCACTCTAAAATTTCATACTTAAACGATTTTCGAAATGGCACCAAAGAAAACCATTGATCTTGCTTCTACTTCTACATCGTCCAAACCATCTAAGCCCGATATGGTATGAATTTCTGAACCCTAACTCAGTATTTTTTTCTTATCCGCCATTGTTGCTTGAAAAAGCTTGTTCATCTTCATTGATCTTTTTGTGCTTTTTCTTCGATTTTTTGGTTGGACTTAACTCGCATTTACTTACTTATACTGTTTATATGCTTGATTTTGTGATTCGTGTTCAATTTTTGAGCAAAATCGATTTTGGGGTTATTTGGTGTTCTTGCGTATTTTTGCAGATTCTGGGCTCTAGTGATGTTATTTGTCTTAGTTTATTTAGAACTTTATTAGAATCTGCCCTTTGTGATCGTTTTGGTACAATTCTTTCATATTTTGGTTAAGATTTTGTTTTTCATGTTCATACTCTGTTCTTCGTGTTCTTCGTGCATTCAAACTCTTTTTCAAACTTTTCCCTCTTTGATCCGTTTTATTTTTACTGTTCATTTACTTTTATGTTTTTACTCTTTTACCCTTACTTTTCTTAGACCGCATCTTTTCATTGTTAGAATTACTTGTTACAGTTTATAAGTCTCATTCAAACCTCTTTGTTTATTCATTTGATTGAACCGCTCGGTTTGATTAATTGGTATGAACCGCGGTTTGCTTAAGGTTTCAAACTGTCATTCTTCAAACTATTTCTAATTTAGAATATTGTTTTTCAGGACCCATCAAACTTCGTACCCGGTTCTAGGATACTAGAAGAAGAAATCAAACAAGATGCAGTTGGAAGGAAAATCCTCAAGCTGCTTGAAGATGCAAAGCTACTCCCTTTATTTCTCAGGGACGAACCCCAGTTCGTTACTATCATTTGTGCTAAATTCTTCGAGAATGGGATTGCTACAAATGCTGCTTTGTTGGATGTAAGGGGAGAACCTATCAGAGATCTAGAAACTGGAGAAGTGAAATTTGAAGATGCCATCAAGTCCAAGGTCTGTAACAAGGATGTGATCTTAACTACTTCAAAAATTGCAGTTTTGGCTGGTCTTGAGAACTCTGGTGTTATGGGGATCAAACCGGAGCTTCTGAGCAGTACAACAATGGAATTAATTGGAGTTAATTCATTCTCCACTAAGAATTCCTCCAAAAAGGACTTTGGAGAAGTCATGGCTCATTTGTGTGAATTAGTGGATTCTGGAGTGATGTGCAAGAATGGGAATCACAACAACTTTACCTCTGAACAGTATGCCTACTATGTGACCATTCTCAAAGGGAAGAAACTGCACTGGCCCAGGGTTGTAATGAAAGTAATGATCAATGCCCTGAACCGCCTCCATGCTGCTAAAACCGCTGGAAAATTTAAGATCAGAACTCATTGCAGGCTTCTGACCAAGTTTTTACACCAAGATACTGATATCTTCAAGTTTTCTATTGAACACAAGGATTATTGGATGGATCCAATTGAGAAATCCATTTTTGGATTATCAAAACTTGATGCCTTCAGAACCGCTTTTGGATGGCGGTATGCACATGCAGTTTGGATTGAAGACCCTCTTCCTGAAGCCGAACGTGGACCTTTTCCTGAGGCTCGGCTCAACAAGTCATATAAACCGTATGCTGGTGCCATTGCTGATCAGGACCATGCTACGATGTTAAGAACTAAAGGTCAGACTGCCACTTTAAATAGATTAGGTTTAAGCCATCTTGCTCAAACCGCGGTACAGGCTGAAGGGGAGCTTGCGGTTGAGAGGGAGCCTGCAGTTCGGTCTAGGCCTGCGGCTCGTCCCAAGGAAACCTCCACTCCAAGGAAGAGGAAGGGAACCGCTCAAATTCCTTGAATCATCACAAAGGCAGACCTAGCCAAACCTCCCTCTAAACCCTCATCCAAACCGCTCTCTAAACCTTCATCTTCTTCATCTTCATTTCCACCAATCAAACTTTCTCCTACCTTTTCAAAACCTCTAATTCCCAAACCTCAAATCAAACCTCTCTCTCCTATTAAGCCTGGTGTTGAAAAATCAACTAACTTTGCACATGATGCAAACCTCTGTAAAGCCCTTAAATCCAAATCTCTTGTACAACCTCAACCCTCATCTACACCATCTATTCCTGAACTCATTCCTTCACCACATCTTTTCCTTCCTATCTCCTCTCCTCCTAAACCTCCAACTTCTAAACCGTCATCTGTTCAGTTCTCTGAAGAACAGTTGGCTGAGATTTATAAAGCCTTTCCCAACCTTAAACCTTCTACTCAAACTGAGCCTGAGCAGACCGAATAGTCTGAGGCTGCGGTTCATCCTGAGCAGACCGAAGTATCTGAGGTTGCGGTTCAGCCTGAGCAAACTGTTGAGTTTGAGGCTGCAGTTTTGCCTGAGCAGACTGATGTGTCTGAGTCATTGATTGAACCTGAGCAAGGTGATGAAATTCTTGAGGTTAAACTGCAAAAGAAGAGAAGGAAGTTGATAAAGAAATATGAGTTTGTGGAACACTGGCAGACAAGGCCACCTGGTGCAGTAGACTTCAGTGAGGCTCATGACAAGAAGGATTACTCACCTCTTGAAGGCCCATTTGCAAAATAATTAAGAGAAATAACTTAGATGAGAAAGGCAGGTATTGACCCAATGATGGTTGAGGTCTCCCCTCCTTCACTTAAAAGAAAACTGAACTTTGATTCACCAGAGCATACTCCATCTCCATCTTCATCTCCTGATTTACCATATGCTCCTACAACGGTTTTTCCAACTCTGGTTTTGCCGTCCACTTCTTTGTCGGTTCAACCGCTGCCTCTTCCTTCAGTTCAACCACTGATTATGACTTCGGTTCAGACTTCAGTTTCTTTTATAAAACCGACACCAAAGAAAAGGAAGAGTGCCACAGAACTGGCATCTTATTTGAAGAGGTTCAAGACTGAAACTTCTAGGGAAAGAAGGAAAGGGGCCCTTGCTTGTGCCGCCTCAAAAGCCAAAGCCAGATTCTTGAAGGCAGGCCGCCCTAATCCTTATGCTATCTTTCCAAAAGAAGAAATGGAGGCTGTTGTAGATCAAACCATTCTTTCAGCTGCAGATCAGATAATGGCTGAGATTGCTTATCAGGTTCTTATGGACCCTACTCTTGCATCTCAATTCTTCATAACTATTAACTGCCGCTGCATTCCCACTCTCTATAGAGACATCATTGTTCCATCCCCTTCCATTTTTCTTTATAATGATTACATGAGGTATCCTGTTCCTTCACCTCCTTCTCAAACTACCATTATTCCTGTTCATTCTTCTGATCAGTTTGATCCCATTGAATTTGAGATTGCCCTTAGAGTTTCAATGGGTGAATCTTATGAGGAGGCTTGTACTAAGGTCAAAGGCAAAGCCAAAATGTCTTCATCTTCTTCCCATCCAACCGAAAAGACCATCCCAATCTCTGATGATACTGATAATGATGAGCCCATTCCTGACTACACTCCTTCTGATGAAACTCCTCCTTCAGTTCCTTCCTATCCTGTTTTACCACTTCGTGCCTCAACCGCCGATTTGATAGATGCGGTTAGGAACATTCAGTTTCATCAGCAAGCTGCCACTTCTCGGTTTGACACTCATCTCCTCACTATTCAGTCTGATCTTGATGCCATTAAGGGGGAGAGAGGGAATGATATTTTTGAGATCAAAAAGATGCTGAAAGGAGTTCTGGAAAATCAACTTGTACTTCAAGACATGGTCAAAACCAACCATGAGATCTACTCCCTAAAGCAGCAAGCAGTTGAAACCAGGATGGACTCTATAGAAGGAAAGCTTGACATTCTGGCTCAACATTCTTTTGACAGAACTGAGCACTTAATGCTTAGAACTGGCAGATTAGTCAGACAAACTGCTGCTATTGAAACTAGAATCAACGAACCTACTGTGGTTCGGCTTCGTGCAGCAAATTTGGTTGTTGAAACCGCTCATGCCTCCGGTTCAGGAAATGCTGTTCCAACCGACAATGCTAATGTTGATCAAGCCGCCCCATATCAAACTGCTGTTGATAATCAAGCCACGCAGGCAAATGTTGAAGAAAATGAAGAAGTGATAGCTCCTGCCGCCGGTGATGAAATAGACTAGATTTCATTTTCTTAGCCTTTTTACTTTCCTTATAATTCACTACATTGTAAGTTTAAAACCTTTATGATTGAATTATAATGAGAATGATTGCATAGCATTCTGTTTCCAAAACTTTGTTTATTCAAACTGCTTGTTTGTGAAACAATGCTTGCATTTTCAAAACCTCATGCACTACATTTCATCATGAAAATATTTTTAAGTGCATTTTGTTTTAAACATTCAGTTTAAATATGCATATCTGATTTTCAAAATCACATCATTTTGTATGCATCTGAATGAATTTCTCTTCTATCTATTCCTCTTTTTTATTTTTTTTGATAGATAAGAAATCTATGATCTAGCATAGTGTGTGCATTGACTTGGGACATGCAATTTCATGAAATTTATTTCGGACATGTTTTTACCAAGTACAATGTTTTGCTATTATCATAGTGTGGTAATGGCATCAATCAAATAGGGGGAGATTGTTAGGATTCATTGTTAGTACACCCACCTTAATTTTATTGATCCATGCCACGTGTCTTTTTATGGACTTTAGGACCGCATGTAATGAAGTTTTACTTCAATTTTTAGATAAGTCCATTTATAGATTTTTGTTTGTCTAGGCTGAGTATAGTTCGGTTTTACTCCTCGCGGTTTGGTGTCTCAAGCCGTCATCTTTGAGCCGCCAGCATGGAACCTTAAGCCCTTCATCAAACCGCAGTCTGAGGCTTTGATGAAACCGCACATCAAGTTCATCCTTCAAACCGCTCCTATGCCTGGTGGAACCGCAGCGCAGTTATTGAAGAATTAAAGAGATGTCATTTATTCCTTAGACAAACATTCCCTTTTCAACCGTAAAGGAATGTTATTATGTCATGTCAAAATAACTCTAAGTTAACTTGGAGTTTCTACAAGGAATGTCGGTTTGTCTATCAGTTTGAATTGTTTACCGTTAGTCCTTTCTGCAACAAAGGACAAATGACAAGTAGTGGTGCCTCAACCACCAAGGACTACAAGACAAAACCAAGGATGAATATGACAGCTCATCCAATGGGATTTCGACATCAAATTGTACCCGGAGATTTGAATCAAATCTTTACCCAACGGTCACAAAGGTGCATTGCCTATAAATAGCCTTCATTCCTCAACAATGAAGGTTGCTGAGCTTCAAGAGATTTATTCCCAAGTGTTCAAGTTTTCTTTGAAGATTCAAACCCAGATATTCATATCTTCAAACAATCTCCTTAGCAAACCCAGATTTCTTCATCAAAGCTTCAAGCCTAACAACCTTTCATACTCAGCCTTTACACCGAAAGATTTCCATTTGCTCAACCATCATTTAGATACTTAGAGCATTTGATTTCTTTCCACACACACACCCGATTTATATGATCACATAGATTATATACTTCGAAAACACCGGTTATTATTATAGCTTAGGTTAGACTTATTGTTTAGAGTTTAGATTCATCTTGTAAAACCTCCTCTAAATTAATACAAGTCTTATAGCTATTAGAAAATCCTAGACTAACCATCTAGGTAGAGGACGTAGTTCATTTAAGAATGAACCTCTTCAATTTGTGTGTTTGATCTTTATTTTCTGTCTTGTTATTTATCTTTCTTGTTTGTGGTCTTTAACTTGTCTCCATATACGAAATGACTTGAAAGATGAATTGTGTTTTCCTTTGAACTTTAAGTTTAACTATTCAGTTGCATCATAGTGTTTTTTCAACCTGAGTCAAACCGCCCAACTCTTTAACTATCCTATTTGGCCAAACCGCAAACTCCGCTGTGCATTTTATCAGTTCGGTTCTTGTGCTTTGAACCGCAGTTGGCCAAACTGATAAGTACTCGGTTGATTTTAAAGGTATTTTGGAAAAAAGTTTTGGACCGCTATTCACCCCCCCCTCTAGCGGTTCTATACCCTTGTTTCCCTCTAGGACCAACAGTAATCCTGTATCATTTCGAACCAATTTTTTTCAAAGTGTATTTCATCCACACAACCAGACATACATCTTTTGAAAGCATCTTTGAATTTGTTATTGCTTTTCAACTGTTCAAATCTAGATATTGCATTTTGGTACAAATGCCATTGGCAGAGTCTATGTTTTGTTGCAAGAAAAGCCTGTTAAATAACAATGTAACATTTATAAGTACATTATGTAACAATTATTATAAATAAAAGTAATTATTTGGAACATAAATTATTTGCAGTTTCTAAAACAGAAATCAAATTGAATTAAGGCCATGATATAGAGTTCATACCGTTGATATAGCATTTGTCATGGCTTGCTCTTGGTCAGTGAATATAGTTATAGGACATTTATCTCCCATTGATTTCTTGAATGTATCAAACAGCCACTCAAATGATTTAGTTTCCTCATTTGCCAAACATGCACATCCAAACATAACATTCTTCCTATGATTATTGATGCCTACTATTGGAGCACAAATCATTCCATATTTATTTGTACCATATGTTGTGTCAAAAACCATAAGATCTCTATATATAGAGTAATATTCTTTCATCATTGAGCCTCTCCAAAAAATACTACTCAACCTGTCCGTATCATCCAACATTACTCTAAAGAAAAAATCATCTTCCTCAGATTGTTGTTTGTACAATAATTCAACCAACTTATGTGCATCTCCATTTTCTCTCTTTTTGTTTCACTCTATTCACAAAGTTTATATGGTCTCTGATTGTGTGACCTACACAATCATATCCACCCGCTCCATGAGCCATAAAACGATAATAATCTGATGCTCGTATTCCTGAAGATACCATGTCTTCTATTGCCTTCCCTTTTTCTTTTGAAATATGTCTTTGTGATCTATGAAAGTGACTTAACTCTGTTCTAGTTAATTCATGTTTATGTTCTACTACATGTTCAGTAACTTCATAACAATCATCATCAGTCCATTTTACCTTCATAGCAGCTTTACAATTTGTACGTGTAATGGGATTTTTTTTAGGATTATATGTTGCATCATCAGGATCAGGTAATGACGTAGATTTTGATGCCTTTCTAACACCCTCACTAGAGCATACAAAATTCTTTTCATAAAGAAATCCATTTTCACGAAATCTAGAAGTTGATTTGCGTACAGAAAATCCTATTGCTTTAGCATGAGCACAATACAATTTGTACATTTCCTCAACTGTATTCCTCCTAACACCCATTAATGAATCATTTATATCAATGTCATAAGTAATACCTTTATGTTTTTCTGTTCCAATACCGTCAGTAAAAGATTCGATATTGGTATTAGATGCAGTATCTTGGTCTATTTCTGTAAAATATAAATGTAACACTGCATAAATATATACTCCCTCTGTTTTTTTAGTCTGTTCACTTTTGGTCAACAGGAGTAAACTTTGACCAAATATTTAATGTCAATCTAACAATCCTAATGAAATTTTAAAAATTATTATTGATAAATTAAATGATTATTTATCAATTACAATTTTTACAATTTCATTAGGATGATTAGATTGACATTAAATGTTTGGTCAAAGTTTTTTCCCGTTGACCAAAAGTGAACAGACTAAAAAGACAGAGGGAGTATGTAAAACTTAGAATAAACGAATGTAACTTTTATATCAAATTCAGAATAAATACCTTTATCTTTTTCTGCTTCAAAATATTCAATAATATTGGTATTAAATAGATCATCGATGTTTATTTCTGTAAAACATATAAAATGTAAGATGTGTTATTATAGCATTATAATTATATATAAACAAAATGTAACAGTTTATATATTTAAAAGTAACATTTTATTTTAATGTAGCAGTTTATATGTAACTAATAATAAATGTAACAGTTCATGAACAAGAATGTAACGATTTATTTTTAAGTAACATGAAGTATGCAATAAGAGTAACATTTCACAAGCTTATTTGTAACACTTATAATACATGTTGTAACACTTAATAAACAGGAATTGGTATATATTTTTAAGTAACATGAAGTATTCAATTAACAATTCATAAGAATATTTGTAACACTTATAATACATGTTGTAACACTTAATAAACATGAATTAGGTATATATATTTCAAGTAACATGAAGTATACAATAAGGGCCCGTTTGGTAGCCTGATTAGAGCTGGATATGATTATTAGTCTAATAATATTGGTGTTTGGTAGACTAAATGCAATCCGATTAATAATCCTAGGTACAATTCGAATAAGCTTCTTATCCAGTCTTATCCCCTCTAACCCCGTTCATGTCTACCCATAAAAAAAGGGTGGTGTAAATAATCCCCCGATTAATAATCTTCCGGCTATTAATGCGGGCTAATCCTATAGACTACCAAACGAACCTTAAGAGTAACAGTTCATAAGCATATTTGTAACACTTATAATACATGTTGTAACACTTAATAAACAGGAATTGGGTATATATATTTCAAGTAACATGAAGTATACAATAAGAGTAATAGTTCATAAGCATATTTGTAATTGATGTAACATTTTTAAATTTAAATATGTAACTAATTATAAATGTAACATTACATATTTACCTTTTGAAATTGCTGTTGATTGATCAATTTGTTCTTTCATTGCTTATTAAATTGTAAATCTAGGCTTCGAAGAAAAAGAGGATTTATTGTTGTCGAAGAAGATGATGAATTTGTAATCGTGCGGTGCTTTTGAATATATATATATCTAATCGTCTGTGAAGAAATTAATGTTATACATATAATCGCCGTTGACGGAAATTCGTTAAGAAACCCTAGGTTTATCGGTGAAAAGAAAGAGAGAAGGCAGCGTTTGGATTTTTCTGGAAGTTATGTGCGTGTCATGTGCTTATGTAATATATAGTGATCCATTATAGTGATGGATCGGGTTTGGGGCGGGTCGGTTGCTGTTTGAGTTACCCGCCGCACACTGTACAACCGTTGTACAGGAGACCTCCTCTTCTTTGAATTAGTTTTAACATCATGCCATTTCAGTGTATATACATGGACTTATCAATCGGGTGGGAAGCGGTTAGGCCACCATATATAGATCTGATACCATATTAGAATTGGGTCCTCATCCTCTTAAAAAACCTTGTTAAGGGGTGATATGTTATTCAATCAATATAGTTGATCAATTTTATTCTCCAAGTTGATGTGGGATACATAGGACTTCAACACGCGCCGACACAACGGCTCTACGCGTGGACCATTAATACACCGGCATGTTAACAATTCAAACCCAACACGGGTTAACTCAAACCAAACACGAGCTATTTCAAACCCAACATGGTTTTAAGGTTGAACATTCACTATAGTCTGTTATCGGCCCAATCCAGCACATGCTCGGCCCCATCTCTAATTCTAAGAAGTGAAAACGTAACGAGAAAATTTTGGTTGAAGTCAATATCTATGGAGAATATGGCCACAACAAAAATTTAGATAAACACGAAATTCGTAGTTTTATAGCAAAATCTATATATATTAAAAGTCAAGGTAGAGTCTTTAGGCGGTGCCATGTGGACATTTTGGGTAAATCTTGCTTTTGGTGGTGCCACATAATCCATAGCATTTTAATTAGGTGACTTTTCATTTTTCTCTTATTAGCTAATAGTGTTAATTAATTGTAATAGTTACTATATTAGTTAATTATTACTATTAATAGTATTACTTAACTATAATAGTTAACTATATAAGATAACTATTACTATTAATAGTATAAGGTAAGTATAATAGTTACTATAAATGGTAACTATTACTATTAATATTATTAGTTAAATATAATAGTTAACTATAATAGTTAACTATATAAGATAACTATTACTATTAATAGAATTAATTAAATGTAAAAGTTATTATATAAGATAACTATTACTATTAATAGTATTAGTTAATTGTAATAGTTAATTATATAACATAATTTTTACTATTAGTAATATTAATTAAGTGTAATAGTTACTATATAAATTAACTATTATTAAAAATAATATTAACTAATTAGAATAGTTACAATTTATTGTAATTATTACTATTATTAGTATTTTTTTTGAAAAAATTACTATTATTTGTATTAGTTACTATATAGTAACTATTACTTTTAACTTATTATTTACGATAAAAATTATTCCATTCGTCTCAGGGTATATAAGAGTCATACTTTCTATTTTGGTACATCCTAGAGTAAGAGTCTCTTTCCTAAAATGACAAATAATCTTTACTATTCATCACACTCATTTTCTCTGATATTTACTTTTATATTTACAACACCAATCAATTTACTATTCCCTATCGCTCATTCTCTCTCTTACTTTACTTATACACTCACAACACTTAAATCACGTCCACCATTTTTTATTCTCCATGCATTTGAGTGGTAGGACTCCTACTCTGGTACGGATGGACTACTTAGGTAACCATTATCTTTTTAATTTACTATGTAAGCTCATAATTACTATAATGTTAACTATAATTAAAACATTATTTTCTCAATCAATCAAGAGTAAACATTGACATCATTATGGGACAAACGAAGTAAATTTTTAAAAAAATTATAAAGTTATTCTTAACCAATACTACTAACCAATCTTAATATCTATTTTATACTATAGTAACAAAAATTATTTCCACTATTATTAAAAAATCACAAGTAGATTTATATATATCTTTAAATTTATTTATATTTATTTAAAATACTTAAAAATTATATAATACTATTATAAATATCCACGCGCAAAAGAAAACACTTGTGCGAAGCACGAGTTATTCCCTAGTATTTACAAAATTAAAGATTTAATTTCAAACCTAACGAAAAACTTCCATAGTATTCACCTATTTCAAGCTTAAAATACATTACAAAAACTCCAATCACTGGTCAACAAATTCAGAACACTAATATTCACTTTGCTTCCATCCCCCATATTCTTCTGTCTCAGTTTCCGCTTGTACCTATATATATAATCAGAGAAAGCAAGCAAACATTATAAGAAATGCAGAGTGAAGTAATTTTTATTTGCAAAAAAAAAAAAAAATACGAATGAAATACCTTAGGGGTGAAGGTGATGCCCACTCGAATCTCTCCTCTAAAACTTTGGCTGCTGTCCACAACGCTATACTTTCTGGGATGTATTTCAGCACTTCCTTGCTCCACTCCTAATTCCAAAAGCTCTTTCAAGTATATCCTACACGAATGAATGTCGTTAAAAATTGAACAAGAGGGTTAAAGATTGGACAAAAGAGACGAAGAAAAATCATGTGAACGGATATTAGAAAAATCTTTTCGAAAAATAAGATAAAAATCAAGAGTGGGTAAGAGCCTGAGAAATAGATCAACAATATCATGATTTGTGAGATGAAGTCTTACGTGGCTTGGCCAACGTAGTCATCATTTGAGAAGGTGTCTTGGTCCATGATCTTAAGGATGAGCTTGTACTGGCCGCCTGAACCGGGATATTCTGCTCTAAAGCTAAACTTCTCGTTCCACTCGGGACTACTACCTTCCCCTGCATCATTATTCTACTTGTTAGCTAGCCTCAAACTAACATAGTGAAAAAAATAAGATTTGTTTTGTTATTCCAACCAAAGGTTATTAGCTTAAAACTCTACCACTAATCTAGCTAGTAAAATAGTATTTGCTTTGTGGGTGCACTTGCACCACTACAACTAGGCATAGATCCGGGTTCGAGTTTTTTGCAAAAGTGACATGCGTACTTTGTGCAATATATCAATTTGACTCACGTACTTAATAAACATCAAATGTGACATGCGTAATTATGATTGACAAGATTTTTAGACTAATTTTTAACCCCCGTTACAATTTTAACGGGACGACCCATTAAGCTCCCAAATCGACCTAAATTGCTAACAGGCATTAATGAATGTTAACGATAGTTAGTAAGTTAACAAAAGAAAATAGTTCTCCATCTTTTGTGATATTTTGGTAAACATAAAACAAAATAAAATACTCCAGTATTCCCTCCCCCTAAATGATTCCACACAAAAACTCCTCTCTCTAAACTCCTCTCTCACCGTCCTCCTCTTCCACTGCCGCCGCCACCGCCGTCGTCCTCTGCCGCCGCCGCCATCGTCGTCCTCTGCAACCACCACTTCCGTTTCTCTCTCCCTCTTTTGTTTATCTTCTTCTCTTTTGATGGTTTCCCTATTTCAAAAACCTCAAGCCACAGCCACTTCGCTCCAGATCTACACGCCGGCACCATCATTCGCCACAACTGCAATCAATGCCATCGTTACTGTTGTCTTCGATTTACGGTGCGTATTTTCTGTGCCTTCTTTCAATCCCTCCGCTATCTCCATCTCTTCTTTCTCTACGTTACTTATCTTTTGTATTTTTCAACACATAGGTGTGCTTGGTACACCGGTTAAGGTGTTGCCGTGTGACCTGGAGGTCACGGGTTCAAGTCCTGGAAGCAGCTTCTTGCAATGCAAGGTAAGGTTTGCCTACATTTCACCCTTGTGGTGGGGACCCTTCCCCGGATTCTCGCTATGCGGGGATGCCTTGTGCACCGGGCTTCCCTTTTTTTTATCAAGAAACTAAGGTTTCAGATTTGTGTGTCCGTTTGTGTTCATGTGCATAAATTTACAGATCTGTGTTGATCTCTGTGTGTAGTTTTGTTTGTAACTATATCCAGATTTGGAATTTAGTTGATGTTATCTTCCAGATTTGGAGTGTGTATAAGTATAATTTGTTTTTCTCTTGTTACAGTTCAAGGGATTACAACCCTTTTGGACCAGAAGGGATTCTCAATGATGGAGTTTAGTTGATGTTATCTTGCAGATGTTTTTTTTTTTCAAATTTGATTGTGGCGGTGGTGACCGGCGGTGGACTTGGTAGACGGTGGCTGTGTAATAGTTTTTTTTTTCTTTTTTTTTTTTTTTTTTTTTGGTACAAAGCTGTGTAATAGTTGCAAACATTATATTTGGGTGTATTTGATTTTATTATTACAAGTTAATTAGAAAAATGTCTCTCTTCATTAATAAGGGTCAATTTGAAATTTTTGATTGTAATATATGTTAACTTATTAGCGATCGTTAACATTCACTAACGCATGTTAGCAATTTAGGTCGATTTGGAAGCTTACATGGACCGTCCCGTTAAAATTTTAACGGGGGTTAAAAATTAGTCTAAAAATCTTGTCAATCATAAGTACGCATGTCACATTTGATGTTTACTAAGTACGCAAGTCAAATTGATATATTGTACAAAGTACGCATGTCACTTTTGCAAAAAACTCATCCGGGTTCCATATATTTACAGGTGATATGAGAGTGAATAGTTAGATAGTTTACCTCTGGCAACGCTGCTCTTGCGCTCTTGGCCCTTGTATTGAATCACAACATATGGATCTATCCCTCCTACAACCCATGAACGGTGACAGATGATGTTATAGAAAATAAGGATTAATGTACTTTTAGATAATTACACTTCTATTTTGAAACAATAATCCCTCCGTTTCATAACTATGTGCACAAATTGCGTTGTGCACGAGAATCAAGGGATGAATAGTACTCCCTACGTTCCTTAATATAAGTCGTTTTAGCAAAAATTACACAAACCAAGGAAGCAATAACTTTTCTTTAAACTTCCCAAATTACCCTTTCTATCTCTTAGTATTAATTTAATGCAAATAAAGACTCCTTTCTCTCTTCAACTACCTTACACAAACCAAGGAAGCATTAAAGATGGGCATTTTGGTCTAAAAGACCAAATAAAAGCTAAAACGACTTATAAAAAGTGACAAAATTGAGAGTCTAAAACGACTTATATTAAGGAACGGAGGGAGTACTGGACAGTTGTTGTGAGTGTGAAAATTGAAGAAGGAGAGAGAAAATGGGGTATGCAAAATAGTAGGTTAATTGGTGTTGTGAGTATAAAAATAAAGTATTAAAGAGAATGATTGAGAGAAATATTAATGATTCTTTCCTAAGTAAGGAAAGTGTAACTTATTAATGAGATGCCAAAAAAGAAATTTGTGCACATAGTTATAATTATGAGACGGGGGAGTACTTTTTTTAAAGTTAAGATTTTGATATTGATAAAGGGCAAATTGCACTATACTACCATTAAGTTTACACCTAGTTGCAATGTGGGTCTTAATATACCAAAAGTGGCGATTTAGTGCATCATGTTCACACAATGTTGCAATCCTATACAATTTTGGATGTTTGTTAACTAAGTTAGACAAGGTTAATAAAAAATAATGAAATGGATGGAAAGTTTAACAAGCTCTTTTGCGAATTGTCATGACCACCCCTAAAAAAATTTAAAAAAAAATTTAGCATTATATTAATTAACCATATTTATAAGACATACAAAATAGAGATTGTATTTATGATAGAGCAATTTGTATTAAATTTATAATATCTCTTTGCTAATAATATTAAATATCATCCATTTTTTAAAACTAATATCATCCACCTTTCAATAAAAATACAAATATCAACCATTTTTCAATTTGATAAAAATAAATGAGCAGTGATATGCACACCCACTAATTCAATTATTAAACCCAAATTATTTATTTACCCACTAAAAAAATTAGTTCTTATAATGCTAAATTAGAAAGTAGGCGGGTGCTTTTACAAAATTTAAGCATAATTGATTATAGTGGGTAAATAAATAATTTGGGTATACTAATTGAATTAGTGGGTGTGCATATCACCGCTCCTTTATTTTTATTAGATTGAAAAAATAGATGATATTGGTTTTTCTCTCTTTTTGAAAGGTGGATGATATTAGTTTTACAAAAAATAGATGATATTTAATATTATTAGCTAAGAGATTATAATAGAATTATATAATACAAATTGCTATATCATAAATATTATCTCTTTTTTTGTATGTCTTGTAAATATAATTAATTAACATAATGCTAAAAAGTTATTTTAAAAATTTTAAGGATGGTCATGGCAATTCGCAAAAAAACTTGTTAAACATTCCATCCATTTTGTTAGTTTTTATTAACCTCCGTCTAACTTAGTTAACAAACATCCAAAATTGCATAGGATTGCAACTTTGTGTGAACATGATGCACTAAATTGCCACTTTTGGTACATTAAGACCCACATTGCAACTAGATGTAAACTTAATGGTAGTATAGTGCAATTTGCCCAATGATAAACCGGGAACTAGATCAAATTATGAGAAAATTTTGGGGGAAACTAGTTTCTCCATAAGTTATAAAAAGTCCTATTTTTATAGGGGTTAAAGTTTAGGGTTTAAGGTTTAGGGTTTAGGCCTTTTAGGGTTTAAAAGGGGTTAAAAAGTAGACTTTTTATAACTTACGGAGGAACTAGTTTCCCCCCAAAAACCAACTCTCAAATTATTAGCTTATTTTTGAAACATAAAATTTTAGAGCAAATGTCCGAAATCAAAAATACTTTACTCTGTAAGTTGAGAAGGATCTTTTTGGGTTGATGAAAAAAATGAGGAAGCTTGGACTTGGGGCGAAAATTTCCAGAGATAAATGGGTTGACCTTGACCCGCCGGAATTCCTAAATTCAGGCTCATGGGGGTTGTGACGATGAAATTATAACCGGAAAATGAAGAAAGGAATTCCAAAAAGAAAAAAACAAAGAAAAAGAAATGAAATTAAAAGGAGTAGAGGGAGATAAACGTACCGAATTCGGAGTTGCTAAGACCATGGGCGTCCACCAATGTAACCTCCATCACTCCCATCCTCATCTCTCTTTCTTTCTCTCTCTATTTTATTTTTTTGGAAATGAAGTAATTTGTCTGAAACTGGGGGGTTTAATTATAATTTTCAGTTAAACTCCATTTTAGTTGACTGACAGCTTATATAGTATAGTGACAGCCTACCTAGCCTTCATTAATTTAGATAGAATAATACAGTACACATTTTTATTCAGCTTCTTCCATTGTTTAACTTTGACTCCTTCCCCATTCAATCTCCGATTTTGGCCGCCAGCGAGTTGTTGATTCTTTTTTCCATTTCACAATGCGTCTTCTTTTTTTTATTCATTAAATTATACTCCCTCTGGTCCAAAATATCTCACTTTTGATCAATTTTTTTTGTCCAAAATAACTGTCACTTTTGGTTCAAGACAATTAGAATTCCTAATTTACCCTTACATTGGAAGTTGTTTTACTTTATTAATTGACTTAGGTAGTGTAATAATGTAAGAAAGATAAACAATAAATAAGGGTAAACATGGAACTTTCACCATTCATATGCCGCAATAATTGCATTTCTTAATCTTTGTGAAAAGTCAAAAAATGATAGATATTTTAGACCGGAGGGAGTATTAAATTTTCATTCATAATTCTCTGAATCAATATACGTCTCATGTGATTCATAATAGACAAAGACTCAAGTGAGAACACACATACCCGTCTCATCCATGAGACGGGTCATTTCGACCCAAAACCCAACCCATGACCCGGTCATTGAACCGGCTCCATGACCCAAGGGGCAACCCATGCCACGTGGCAACTTCTTATAGGCCCAATTTTTTTTTTATTTTTTTTTTGGCTCCAGGACTTAAGGGCGACCTGCCACGTGGCAGCCTCTCATAGGCCCAAATTTTTTTATTTTATTTTTTTTAGTTTTTTTTTTCAATTTTATATTGTTTTTTTTGTTTTTTTTCGGTTTGTCAAAAGTAATAGTTACTATAACATAATGTAATGACTGTATACATATAAAGTAACAATTTGTATACATAAAAGTAATACATATATAAAGAAAAGTAACAGTGTTTTTTTATGTTTTATTCGTTTGCCAAAAGTACTACTTATTACAACTAAAATGTAACGAACGTGTTACTTATATGTAATAATGTTTATACATAATTGTAATACATATGTATAGAAAAAGTAATAATTCAACCATTTAGATTTTTAGAGCTAAAACCACTTGATTAGTGTTACATGTAAAAGTATTACATTATATATAGAAATATGTTATAATTTCTTTTATTAAAGTGTTACATTTACTTGTACAAACAATTACATTCATATATATGAGTTGTTACTTTTCAAAAAATTAAATCAAAATACACAATATTTTATATTTTTGCAAAAGCATTATTACATTTCAGTATAAATGATAATTACATTTAGATATTGCTTGGGTTACATGTAATTATAGTTAGTATTACATTTGAAAAAATGGGTAAAACGAGCTTTTGTTTTTGTAAAACAGGTGTTACGTTTACTTATGAACAATATTACTTTATATGTATTCAGTCATTACATTAAGTTATGGTAACTATTACTTTTGGTCAACGACGGAAAAGCCGAAAAAATAATATAACAAAAAAAAAAAAAAATTGGAGCTCTGGGAGGCTGCCCCGTGGCGGGTTCGGCCCATGGGTCATGAGGCGACCCGTCTCATGCATGAGACGGATCCCCTTGTTTTCATGGGAGACCACCTCTTCATAATATACAGTAGATAATTAGTTTTCAAATAACACTTTTGATTTTTATCTAGTTAGATAGCCAAAATCTTGGGTAAAACGCGTTTTAAAAGACGCCCATGAAAAACGTGTTTTTAAAAAGCGCGGTGACATTTTTGAAAATATGCGGAACTCCTTTAAAAAACGCGTGGTAGCATTTTGTAAATAATCGGAACTTATGACGCCAAAATCTGGTTGGATCAGCCTTCGTCTAGCGGTTCGGATAATCCCAGCGACAGTTCTTGATGGCCGGATCTGCACACACGAAACAAACGTAAACTACACCGGGGCTTCACCGGCGAAGGCCCTCCGGTGTAAGAATAAGGATATGGGTGATTAGAAATAGAGAAAATCAATTGACCAGATTAGAGTCAAAAGTTCATTACCTTTCTCCTGTTGTGAGGACATGTTTATATAGGCGTGGGTGAATGAGTCCTAGCTTGTTAGAGAAGCTAGGATGCCCGTGTTGATGTAGGACTCGTTTGGAGATAGACTCCTGATAAGGATGGATGATATCCTGTTATCTGGTATAAGAGATATCCTTGTTTAGATAAGGATTCTTTAGTGTCAGAGTTATAACATAACTCTGTAAGAGGTTTCCCAACGATAATGGGAGGTTTCTGATATAAGTCGGCCCGTCATCTAACTCGGCTCGTCATAGAGGCCGGCTTGGGATTGGGCTTCTCGGACTCGGCCTAGGCAAGGACTGCCTGCTCGGCCTTACTGATGTCGGCCTATAAACATGGGCTTCCCGTGAGTGGGCCTCTCGGTATAGGTCTGTTAGGCATGTGGGCCCGGAGTATCTGGGCTCCGTTTAACCAAGTCGGTTTATGTCGTTCAGTGGCCCCCGAGTTTCTATCTCGGCATGCCGAGTAGGAACTGTGCCCCTTGTACTGGCTCTGTGCTGCATTTATTGTTGATTGACAGCCAACAACTAATATCCCCAAGGATTTAGATTTCCTGACGTCATGCTGATTTTCTTACAAGTGAAATCATTGTTCTTCTTGGAAAAGGAATACTTCATTAATTGCGCCATCATTATGAGGGGTATAAATACTCCGCCCCTTTATATTCTGGAGATATATATATATATATGAGCTATTGCCCCTTGAAATTCACTCTCTGAGCTCTTTATCTTTTTTTCTTTCAAGAATCTTCAAGATGGCCCCAAAAAGAACGTACGACGATGCTTTCCCGGAGGAAGTTGATACATCTTCAGAAAACCAAGTTGAGAGTCACGATTCCTCAAGTAGTGACGGTTCCATATTTCCTTCTTGTCGATCATCTTTTCCCGCGGAAGAACCACCGTCCGATAGCAATGGCGAATACTCGGAGCCGGACCCCGTTGATGAATTCTCCGACGACTCTAGTGCAGAAGAGTCAGAGGATGAAGGCGAGGATGATGATGAAGATGAGGAAAGTGAAGATGATCCAGAACCCATTATTATTGATGAATATGGGTACGACGGAGACATTGAATGGGAGGAAGATGACGAAGATGATCTAAACCAAGATTGTGATCTTTCTTGATTATCCAGTTATTATGAACTAGTTTTTCTTTTTGGTTTTGCTCGGGTCAGGCCCCCGGCCGGTTGTGGGGGTCCTTTTGTTTAGTAAGTATATACTGGGGTTTTATCTTTTGCCATCTTTGCTCCGATTTTGATTTGATTTCATAGCGTGAACTCCTTGCGTTTCGTATGTCCTTGATTATTTTTTTTATTACCATCACCTTTTACATGATGTCGCTATAAAGTAGTGCCGATCATCTGATCTCAGTTGACATGTCGACACGGAAAGCATTTTCCTTTATCGTTCAACCATAACTTCAATCACCGCCCGACATCGACCTACCCCTGACCTTTTCTCATCTCGGTCCCGTCTTGTTCTTTGATACCATTAGGGATGTCGGTCCACAGCTGTAGTGTCGGTTATGCCTATGTGCCGAACCCTTCAATGTCGATCCAGGCGTCCGAAATATTTGTGATTTTTGAAGCCGACTGGCATTCCTGCTGTAGGTCTCGGCTTGCCACGTGTCGATCTAACATTGGCCGTCCGTTTGTGTTTTTCAAACGACGGTTATTTCAAACGTTTACCCTTCCCTTCGTACGGCGCACGTCAGTGATGGGACATTTGCCTCTAAAACGTGTCCCATTAATTGCGCGTCATGATGAGTTCATGGGTGTACGTGCAACCCATGGATTACGGGTTATAGCCGGGTTGGCCCGAATCATTCCTATCCGACCCGCCCTATATACACCCCCAAAAACCCTCAGAGCTTCACATTTTCAAATTTCCACCAGAGGAACAGTCCTTCCGTTTTCCGGCGAGCTCTTCAACGTTTCCGATTTCCGTTGCAAAGTTCTCCATTCGGCTCCGATCATCTTCATTTATTCCGTCGGCTAAACCTTTTCTCCCGATCAAATTTCTGACAAAGGTACCGTTCTGACTTTTTCGCCTTTCTCCCTCTTTCTGCCATTGTTGAGGTTCTTGGGATTTTAAGTTCCTATTTTCCGTGCTTGATTTCTCGTGTCTGTGTGAGTAGGCTTTAGAAAAAACCTAGCTATTCCTCCTGATATGCTCGGCACCCCACACCTTGATCCCAACGCCATGTTTGGTTTCTACGAGCGGAATAATAGGATTTACATGTTGTCAGAAGGAATTTGGAAAATGCTGTCACTAATGGAAATAAGTGACATATTGCTTTTGAATAAGACCCCTAGGGACGATTTGAGGTATCCTTCTGGTCTATTTTCCCCTAAGGCTCTTCCAGGTTGTGCTGATGGCGTAATACTCATTAATACCCTTGATGCCGTTATAAACCACATTTTTCTTCATTATGTTAAAGATAAATCGGCCTTTCGGTCTCGTTTTGAGGGTCCTTCCTCGGCCCCACTAGTCGAATCAGGGGGGAAGGTCACCTCGTCCTCGTCACGGGATGATTCTAACCCCTTGGTTGCTGCAGGTATGGCCGAGGAAGGTGCTTCCGGGAGGATAGTTGATCGGTTTGATGATGAAGCTGTGACTTCTAGGAGAGGTCGGGATGGGGCTGGTCCCTCAGGGTCAAGTCGGCCTAGGCATCCTATTGGTGGGGATGCTATGATTAGGGACCTTTATGAGAATTTTGAATTAGATAGGCGAGAGTTCAAATTGTTCTATATCAAAGCCCGACCCTTCTCCTCTGATGCCGAGGTTAAACAATTTTATTATGATGATGCCCTCCTCCCTTTCTTCTACAAACAGTTTCAGCTTGGGCTTCGGCTCCCCCTTGACCCCTTCATTAATGAATTTCTTGAGGAATGGAACATTGTGCCGGCCCATCTGGGTGCTAACGCGGTCAGGTATCTTACCGGCTTCATAATCCTTTGTCGTGGTCTCGACTTTGAACCGTGCATGTCCGCTTTTTTCCATTTCTTCCAATCGTCCTATAATTCCTCCACCAGAACTATTACCATCAAGTCTGAACCCAACAAACCCAAGCTGATGGTTCCTATCTCGAGTGTCGTGAATAAGGTGACGGGATGGAATAGGTATGTGATCAAAGTGGAAAGCCGTTAGGGTTGGGAATTCTTAGGATCGGACCGAGATCCTGTCAAGCCTAAGGTGGTTCACCGTCCGGATTGGAGCGCCGCCTTGATAAAGAGGTTGGAGTTGTTTTCTGCTACTGCTACTCTGGATTGGTCCCGGACCGAGATTGATTTCAAATTCCACGTAGAGGCCGGTTTGATGAGGGGGCCGATTGGTGGAGTTAGGCCGAGAGTTGTAGTGGAAAGGGGGTGTCGACTCCCGGATTGGGTTGTTCACCCAGATCTCGTCTTTTATTCTGACTGCCCTGTGTGCAAGGCTGAGGCCGACAAGTGTCTCAAGGCCAGAGATATTATAGGATGTAATTTCCTTTCCATGGTTGTATTTTTCTGTTTTCCTTGATTGTTTCCAATCGTCCTTTTAACTCTCTTCTCGTGCAGATCTTTCCATAGAGGATGTCCAGATTATCGAAGAAGGAGCTCGACCCCGCCATGGCGGCGAGAAGGAAAAAACAATTATCGCGTTTTACCACGGGCCCCCCTGTCATCCAAGTTGGAGCCGGCGGAGAAGAGGTGGAGGTCGAGATTCTTGAAAAATAAACCGAGATGGAGAATGTTGATTAGTTACAGGATCATAGTCGAAGTCATGTTGAGGAGGAAATCGACCAGGCGGGTCGTCGGGATAAGAGGCCGAGAGCAGAAGGTGAGGATGATTTAGAGCCCCCGTCTAAGAGAACCCCATCTCGTGGCTCAGCTTCGGCTTTGGGTCCTACTGAGGTCGAGATCAATGATCTGGCCCATGCTCTGGGCAATGTTGTGATCATACCGGATATTGATGATTCCATTCTCTCTGGTCCTGCTCTCAAACTCGGCGCGGCCGTCATAAAAAGGGCCATGAATCAAAGGACTATTCAAAGGTTGGTGGAGACCAGACCGACCTCCACACAGCTTCGGAACCGCAAGGGCCTACTTATCAGTGAGGTATTTGGTATTTCATTATTCGTTGACTAAAATGTCCTGCTTTTGACGTCTTGATCTTTCCTTTGTAGCTTGCCTCCATTGCCCAGCATGAATATGCGTTGATGCAGCTTGCCATAAGCAACGCTAGGAAGTGTGAGGACGAGGTCGAGCCTCTTCGTGCTTCTAATGCTGAGCTGAAGGTCAAAGTGGAAGCCCTTGAGAAGGAGAAGGCCTCATTTGAAGCGGAGTTAAAGAAGGCAGCTGATATGTCGGCGGAGGCTAATGAGACGGTTCGTCGGGCCGAGACGGTGATGAGAACAGCCAAGGAGGAGACTGCTGTGGCGAGGGCCGATTTGGAGAAAGAACGTCAACGAGCGGAGGGCCTCGTGTTAGAGAAAAATGCTGCGGAGGAGAGGCTGGTCCAACTGGAGGAGAGCATTCCGAGTCGGGAGATGCGAGCGGTGGAGGCCTTCAAGAAGGGTGCGGCAATGAAGGCGGCCATTCAAGATGAAGTCGGCACTACCTACAATGATGCTTGGTCAAATCTGTCTCGCCTTCTCTGGATAGACCCCGAAGTTGATATAACTCTTGACAAGCTTGCACGCCTCTACAACCAGAATGCTTACGGTGTTGAAGCTCGGGCAGCCCACTCCTTGATTCCGTATTCTGACAAGGGCCTGAGGGTGATTCATAGCTGAGATCGAAAAGAGGGTAACCCCCCGTGGGTACCTCCGCCTGTTGAGAAGGGGAATCTTGATGAGCTGATTGCCAGTGTCGAAGAGGAGGCTGACGCCGACATTGATTAGTCTGATCTGAACCTCGTTTCTGTTTGTATCTGGTGGCCGGTTTGGCCCAAAACAATGTTTTAAGTATTTATTTCGCTCGGCCCAGCGTTTGCTGGGGGAGTTTTAACACTCGAAATCCTTTGGGTTAGTATTTGTCCGCCTGTGCTCGGTGTTGACCGGGGGGCGTAAACACTTATTGCTTGTAGGGCTTTGTATTCCTTGGTTTGTGTTTATCCCGTTCTGTTCAAGTTGCTTTTCCTCGGTTTGAGGTGTCAATAGTCCGAAGTGATGAGGCATGCTAACCGGTTTAGGCTATGATGTATGCCGTGGTCGATCACCGTTATGGCATTGTCGAACATCTAGTGCTCGGTTTTGGCATGCGAGAGCTAGCATTCGAGATTAGTTTCAAATCGTTGGGAGTTTTCTTATCCAGATTTGAGTCTAACCGTTAGGACCAGCTCAAGTCGTCTTATGTGCTAGTTATTAGAACTAGGCTTTTAGAAGTTATGCATAAGTGTGCTCGTCAACTTCGTTAGGGTGCTAGTTATTGAAACTAGGCTTTAGAAGTCATGCTTTAAGTGTGCTCATCGACTTCGTTAGGTTGCTAGTTATTGAAACTAGGCTTTAGAAGTCATGCTTTAAGTGTGCTCATCGACTTCGTTAGGTGATGTCGGCATTGTAAGCAACGCTAAGACCGTGTTACGTACTATAATCAAAGCTTGATGTAAATAAAATAAAGGAAATTTTATTGATGAAATCAAACTAAGAAACAACTAGATATCAACTATAGAATCTAAGACTGAAAATCTGATAAAAAGAATAAATAGCTAACCGAGGTGCTACTGATAGTACTTTCTCAAGTGCTCGGAATGCCATGGGTGTTTAAGCTCTTTTCCTTCCGGAGTTTTGAGCATGTAAGTCCCTTCCCGTATAATGTGGGTGATGATGTAAGGGCCTTACCAGTTTGGCGAGAGCTTATTCTGTTGTGCTTTCAACTGTGTCGACTCAATTTTTCTGAGTACCCAGTCACCTACTTCAAAGGTTCTCTTTTTCACTTTGCTGTCATGGTAGGCCTTGGTTCTTTGCTTGTAATTGATCATTCTGAGTTGGGCAGTTAGCCTTTTTTCGTCGACTAGGTCTAGGTCCAGCAGTCGGTTGTATTCATTAACGACCTCATCATAGTTGGTTACTCTGAAAGTCGGTAAGGCCATCTCGGCTGGTGCCATTGCTTCTGAACCGTAAGTCATAGCAAAGGGTGTCTCCCCAGTTTGCCCCCGAGTGGTGGTACGGACGGCCCATAAAGCTAGGGGGAGTTCGTCCAGCCACTTTCCTTGACTGCCTTCTAAATTCTTGGTGAGTGCTCTTAAGACAACTTTGTTGGCGGCTTCGGCTTGTCCATTGCCTTGAGGATGGCTGACTGACGACTTCTTGTGCTTGACTCCCAACCTATTCATCTCCTCGGTGAAAGCATCAGAGAATTGTAGGCCATTGTCTGTCACTATAGTGTGTGGCACGCCAAACCGAAACCATATGTAATCATGGATAAAGTTGATGGCGTTCTCTTCAGTGATCTTTGCTAGTGGTTTCGCCTCTACCCACTTGGTGAAGTAGTCGACTGCCACAATTACATATTTGTTGCTCCCTTTGGCTAATGGGAACGGTCCAATGATGTCGACTCCCCACATGTCGAATGGCCATGTCGGTATGACCAAGCTTTGTTCTACGGCTGGCACTTTGAGCAAGTCGGAGTAGCGTTGACATTTGTCACATTTCTTTACATAGGCTTGGGCATCCTCCCTTATATTGGGCCAATAGTAGCCAAGTGTGATGATCTTGTCGGCAAGGGTTCTGGCCCCCGGGTGTCCCCCACAAACTCCCCTATGTACCTCGGCGAGGAGTTTCTCGGTGCTTTTTGGCGCAACACATCTAAGGAGAGGTCTGGAGAATGACCTTCTGTACAGGATGCCATTCCAGACTATGTATCTTGCCGTCTTCTTTTTGATCAATTTGGCCTCTAACTCGTCTTCAGGAAGCTTTCCCTTCTCCAAGTAGTCTTTGTAGTCGTCGATCCATGTCCTTTCCTCATCATCCAGGAGCAAAATCTCCAGTCTTTCATAAGCAGGCTGGTCGGTATAAATGATTAAGGGATCCGAGTCTTCAGCTGTTGCCATCTTTGAAAGCAGGTCGGCTTCCAGGTTGTATTCTCTACCAACTTGTCGTATATCCCAGAACTCAAAGTTCTTGGTCAGGTTTAGGACGAGATCTTTGTACTTGGTTAGCATGTGGTTTTCGGTGTTGTATTCCCCTTTAACTTGATTCACCACCAGTTGGGAGTCGCTGTATGCTACCAATCTTGTTGCACCAAAGAACTTGGCTCTTTCTAGTCCCAGGATTAGGGCTTCATATTCAGCTTGATTATTTGAGGCAGGGAACTTGAACCTGATAAAATCACGTGCAACATGCTCGCCGGCAGGGCTAGTCAAGTAGACTCCGGCGCCACTTCTTCCTTGGGTAGTTGACCCGTCGGTGTATAGGACCCAACAGTTGGGAGGTAGCTCTTCCAAGGGCTCTCTATCCATAGGGAACTTCCTCTTTCGGATGGTCGACATGTGTTCACTTATGAAGGCGGTCTCGACCAAGAAGTCGGCAAGAGGTTGGGCCAGAAGAGTCTTCCTCGGCTTGTAGGTTATATCGAATTCGGTCAGTTCGATCGACCAGTTAAGTAGGCGTCCTGAGCTGTCCATCTTGTGAAGTATTTTTCTAAGAGAAGCGTTGGTGAAGACCGTGATTGGATGAGCCGAGAAGTAGGCTCGTAATTTTCTGGCCGCAATTACCAAGGCATAAGCAATTTTCTCGGCATTGAAGTACCTGCTCTCGGTATCTGACAGTGCCTTGCTGACGTAGTAGATCGGCTTCTGGCTGCCGCCTTCTTCTCTAACGAGTACAGCTGCTACGGCTCGGTCGGTCGCTGCTAAGAAGACGTACATTGTCTCTCCCATGACCGGGCTGCTAAGTAGAGGTGGAGAGCCGAGGTAATTTTTCAGTTGTTGGAACGAGGTCGAGCACTCAGGCGTCCAAGCAAAATCCCTTGTTCCCTTCAAGGCTTTGAAAAAGGGGAGGGATTTTTCTGCCGATTTGGCGATAAACCTACCGAGTGCTGCTACTCTCCCGTTCAACCTTTGAACTTCTTTGATACAAGTCGGCTCCCTCATGTCAATCAAGGCTTGGATCTTTTCTGGATTAGCCTCGATGCCTCACTGAGAAACCATGAAACCTAGAAACTTTCCCGCGGTAACCCCGAAGACGCACTTGCCAGGGTTGAGCTTCATATCGTTAGCTTTCAAGTTGTCAATGGTCTCTTTCAGATCTGGTATATGGCTGCCGATCTTGGTCTTGATCACCATGTCATCAATGTAGGCCTCCATATTCCGGCCTATCTGAGATTTGAAGACCTTGTTCACCATCCTCTGATACGTGGCTCCTGCATTCTTTAGGCCGAAAGGCATCATGACGTAGCAGTATATGCCGCCTGCAGCTTGAAAGGCCGTCCTTTCTATGTCGTCCTCGGCCATTTTGACTTGATGATAGCCAGAGTAGGCGTCCAAGAAACTGAGGGTTTGATGGCCGGCAATGGAGTCTACGAGCTTGTCAATCCGGGGGAGGGGATAGCTATCTTTGGGACAGGCCTTGTTCAGGTCCGTAAAGTCCACGCACATCCTCCATTTGCCATTGTGCTTCTTTACCATGACGACGTTGGCAAGCCACTCGGGGTATGTTGCCTCTCTTATGATGCCGGGTTTAAGGAGTTTTTCGTCCTCGGTCTCAATTGCTTTTTCCTTGTCGGTAGAGAAGACTCGTCTCGTTTACTTGACCGGTTTGAAGAACTTGTCGACTTCCAGTTTGTGGAGAGCAACAGCTTCTTTTACACCCACCATGTCATCTACTTTCCAGGCAAATACATCTAAGTTGTTTTGGAGTAGGGAGATGAGCTCTTCTCGTTCTTGTTGGGAGAGTTGCTTCCCAATCTTTATTTTCTGGTCTGGATATTCTGGGTTGATGATGACTTCATCTAACTGATCCACAGGTTTAAGTTCAGGGCCGTCTCTGAACTCTAGGGTCTCGACAATGATCTGCTTGACCTTCTCCTTGTCCTCCCCTTCCAAACTTAGGTTTTCCATGTCTAACAATTTTCGACCTCTGTTTCCATGTCAATCGGCTGTGTGGCCCTCGAGCTTGGGACGATGGCGAGAGCCAAGTTACTCGGCTCGTCCGAAGCTGTGTTCATCGGGATGCAGCCGAAGCCGTCTAAACCGTAAGTGACCTCGGCCTTAGTTGGGACGTCGTTGTCAAGAATAAACGACTCTTCAGGTTCATCTTCAACAGTCGCCAATATAACACCGATATGTGGCGTCGAGGTTGTAACTATGGTTGATTTTGAAACCGTGATTCTTTAATCTGGAGTATCAATCTCCATCTTGGCCTTTGCTTTCCTCGACTTCATCACATGTTCCAAAAAATCTCTAGGCGATCCTAGGACGCACCCAATTCCAGCCGGGGTGGGGAACTTCACCATTTGGTGGGGGAGGGAGGCAACCAGACCCAACTTTCCTTGACTGGGTGCACCTAGGATAGCATGGTAATCATTGTCCAGATCCATGACTATGAAGGTGACCGTGGCCGAGGTTTTGTAAGGATGAGTGCCGATTTCCAAGAGTAAGTCGACGGTTCCTTTGGCATCGGCCTTATGATTAGTGAATCCTTCTAGCATTCCATTATATGGGGTCAGCATTGTATCAGGAAGTTCCATCTCTTTAAAAGTGCGATAGTACAGGACATCCTTGGCTGCTCCGGAGTCTATGAGGAGCCTGTCTGACTCGCAATTATCAATGCGGCCTGTGATGACCAATGGTTGTTCTCTCATCGCACGGTTTCCCGCCAACTCATTCAGAGAAAAACTAATCACTTCCTCCCTCTCATGTATCCAAGGAGGGATGTGGAAGACTTTACTTAGTTCGTAAATCTGCTCCTTGAGTTTCTTGTTTGATGGAATTTCCTCTCTGATCACGCCTATCAACCTGGCCCGAGGTGGCCTGTCTACCTGGTCATTGATTTTGTCTTCTTCCCTTGGGCGCTTATTGTCCTTGGCCATGAACTGATTGAGCTTGCCTTGATCGGCCCATTTCTGTAGAATCTTCTTCAGAGCAAAACAGTTCTCGGTGTCGTGGCCGTTGTCTCTGTGATAGGAGCAATACTTTGTGGTATCCCTTGGGTATTTCGGGTTGTCTTTTAGAGGCTTGGGGTGGGGGAGACCCACCAGATTCATGATCTCAGAGATCGGTTTATTGAATGTGGTGAATGTCTCGGTCCCCCTGGTCCTGTTCTTGCCTTTGCCGTTTCCCCCGTTGGTCCCCTGGGACGAGTTCCCGTTATGCGACTTGTCATGATCTCGTTCCCGTTCCTTATGACCATATAACGTCTTTTTCTTCTCCTCGGCGATGGCCGTGGCGTAAGCAACGTGGTACAATTCGGCTTTTGTGAGGGGCTCTCTGACTGACAGTTCATAAGTTAACTGCTCTGACCTGTGACCATTCGTGAAGCATACAATGATCTCCCTGTCGGTCAAGCGTTCTTCTATTGAGTCGGCAATGTCCCTAAACCGGTTGTAGAAGCTTAGGGTGGACTCGTTTTTGCTCTGGACCATGTTGGCTAGGTCAGACAACCTTTTCTTCCTCGCACCAGCGGTAGCAAAATATTCCAAAAATTGTGATTTCAACTTGGCAAAGGAATTGATACTGCTTTTCTCAAGATCCATGAACCAGGACCGAGCTGCCTTTGTTAGGTGCTTGCAAAGGCCTTACACAATACGTCGTCCTGATTGGACACTAGGGCCATGGTGGCCTCAAAGGCTTGGATGTGATCCAGAGCATCGGCGTTGCCGGAGTATTTGTCTAGGTGTGGAAGCTTTAACTGTGGATTAGGTGGTGCATCCTTAATCATATGGGCGAAAGGGAACATAGCATCGTAGTCATTATTGGGTTTCCTGTGCCCCTGATTCATCATCTCGATGTTGTCGAGCCTTTCTCTAAGGTCGACAATGTCCCTTGTGCTGAATGCCGAGGTGTGACTGGAACTGACCATGATTTGGTCTCGGCGTCTCCTTTCACCTTGGTTTAGTTCGAGACGATGCCTTGAAGGAATACGGCGAGGTGGAGTATGCCGGGGTGGATCCTGCCGGGGTGGTGTGCGCCGTGGTGGATCCTGTCTGGGAGGTGAATGACGTCGGGCGTCCCCACGACGTCTTTCCTCTATAATTCCCACTCCAGGGGATTCATCTTCTTGTTCTTCCCGGCGGCGATTAATGTGGTCTCTCAGGTCCCCATCTAGATTGAGTCTTCCTAACCGTCCATCTTGGCGACTTACACGGCTCCTGGGAGGCACATCCCGTCTACGATTTTGTAGGGGCTCCCTTCTGCTCACTCTGTCATCCAGATTTGTCCCCCTCGTTCCAGACGGCTGTAGTAGGTTAGCCAAGGAATTTTCGGGGTCAAGTTCTAACAGGGCCCGCTATGCGTCGGCCAGCTGTTGGAGTGTGTGAAAATTCTGTGGAAGCAATGTTCTCTTGTCCAATGGCGGCGGCTGTGATGGTCCTGCTCCATTGTTTCGGGATCCCGTCCGTCGGCGGCACCCATATTGATTAACAACATTGGGGGCCGGCCCCTTTGAACGGGTATGCATTCCTCCCCCTTGTGCGGGTGCTGTAGGTGGGAGCCTCTGGTTCTGTGCAGCAGTGTTTGTGTTTTCGGGGGGCGGTGCATCCCTTGTGGTTTCTTTAGAAGGGGTGGCTTCTCGCCCGTCAACCAATTCTCCGGCCATGGTCTGGAATTATCTGGCTAAAGAACTGACCAATCGATTTCCCGGCAATGGAACCAAACTGATGACGCCAAAATCTGGTTGGATCAGCCTTCGTCTAGCGGTTCGGATAATCCCAGCGACAGTTCTTGATGGCTGGATCTGCACACACGAAACAAACGTAAACTACACCGGGGCTTCACCGGCGAAGGCCCTCCGGTGTAAGAATAAGGATATGGGTGATTAGAAATAGAGAAAATCAATTGACCAGATTAGAGCCAAAAGTTCATTACCTTTCTCCTGTTGTGAGGACCTGTTTATATAGGCGTGGGTGAATGAGTCCTAGCTTGTTAGAGAAGCTAGGATGCCCGTGTTGATGTAGGACTCGCATTCCTTGGAGATAGACTCCTGATAAGGATGGATGATATCCTGTTATCTGGTATAAGAGATATCCTTGTTTAGATAAGGATTCTTTAGTGTCAGAGTTGTAACATAACTCTGTAAGAGGTTTCCCAATGATAATGGGAGGTTTCTGATATAAGTCGGCCCGTCATCTAACTCGGCTCGTCATAGAGGCCGGCTTGGGATTGGGCTTCTCGGACTCGGCCTAGGCAAGGACTTCCTGCTCGGCCTTACTGATGTTGGCCTATAAACATGGGCTTCCCGTGAGTGGGCCTCTCGGTATAGGTCTGTTAGGCATGTGAGCCCGGAGTATCTGGGCTCCGTTTAACCAAGTCGGTTTATGTCGTTCAGGAACTTTTCAAACGGTTCTGGATATCAATATAAAGCCTTTTGGATATGATATTGAAGCACATTTGAAGAAGTTCATTTCCAAGAAACCTTCTGGTTATCAACATCAATTTTTTTCTGGATATCAACATCAAATTGTACTGGATATCAATATAAAGTCATCTGCATATGAGTTTCAAGCGCATTTTAAAGAAGGTATTGGCCAAGAAAAATTCTGGATATCAACTTCAAATGGTTCTGGACATCAATAATAAAACATTCTGGATATGATTTTAAGGATATTTGAACAAAGTCATGTCCAACAAACCTTCTGGTATCATGCGTAAAAGGTTCTGTTTATAAACAATAAAGTCTTTTGGATAGTGTTTTTCATAGTGCAAGTGAGAAATAAAAATAAAAATAAAATAAAAATAAAAATAAAAATTAAAATAAAAATTAAAATTAAAATTAAAATCAAAATTAAAATCAAAATTAAAAACAAAATTAAAATTAAAATAAAAATTAAAATAAAAATAAAAATAAAAATTAAAATTAAAATTAAAATTAAAAATAAAATTAAAATTAAAATTAAAATTAAAATTAAAATTAAAATTAAAATTAAAATTAAAATTAAAATTAAAATTAAAATTAAAATTAAAATTAAAATTAAAATTAAAATAAAATAAAAATAAATATAAAAATAAAAATAAAAATAAAAATAAAAATAAAAATAAAAATAAAAATAAAAATAAAAATAAAAATAAAAATAAAAATAAAAATAAAAATAAAAATAAAAATAAAAATAAAAATAAAAATAAAAATAAAAATAAAAATAAAAATTAAAATTAAAATTAAAATTAAAATTAAAATTAAAATTAAAATTAAAAATATGATTTTTTTAGTGCAAATGAGAGTGTATTTTAGTGTCAGTTTTACTGTTTTAGATAGAGTTAATTGCAATTTGGTTCTTAACATTTCTCAAAATTTGCAATGTTGATGATGTCTTTTCAATTTCGCTAATTGGTATATCCACTTTGTCTTTTTGTTGCAATCCGACTACAAAAACTAACTTGGTGTTAGATTTCTAACAGATTTTATGTCATGTGACTAACACATGACGTTTTAAGATATTTTGAGAGCTACAAAAATCCGATTAATATGATCCTTTTTTAAATTGAAGTTAATATTTAAATCTACAGCATATAATTTTTTTGCCAATTTTTTTGGTGACTGGATTTTTTAATTAATTTTAATTACTAAATAATAAAAATAAGAAAAAAGGTGAAAAATAATCTAAAAAAGTTATTAACCCCAAATATGTTTCATACGAAGTAAATGATATTTTTGGATTATTAGTTCATGAAAATATTTAATAGAGAAAAAAGGGTGAGGGCAAGGAGGAAGAATTGGGGAAAAGATGTATGTGGAAGGGGTGATGTGGGAAGGTGGTGGAGTGGTGGAAGAAAGTAAAGGAAAGGAAAGAAAAGAAGGTATAGCATGGTGGAAAGTAGTAATTTTTCAGATTGTTTTTCCCATATTCTCTATTTTTTTAGCTATTTTTATTTATTTAAATTATAAATTAATATAATATAATTAATTCACCAAAAAAAATGCCAAGAAAATATATGTTGTAGATTTAAATATTAGCTTCAATTTAAAAAAAAAAAAAAAATCATACCAATTGGATATGTGTAGCTCCAAAAACATCTTAAAACATTATGTGCTAGTCACATGACATAAAATCTGTTAAAATTTGCAACAAAAAGACAAAGTAGATATACTAATTGACGAAATTGAAAAGTTAGCATCAACATTGCAAATTTTGAGAAATGTTAGGAACCAAATTGCAATTAACCCTTTTAGATAATCAGTTATAGTGTTTTTGATAGTCAGTGAGCATTTTGAAAGAACCTTTAAAAATGAAAAGAACCTTTGAGTGTCGGATAGCCAGAACCTTTGGAAGTGATAGTCAAATGGTTTTTTTGAAAGGAAATTGAAAAGAAGCAAAAGTCATGGGCTTCGCTTCCTGATTCCGTGATTAAAATACTAAAAATACATCGTTAATTATGCCATCCAATTGGCCTTTAAAATATAAAAGAAAAAAGATGGATCTATTGGAGAAGATGAGCAAGTAGCGGACGGCAACCTGCGACATATTTATCTGTTACAAGTGGACTCATTGAATAAACCCAACTGCCAATTTTTTTTTTTTACGGAGATTAATTAAATAATCTGCGAACTAAAGTGGACTAGGTCGTAAACGTGTAAGTTTTATTGTTGATGATGCTAGTATCTCACAAGCAGACCATGTTGAAATTGCCTAGAAAAGTCTTTACTTTATGTTTACTTCCATCTGCATCAAGACCATTTCAGCTCAAAATATTGTTTTTGAAAAATTCATTGTCGCTTTAAACTATTTTTTTTTAAGAAAAAAATTAGCAAAAGTAGATTAAATAAAGGAAACCCAAAATACAAATCAAATACCCCAAGAAAAAGAATGTTCCCATTCACACATGCCAATTTTTTTAGTAACATCCATCCATGTTCTGTTGGGGTGCAACTCAAAGTCCCATATCGGCAATTGAGCAAACAATTGCAATGTACTCCCTCCGTCCCAGTTTATTGTTCTTAGTTTGACTATGCACGCTTATTAAGAAACCAAGGTAAAAACAAAGGAAATGATTCAACCAAAAGTAGAGAGAGTGAAGGATATAAATGTTCAAAAACGCTATTCATGAAGCAAGTGAGTGAAAGTAAATTAGGTAAGTAAAGGTTTTTTTGTAATTAAATGAACTTTTTGAGGGCAAGCTCCTCCAAAGCACTATTCATTATTTTCCATTTATGGAATAAAGCAACTAAGAACAATAATCTGGGACAGACCAAAAGGGAAAGTAAGAACAATAAACTGGGTCAGAGGGAGTATATAAGAGCACACACCCACTTCATTAGTATGAGGCCTTTTGGGAAGTTCCCAAAAACAAATCCGTGCGGGCTAGGCCCAAAGCGGACAATATCATACTAAATGTGGAGAGTGGTGGTGGTGGTCGCGGTCCCTACAAATGGTATCAGAACCATGGTTCGGATGGGCCCGACCGGATGGACCGTGTGTGTGCTTTATATGGTGGGGTTCCCCTTGTGCGACATTGCGAATGGAGTCTTGAAATCGAGGGCGGTGGTGTTCCGCGGGCGGTTGGTACAAGCTTTCGTTGGATATGGGCCAGAGGAAACACTGCGCGCCATAGCGGTGTGGTCTTTGGTTTGAGGGGAGGATTGTTGGGGTGCAACCCAAAGTCCCACATCGGCAATTGAGAAAACAATTGCAAGGTATATAAGAGAACCCACCCACTTCATTAGTATGAGGCCTTTTGGGAAGTTCCCAAAAATAAATCCGTGCGGGCTAGGCCCAAAGTGGACAATATCATACTAAATGTGGAGAGTGGTGGTGGTAGTCGCGGTCCCTACATGTTCATGCTTAAAATATTTTACAACAGAATGTCAAAGTTAGAAAATTATTTAAATGGGTTAAGTTGTTTAGTAAATAAAATTATACTTTTCATATAAATGTGTGGTAGCTCCAAAGTGCTAGAGGTAGCTTCTCGGGGCTCTTCCATTCAGCCGTATTTCGTATGATCGTTTCAATTGTCTTGTTTGCTGCCTTGACTGCGCTATTAGCTTGAGGCCTATAGGGGCATGACTTGTGTTTTGTGATCTTGTACTCGATCAAAAGAGTTTTCATCTCCTTCTCGAAGTGAGAACCATTGTAGGAGATAATTTCAAAGGGTACCCCATATTGGCACATGATGTTCTTCTTGACAAACTCAACCACTTTCCTCGCGTTAAGAGTACGGTAAGCTTGTGATTCAGTCCATGGCGACTAGTACGAATGATTGCCCATTGCTACCCGTAAGATTTATCTTTCCTATAATGTTGTTACCCCAACAAGAGAATGGCCAAGGAGTTGTTATGTTGTACAGAGTGGAGGGTAAGTAAAGCAGATCTTCTTTGCGTGCTCGAGGAAAGAATTTGACACTACGTAGGTACCTATGCATGTGAGGCTTTGAGAAGGGGTAGCATGTTGCAGATTCGAATGACATTGGCACTTGGCACAACGCTTGACCTTTTCAATACAATCCCTTTCCATGGTGGTGTAGATACCCCAGGGGACCACGGCTTGGCTAGAGCGCGTGAGTTACCTAGGATGTCTACTTGATTTTAAGAGTCGCCACCTATGTTTTAGAGGAACATAAGAAAAACCTAAAGAAAGCCAATTTTTGTACGAAAACCAGAGATTCGGGAGAGAAGGGTTCGGGGGTTAGGTGACGGAGTGGGAAGTACTTAAACACCCACTCCGCCCCGCTTACGCGGGTCTTGCTACTTTTGGTGTTCTAATGTTAAATGTCCTTCAATAAAAAGTGCTAACAATTAAAGTGAAAAGAAAGGGGAAAATAAAAGAGAAATAAAAGAGAATTGTTTTATTTTATTAATTTATACTAAAAGATTACATGTTAAACTATTCTAACAATTATAATAAAATAAAAGTGGGGGAATTTAAAGTAGAGTTGGAATGTAGGGAGATAACCTTAACTAACTTCAATATGTGAAGTAGTCATATTGGTTATGTCCCATTAATGGGGATTGCATACATTTTAAGAAGAAGAAAATAGAAGAAAAATGAAGTTGTACCTTAAGAAGAGGACTTCAAACGTGGACTTGAAAATGGTGTTTTGTTGTGGAGAAATTGTTGTAGAACAATTTTATGTAGAGTCTTATTACGAAGAACTCTTGTTGGGAGAATTTGTGTAGAGAATTGTGTATAGTGTGTGTATAGAGAAAATTCAAGTCTAAAAATCAGGTCCAAGGTCCAAAAAATGAGGTCCATGTCTAAAAATGAGGTCCTTTTCCAAGGTAGGAGATGATGGTTTTTATAGGTAAAATTAGGAGGGAAAGGTTGGAGGGAAATTGGTCAATCCATGTGAAATGGAATTGACCAATCAAGAAAAAGATAAATAAAAGAATTAATGAAAGAAATAAAAGAAAATCAAATAATAATAAAATGAAATATTTTGCTTTTATGAAGAATGGCTAGAATAAAGGATTTGGGAGTTATGAAATAAGGGGGAATGAATGTGGATGTAAAAAGGAGGTGTTTGTGATCAATAAGAGATTTTCTAAATAAGAAAAGGGAGGGGAAAATGGTGCTATCCGTTACTGCCAAAGTGGGAAGCGCGCGGGTCCGGCCTATTGGACCAAACGCGCGCGCGCCCCATGACTATTACGGGAGGCGCCCGCGGGTGAGAATAACAGAATGACAGAATGACTCTAAAAGTTAACTCTGTTATGCAGTTTAGTCCAAAACTAACAGAATCAGTTAGGAACTTAACGGAAGTAACAGAAATTAACAAAAACAAGTTAAATAAAAATACTATGTATGCAATCGGGGTGAGAGGTCCAAAGCGGGGTGTCTACAGAGCCCCTCGGCGACGTGGATTGCGAAGCAAAACGCGTCGACGAAAGAAAGACAACTGCCGAGGACATCGACAAGAGAAAACAAAGACTCGATAAAGCAGGAATTTGAAATTACAAAGGATAGGAGTGCGCTCCCTGTGTGAGCGGCTTTCGCGGATGGAAAGGGTGTGGTGGCTTGAGGCGGCCCATTACGGCCACAAAAGTTTTAAAAAGGTGTGGTGGCTTGGGGCGGCCCACCACGGCCACGGAATTTTTAAAAAGGTGTGGTGGCTTGAGGCGGCCCACCACGGCCACAAAAATTTAAAAAGGTGTGGTGGCTTGAGGCGGCCCACCACGGCCACAAAATTTTTAAAAAGGTGTGGTGGCTTGAGGCGGCCCACCACGGCCACAAAATTTTAAAAAGGTGTAGTGGCTTGAGGCGGCCCACCACGGCCGCAATTTAAAGAAAGAGGAGAATTTTGAAATTGTGAAAGATGGGGGTGCTCTCCCTGTGTGAGCGGCTTTATTGATATAGAAAAGATATAGCGGGATCCGTCTTGCTGAAGCGGGATCCGTTTGCTGAAGCGGGATCTGTTTGCTGATGCGGGATCCGTTTGCTGAAGCGGGATCCGTTTGCTGGTGCGGGATCCATTTGCTGATTGCGGGATCCGTTTGCTGAAGCGGGATCCGTTTGCTGAATGCGGGATCCGTTTGCTGAATGTGGGATCCGTTTGCTGGTGCGGGATCCGTTTGCTGATTGCGGGATCCGTTTGGTGATTGCGGGATCCGTTTGCTTAAGAGGGATCCGTTTGCTGAAGGCGGGATCCGTTTGCTGAGGCGGGATCCGTTTGCTGAAGCGGGATCCGTTTGCTGATGCGGGATCCGTTTGCTGATGCGGGATCCGTTTGCTGAAGCGGGATCCGTTTGCTGATTGCGGGATCCGTTTGCTGATTGCGGGATCCGTTTGCTGATGGCGGGATCCGTTTGCTAATTACGGGATCACCGTGGATCAAATTGCTATCTAGAGCTGCAGTTGCTGTTGACTTTATTGTGGGGATGCGGGCATGGTTGATTGTGGACCATTTTCTGCTGGGGATGAAGTGCCTTGAGTAGCGGATGCTGTTGACTTCATGGTGTAGACACCCCACCTTGGACCGCTCACCCCGATTGCACATTTGATCTTGTGTTTCTCCCCATTTTAAGTGTTTCTCGTTAGTTTTTGTCACTTCCGTTAAGTTCCTGACTGACTTCGTTAAGTCCATGGACTAAACTGAATGACAGTGGTGACTTTCTAGTCCATTCTGTCAAAATTGCCTTCTCTGAGTCGCGCGCCTCCGACAGGAGGAGCCAGGCGCGCGGCCTCCCGCCCCCAAAGCAGGAAGCGCGCGCCTCTGGGCGTCAGTTACAGATTTCTGGCCAGGATTCTCTCCCTTACTCAATTTACAGGATTTTGCCCGGGAAGGATTTCTTGGTGACTGAGTTTTGGCACCAAAAACACCCCTCTTTCACCTATAAAAAGCTCCCTTTACCTCCATTTTCAAGGACCGAAGATTGAACTTACAAAAACTATACCAAAACCACTTTTTAAAGGTTCTCGAAGGATCTCATCAAGCAATATTTGAAGGTCTTCAAATTGTAGGTAAAAGTCCATCTTTCTACTTCATCTCCTCTCTCTCTTTTACTCTAATCAAATGTGCAATCACCCAAATCATTTTGGGACATGACTCTAATGATCACCTCATCTCATTGAGGTTGGTTAAGGAGTTATCTCCTACATTCCAAACTCTATTTTAAAACCCCTTTTTATGACTTAAAGAAGAAGAAGAAGAACGTTATCATTCATGTAGATTTTGATCAAGCAAGACCAACTGTAGTTGGGCGAGATGGGTGTTTCGGTACTTCCCATCTCGTAATCTAACCCCCGAACCTCAAAACAAAGAATCTATGTTTTCGTAATCAAACTTAGGCTATAATCAATAGGTTTTTCTTATGTTCCTCAAAACATAGGTGGCGACTCTAAAAACAAGTTAGACATCCTAGGATAATTCACGCGCTCTAGCCAAGCCGTGGCTCCCCGGGGTATCTACAGTGGCGACTCTGCTGGGGATGTTTGAGGGTTAAACTTGCATCTGATCAAAATCAACATCTTTTCTGGGCATTCTGATTCCTGATGGGGGAGGCGCGCGCGTCTGGCCTCTTCAGCCTAAGGCGCGCGCATCCCGCATCAAGGACCAGAATCGCCCACTTCTTCATGTTCTTCATCTTCTTCTTCTGCTATTCTGCACTAATCATTTCTGCAGGGGTTACAATATGCACACGAGGACCAGGGCAATCCCCTGAGTCCAAAAATCTGACATTCTGACAGGTGTGCCCAGAAGCGCGCGCCTCCTAATAGCATTGTGCCATGCGCGCGCGTCTCACATCAACACTCAGAGGCGCACGCTTCTGGGTTGGTTCCCAGAACAGAAACAGGTTTCAGTGATGGAGCAGAACAGTGGGGTGTGGGCACAGTTGCCTGCATCAGAACAGAATTGAACCCTCGGACTGTTTTAATTTTGTGTTTTATTTACCGGTCACACGGGTGATTCGGGAGTTGTAATTTATGTGCTTATGTGTTTTGTGTGTTTCTCTTTCTTTTCAAAAATAAAAAAAAATAATTTTTTTTTGTCACCTGTTAGACCTCACTGTTAGGCCCAATTGGTAGGAAAATAGGCTAGAGGGGGGGGGGGGTGAATAGCCTAATTAAAACTTTTTCAAAGAAACACTTTTATAAATGCAAAGTCACTTATCAGATTGCAAACTATTATCAGTAAGCGCAGCGGAGAAGATATGACTTGTTTTAACTAACACAAAATCAGTTTATAAAAAGGTTTTGAGAGCTTGGTTTAAACACAAAGTAGTTTCTAAAAGTTCAATGCAGTTTCAAGAGATTGGTCAATGGAAATGAAGTTGAGTCAGTAAGAACAGTAATGATTTGCCGGTGATAGAGTTCCAACCGGCAAGGACAGTAAGTAACAGAGGACACAGAGATTTGGAGAGGTTCACAGTGTAAATACTGCTACGTCCTCTACCAAGTTTGGTCAGAACTTGGGTTTGGGTTAAGAGCACTATTAAATATCCCTAGTCTATTACAAGAGCGGCTTTGCCGGATACACAGACTAAATTCTAGAGATAGTTTAATGAATCGTAAAGCAAATATCTGACCAAGTGTATTTGAGCGGCAAGTTCAAAAGAACTTATCTCACTCAGGTGGGTGTGTGAAAACTCAGACAACGTATTCCTTAAAATAATCTAGTTCGGGAATACTAACAGTGTTGTAGAGTTTGTGCACAAGTGTATGTCCTATTAAATGATCTAATGATTATCTGGACAAGGAATGTTTGAGCTTCAATGAATGCTGCAAACAACCAACTCTCTTCAATGCACTAAAATCACCAACCTTCTTTAATGCACCAAGTCCTCTATTTTATAGGGAGAGTAAATGCCTGGAGTCTTGGAGAAGAAGGTTTACAAATTTGAATATCCAGCTGGGTAGTTGAGGAGCATTAAATGCAGTATCCTTGACATTAATGGCGAAGATACGCATGCTTGAAAAGTCTGATGGGTAAAACCCCTTTGTCTCAACCGGTTACCTGCAAAAAGCAAGTAGAGACAGAGTATAGCTAAAAGTAGCTATGTGTCAGACGGCGCATAATCATGACAGAGCAGTTTAACAACTTTCTGATAAGACAGTATAAGTACGATCAGCAAGGTTGACTTTAAATGAAATGATGTCACCTGACTGACAGTGCAGACTGTCACTATATCGGCATGAAGTTGATCGGCAACTTGTGTAGCAAGTTGATCGGCATGGAGTTGATCGGCAACTCTGTTAACTGATCTGCTGATTTGCTTCCTCTTGCTGGTTTGTCTTGTTGAAGAGTTGAAATACACCTGTGCTGGTCACAAAGGATCCTAAGGGCACCTTAAAAAGGTTCTAATAAAATTGGGGGACCCTAAGTGTAGACATGATTGGGATTAAGTAATTCTAGGACCTAGGTATCTATTTGAACAACAATCTCCTCCTAATTACTTAAGTCCAATCACCCTTAAAGCTAAAGACATCTCTTATCTTAGGGAAAAGATTTCTAAGGATATCTAGGTATAACCAAATCCTAAGGTAAGTCACACTAAATGTCTAATGCAAAAGGTGGATTCACCAAAATAAATGGTGAAGCCGGTTCAAGGAATCGGCGAGAGTGGATTCACCAAAACATATTAGCACAATAAAAATTTTATAAGCAAAGAAATTTGTCTGTGAAGGTCTTCAATAAGATATCTACATCATAGGCTATGTGACTCAAGGATCAGCAGCTGGAGGATCAGAAATCTTGGGATCTGCTGCTGGAGTTGAGTCCTTTGTAGATTCAGTCTTCCTAGCCTTCTTTCTTGCTTTTTCTTCTTTTCTTTCAGCTTTCCTCTTTGCTTTGCTCTGTCTTCTCTGCGCACTTTCCAATCTTTCAGTCAGCATCTTGTTGTTGGCTTCTAGAGCAGCTATCTTCAGATTAGCTTCGGCAAGAGCTGTCACGACCCGAAATCTAGGCTCTATTTTATTAGTAATTAAATGATTTTTGTTTAATTATTTGCTTATTTATTTATTTAAATTATTATTTATTTAAATAATTATGAGTGCATTTTAGGTATCATAATATTTATGCTTAGCATTTTATTTGGGTCATTTGTGCTAGTGTATTATTGTTGGATCTTAATTGATAGTCGGGAGTGTAGTATTTGTGTGTAGTGTGAGAGAGGGGGCCTAAGTGTAAGTTTTTAAAATAAACCCCCTACTCCCTCCCTACACCTTCCCTCACCTCCTTCTCCCCCCTACACTCCATCTTTTCCCAGCCACTCTCTTCCTCTCTCTAACAATTTGGGTAAGTTTTCTTTCATTGCTTCTCTCCTCATTTTCTTCTTCTTCCTCTCATCTTCTCACATTTCTTAAAACGTGAAACATGTTTAGATCGTCGATAGGGTCGTAGGAAGCCAAAAAGAATCGAAATCCATCAACTTTGAGAATTTGCAAGTAAGTTGCTTTTGCCCCATTTTAATGCTAAAATGTTCATATCATGTTTAGATATTGTTTGATGTGTTACATTTGAAGTTTGGATGAGTTTTGAATTTGTTTGGAATTTATTTGGGTTTTTGATCAAAAATGGTGAAATCTTGAATGTTGGGTTTGATTCTTGATTTTGGTTGTTAAATGTTGTTGTTTGAGTCTTGTTAGACTTATGAGTTGTTTTGGTACATTAGTACACCAGTGGGAATGTTTGATTTTGGGTGGAAATGTGTTTTGGGTATAAAAATGGAAGAACCCATGTTGTTCTTCCCGATTTCTGGCAATCCGGAAGGTTGGGCGGCCGCACAATATTGCCTGGGCGACCGCGCACCTTTCTGAAAGCTTTTGTTCTTGTTCTGAGGGATTTTGGGCGACCGCACGGTCCATTTTGGGCGGCCGCACAGATCTCTGAAAATTTACATTTGTTGTTAAGTTGTGATTGAAGAACACGTTTTGGTCTAAGCCTTGGGTGTCCTTCTAGTTGACCTTAGTGAACATTGTAGTACACTTTAGTGAAGGAATTGGGTCCTTTGTGACCAAGTTTGTGTTTGAAATTCATTAATGGTTAATTGGGACTTTGAAGCACCTTTATTGTGTATTGTTGGTTCATTTCATCTTCTTGGTGATTATTTGGCATGATTCCCTACTTTGGAATCCTTTGTTGTTTATCGTGCTAGTATTTTATTACTTAGCCTTTACGTGAAAGTCCAGCTGGTATTTTGTGTGTGTTTGGGCGATGGGAAAGATTATAATGGCAAAGCCAAGTCCATTATAATGTTGACCATTGTTTTGCCCCCTTCTTTACCCCTTCTCCAGATTGGCCTTGGAAAGGATAAGTCAGCGTTCCTTTGTGAATGTATCTGGCTAGCGGGCATGACTTTGTGTCATGGTCCTTGTCCCTTGTGACACTTTTATGTTATTGGTTCCGGTACCGGGGTTTTCTCTTCGGCTTTCATGCTATTATGAAGATGATGATTTGTTGATTATTGAAGCTGCGCAGCGATCCTTTATTTGGATGTTCCGGTTTGGAAAACCTTGGCTATATCCTTTGTTATGTGTTTATTTCCGCTGCTATTTGTTATATGATAATTGCTATATGCTATGTGACAATAATTATTGTTTATTGCTTATTGCATCATAGCATGTCATGTAGTTGCATTAGTAACTTATTGAGATTTATCTCACCCCCTTTTCTTTTATCTTTGTTTTTCCTTAACCCCCCCCCAGGTGCTAAGGATTAGTCTCGCTGATCACGAGAAAGAGGACGTCGAGTGTGGATACATTCTTTTGGGGAAAGTTGTATAGGTTGGTTTACATTATATAAATGTGTAACCTTTTGGGATACTTGTACCAAACATTGACGTCATTAGGATTTATGTATTTGCATTTTGTTAAGCATAAACTGGTGGAAGTTTATGATAGTTGTAAATGGGTTTTTATCAAACATGGTTTTGTAAAACTTTGGATTACCACCTTTTGGTATAAATGAAATTTTTAACTTCGGTATTTCATAGTTTTGGTTTTAGAGTCGACGTCCAGATCGCGGTCTCGGGCCCGCGGGGTCCGGGGTCGCGACAAGAGCAGCTTTGGTCTCAGATAATTCTTCTTCAAGTCTTCCCATATCTCTTATCTGCAGCCTCTGATTATCAACAAGATTCTGTTGAATGTTATGAGTTGTCCCCAAGGATTCAGAAAGAGCCATTATACGCTCTTCTCTACCAGCAAGGAGAGCTTTCAATTCTTTGACCAGAGTATTCTCCTCCTCCTGATTGGACTTACGTAGACGCTTAACCAGGTCTTTGTGAACATCCTTAACCAGGTCACCAATAGAAAGAGCCATATCACCAATATCAGCACGAGTGGCAGGCACTTGCTGATTTGTGAAATCGCCTTCACTAAACTTCAAATACTCATACAGACTGTTGACGATGGTCGGCTGGAAAATACTGGCAGACGTCGGGAGCACTATTGAAGGGATAAAATCTTCATTATTCAGATCAGCATCTTCAATAAGCACATCATCAGTCATCATCTCATCATCAGAGGAGATCAAGATCGGCTCAGAGGGAGAGGGAGGAACAGGAGCAGCAGGAATGAGTAAGAACCATTGAAGGACAGCATCATCAGCAGATGAGAATAAATCGGCAGGGACAGAAGTTGAGACAATGAGATCATCAGTATCATCGGCACGAAAGATCGGCAAAGGAAAAGCAGGATGAACTATAACTGCACGATCAGTCGGCAGCTGAAACATACCACCGTCTTCAAGTGAAAGGAAGGTGGCCAAGATTAAGTTCAAATAAGCACGACCTTCAAGAATCATAGACATAAACCCGGCATTCATCAGCCTTGAGGTATAGACTAGATGATCGGCATGCTGACGAGGATGAAATAATGGCAGAGTCATAGCCAAAGCGGCAGACTTGATCAAATAAAGAAGGCCACGAGGATTGGTATGCCTAACTTCAATGATGTCAGTCAGCAGATCATTGATCATCAAGCACCTTCTCATCCATCCATTTGTAGTAATGCACACTTCAGTTGGAGAAGGACCGGGAAGGGTAGATTCACCTCTAATCTTTATCTGTCCTGGTCTAGATCAAATTGGGTCATAGACCACTTTCCTCTTAAGTCTAGAAATCCGAGGAGTCTTTCCCTTTGTACGAACAATGTCATCATCATTGAGAATCCAGGGAAGATAGATTGGACTATCACTGGTAGAATCTCCTGGAGAGAATTTATGCTTAGTGACATGAGGGTGGTCTTTGCCGAATGGGAGTGGACATCTGCCTAAGGTATACTTGAAGGATAACCTTGGATGAACAGTGAAGAGAGGCTGTCCAAATTTGTTGGAGGGGATAGATGCATTGGAAGTGTACCAGTTTGAGCACATCATATCCTTCCCATTGAGAAAATAATCATAGCTGGGTGGTGGAGAAGTATTAACAGCATCAGGATCAACAAAGGCTTGTTCTCCAACCACCATGTAATCAGCAGGATCTATCTCATCGGCATGATCTACATCGGCACGAGCAGCAGCAGGATCAGCTTCATCAGCATGATTTACATTGGCATGAGCAGCAGTAGGAGCCAGCAAGAGAGGGGTGATGACAGACGGCAAGCTGAACAAAGGCTGTAGAAGAATCTCTTCAAACTGTAGACTAGCAGCAATGTCAGCATCCATATTAGGAGTACTATCATCAGCACCTCCTCCCAACTCCACAACCTCCTTGATTCCAGTAGGAGGAACAATCTGTATTTCAGGGGTGACTGATATTAACTGAGTGTCTGTAGTTTGCTCAGTAAGATGGGTGTCAGCAGTTGTCTCATTAGTCACTTTTTCAGCAAGTCCTCCTCCTGAAACAGATACATCCAACTGTTGAGTGTCCATAGTTGTCTCAACTGGAGCAGGAAGGTCGGCAGATAAACCCATCAGAGGTTGAGTGTCTGAATTTTGCTCAACATGAAATTCCACTATATCTTTGATAGAATCATCGGCATGCCTTCCTTCAACACTACTATCACCCTCCAATACAGATTCTGCAAAGACTTCAGCAGTGGAAGCTTTAGTCATGACAGTTCTGATTGGCATCTTGTCACTATCTGTTGTAAGTGAAGTGGGGAGAGTCAGCAGTGTCTTTGTGAGCACAGACCAAATCACTAAGCAAATCAGCACCATCATCATTATCAGCATCAGAATCACTGTCAGCAGAATCACCATCGGCAGAATCATCTGAACTATCGGCAACAAAAGAATTATCAGCAGCATCTACATCATCGGCAGAATGAACATCGGCATCAGATAAAGTCTTGATGCTGCTGGGAGAAGGAGCTTGAGCAGATGGATCGGCAAGATTTTCGGCAGCTAGGCGATCGGCATCTTGCTTCAGCAGAAATTCATTGGATTTGTCAATCAAGTCCATAGTGAATTTCTTGACTGATCTGAAGAAGTGTACATTGAGAGGACTGTCAGCAGGAGCCTCGTCATCATTGTAGGTCAGAAGATCTTCATTATTCACCATTCTGCCTATCTGATAAGGATCAAACTCAGTGAATTGAGAGAGCTGATTGAAAGTCCTGGCGTAGATAATCCATACATCCTGAACCATCATATCTTGTCTAATTCTGTCTTGAAAGAGATAGATCTGGTTCCAGGAAAGTGGTAGGAATTCAAAATACCGACCAAAATTGAGCTTTAGTTCAGCCTCTTTCAACTGCTTGAACTTTGATAGAGGGACAAACTTCTCTTTCCACATATCAGTGCGTCTGTCCAAACTCTTTTGATCAACATAATCAGCAGGATTTCCGGGAGTGACAGTGTCTTTCATCTCTTCATGAAACTGAAGAAGACGACGAATAAAGGGAGGCAGATGGTCAATCGGAAAGACCCATTTCTTGTTCAAGACCTTGTTGGTGAAGGACCAAGGATTCTTGTAGAAGGTGTGGAAAGTTGGGTTTCTGATTGGAGCGCATTTCTTAGGAGTCTGAGACTTGAGCTTCTCAATGACATCCTCAATACTTTTGCCATCGGCAAAGTCATCAGTGAATTCTTCATCAGGAATTTCAACCTTGACAGCAGGATCGGTAGTTAGGGAAGCACCGGCAAGATGAGCAGGGGCAAACCTAATTAGCTTGGCTCTTGGATCAGCAGGAGGAATAGTGGAAGAAGGAACTTCATCGGCAAGCTTCACCTTCTTTGTCACCACTTGATCGGCAACCTTTACCAGTTTCCTTTTCTTTGGAGCACCAGGAGTAGAATCGGCAAGAATCCTATCAGTTGAAGGAGCAGGAGTAGAGACTGCTGCTGATTGAGAAGCAACTAAAGGAATGGTCTTTGCCTTTTTCTTCCTCTGAGTAACAACAGGTGCAGGAGCAACAGAGGGGGCATCGGTACTGGAAGCATTCTTTGAAATCCTTTTCCAATCCTTAGCATTAAAGAACTTCAACTTATTGAAAGGCATGCTGGATGGAAAGCGATCGGCAGCCACTACATTGGCATTTCTCCTCAGAATCATACTTATCAACAGATAATGGCATCCTTTTCCAGGATTGGCCTTGTTCTTCAATCTGTCAGAAGCCCACTTATCAGCAGCCGTAGCGATAATCCTGTATATGTAGGCACACCAGTTGAACTCAATCTGCAGAACAATGGCGGCCATAGCTTCAAACTGCACATCAGTGATATTGCTGTGGGATCCAGATCGGCAAATGAGACATCTATCAACTATCTCAGCCAAAGCATAGTATCTTCGGGGATAGTGAATCTTCAGATGATTAGTGCCACTAAGCCTTGTGCCAGCACCTCTCATGATAATCCAAGCCCTATCCAGTTCCTGCTCATCAACTAGAGCACTCAACCCTTCATTCCCAAGATTGGGAAAAACTTCAGAGATAGAAGAGGGAGAAAGAGAGATCTGCACGCCCAAAACAGTAGAATTGATGGAGACGATAACGGAGGAGTCAGCACGAGAGTGGACAACAGAGGAGTTGGAGAAGAATTCTTTGACAAGATCCACAAATACTGAACTAACTCCTGATGGAGTGATGAACGAATCAAGCAAGGACCCAATAAGAAGATTCTTCAAGAAAACCCCGTCGGCTTCGTCGTTGAAGTAGTCGGAGTCAACATAGCCTCCGTAGATATCTTTTTCACCGGACATTGTCTGCAAAATTACTCAAACAACTCTCAATGTTAGAAATAAAGACAAATCAAACCATAAATGATTAGAAATGAGCAGAGTATAAACATTAACACTTACCAGATTATGAATAGATGAACAAATAAAACGATGAACTGATAATCTGGAAAGAGGAGAGATAGAGAGAATAGAGAGCAGAGAAAAAATATTGGCGAAGAAAAAGCTTAATGGAATTTTGAAAGGCGTTATATATGTTATGGGGGAGAGAGAGAATATGAGAGGGCAAGGGAGAGAAATAACTGTACCTATAATCTCGGAGAACGTGCGCACGCAAAAATTAATGCGCACACAAATCGGTAAGGTGAACAGTTAAAAGTAAGAGGGAGAAAGGGTAAATTAGTCAAAAATAAAATAGAAGTGATGATGACCTGTTTACCTTGCTGATGTATCGCATTAAATGGAATACATCTTGACACGATTTTGGATAAGAAAGGTACACACACGTGTCAGGGAGATGGTGTGACAGATGTACCTTTGATTTGATTGCTTACGTCATGTGTCAGGAATCTTATCTTTTGCAGAGACGTGCTGATTTGATTTTACCAATCGGCAAGATAGCTTGAATCGGCAAAATGATTGAATCGGCAAGATATTGAATCGGCAAGATATATAGATAGAATCGGCAAGATGATTTTGACAAATTTCGATCGGCAAGATTTTGTCGGCATGTTCGTAGTCGGCAAGATAATTGATGCTCTGCTGATTTGATCGGCAGACTAACACAAGTAGCAAAGTTAGCACAATTTTAACCATAAAAATCAATCATACCCAATTCACCTCTGAGGAATTCAAATCTTTTCTGATCTAAGGGTTTTGTTAGTATGTCTGCTCTTTGGAAATCGGTATGGACTTTGAGCAGCACAACATTCCCTTTTTCAACATGTTCCTTCAGGAAGTGGTATTTGATGTCTATGTGCTTGGTTTTGGAATGCATGACCGGATTGTTTGATACTGAAATTGCTGATTGGTTGTCACAATAGATGGGACAAATTTGAGATGGAACTTCATAGTCAACCAGCTGCTGCTTCATCCATAGAATCTGTGAACAGCAACTGCCGGCAGCTATGTACTCAGCTTCAGTAGTGGAAGTAGAAATTGATGCTTGATTCTTACAGGACCAAGACACCAATCTATCACCAAGAAATTGGCAAGTTCCACTTGTACTCTTTCTGGTCACCCTACAAGCTGCAAAGTCTGCATCTGAATAACCTATTAGATTGAAAGATGAATCTCTTGCATACCATAATCCAAGGTTAGCAGTGCCACATAAATATTTAATAATACGTTTTACAGCTTGCAGATGGGATTCCCTAGGGTCAGCTTGAAACCTGGCACAAACACAAACAGCAAACATAATATCTGGTCTACTGGCAGTAAGATAGAGGAGTGAGCCGATCATACCTCGGTAGACTATTACATCTACTTTCTTACCAGACTCATCCTTATCTAAGTGAATGTTAGTGCCCATCGGTGTGCTTTGAGAGTGAGCATTGTCAAAGCCAAACTTCTTGATAAGTTCTTTGGCGTACTTGGCTTGACTGATGAATATTCCTTCTTGGGTTTGTTTGACTTGAAGTCCAAGGAAATATGTTAGTTTACCCATCATGCTCATCTCGAACTTGCTCTGCATCAGTTTCTCAAATCTCTTGCAAAGTGATTCGTTAATGGAACCAAAAATAATATCATCGACATAAATTTGAACAAACAATGAATGACCCTTATGCTTGGCAACAAATAAAGTAGTATCGATTTTACCTCGAGTGAAGCCTAAGCCATCGCTAAGTAAGAACTTAGAAAGGTTTTCATACCATTCTCTTGGAGCTTGCTTTAAGCTATAGAGTGCTTTCTTCAATCGGTAGACATGATCAGGCTTCTTGGAGTCCTCAAAACCTGGTGGTTGTTCAACATAAACTAGTTCTTGGAGTTCTCCATTCAGGAAGGCACTTTTCACGTCCATTTGATATAGCTTGAATTCCTTGAAGGCAACATAGGCTAAGAAAAGTCTTATAGCTTCCAATCTTGCAACAGGAGAAAATGTCTCATCGTAGTCGATTCCTTCCTCTTGACGGTAGCCTTTAGCAACTAACCTTGCTTTGTTTCTAATGATTTTCCCAGCTTCATCCAATTTGTTCCTGTAAACCCACTTAGTACCAATAACTTGCTGAGAAGTTGGTCTTGGCACAAGTTCCCATACTTTGCATCTTTCAAACTGATTCAGTTCCTCTTGCATGGCTTCAACCCAACCAGGATCGGCAAGAGCTTCTTCAGTCTTCTTTGGTTCTATATCGGAGACCATAGCAGATGAGAAAAGGCTTTCAGCAAATGCTCTACTAAGGTTCCTTGTTAATCTGGGACCAAAGACATCACCAATCACATTTTCTAATGGATGATCACGAAATGTTCTGACTTCTCTCGGCACATCTTGTCTTACTGATTCTTGTTGTAAGGATTCTAGAGGAGGATCAAGATCAGCAGATGGTGTAGGAGAAGAACTTTGAGTGAGAGGTGGATGAAAGCTTGGAGGATTAGGTCTTATAACCGAAATTGGTTGAGGGCTAGATCTGTCTTCAGGATGATCAGCAGAGTTTGCATCGGCAAACGGATTATGAAATTCATCAGCAGGTTCTGGTTCTGCTGATGAAGGAAAATACGGAGCATCTGCTGATTCTTCTACTGAAATGACTGGATCAGCAGCTGGTACTTGATCTACAGGATTAGTATTACTAGATTCACCTGTCTCATGAGCACTAGACACATTAGTACTATTTGGAGCCTTGTCAGACTCTAACAAATCAAATTCATCAAAGGTTACATGAACAGATTCAACAATTTTCAAAAGTTTCTTATTGAAAACTCGAAAGGCCTTACTGTGTTTAGCGTATCCAACAAAGATTCCTTCATCAGCTTTCTCATCAAATTTACCTCTGTGCTCTTTACCGTTGTAAAGCACGTAACATTTGCAGCCGAATATTTTGAAGAATCCAATGTTGGGAGTTCTGCCTCTCCAGAGTTCATAAGGAGTCTTGTTATGGAATTTGTTGATTAGAGATCTGTTCTGGGTGAAGCAGGCTGTATTGATCGCTTCAGCCCAAAAGTACTTCGGCAGCCTGGCTTCGGCAATCATGGTCTTACCAGCTTCAATGAGAGTTCTGTTCTTCCTCTCAACAACACCATTTTGTTGTGGTGTACCGGCAGCTGAGAAGTTGTGGTCTATACCATGATCATCACAGTACTGAGCAATACCATTGTTCTTGAATTCAGTGCCGTTGTCTGATCTCATACTGATGATATCGCTTTCTTTCTGAGTTTGTAGTAGTCTGAATAACTTGGTGGCAACAGCATAGGTGTCATCTTTGTGACTGAAAGTTTCCACCCAAGTATATCTAGAGAAATCATCTACTACAACCAAGGTGTATCTACTTCCCCCGATACTTGCTGTAGTTGTGGGGCCAAATAGATCCATATGTAGCAATTGGAGGCACTTAGAAGTTGACATGCAGGGCTTGCTTCGGAAAGATGACTTATATTGTTTTCCAAGCTGGCAGGCCTTGCATTTCTTTGCTTTATCAGCAGACACTTGAGGCAGACCGGTAACAAGATTTGAACCGGCAAGCTTTGATAGATATTTGAAGTTCAAGTGACTGAGTCTCTTGTTCCATAGCCATGAGTTCTCACTGATGTTCTTAGCTACAAAACAAACATTAGCAACACCAGTAATAGCACTTAAGTCTACTGCATAAATGTTACCTTTTCTTTTGGCAGTGAGAAGAGTTTCATTGGAAGCAATGTCTTTCACATAGCAACTGGAAGTAGTAAATACACATTGCATTCCATTATCACAGAATTGTGATATAGATAGAAGGTTGTGTTTCAGACCATCCACAAGAGAGACCTTCTGTACAGTAACTGCACCTCTCTTGATGGTACCAATACCGATGATTTTTCCTTTGGCATTATCACCGAAAACCACTGGGGGACCTGATGCTTCTGAGATATCGGCAAGTAGATCTGCAAATCCTGTCATGTGTCTTGAACAGCCACTATCTAGAATCCACAAATCTTTGCTTGCACCAGTTGAGGCCATGAAGCATTCCTGAAATAAAACGGTATGCTTATGGTCCCCCTTATTCTTGGGTCCGAGGGTTAGTTCCTCTTTGGCAACCACATCTGGCCACCACTAGAGGATGTAACCTCAGTGGGTCCAGATAGGTGCTTCAAGAGGCATTCATGAGCCTTGTGACCATAATCAAAACAATTAGAACATCTCACTTGACTGATCGGCTGTGGAGTCGGTAGAATATCATACTGTTTAGTCGGTGCATCGGCAGAACCAGGGAATTGAGCAGGCACAAACTTAGTAGGTTTAAAGGTGCCAGTGTTTCCTTTCTTTCCATTCTGTTTACCTTTGGCAGTTACCTTTTTAGGTACTTGTCCATCGGCAGCAGAGGAGGTTAGATCGGCAGCACTTGCTCTGCTGATGTATTCACCAAGAATACCGTTATCGGCAGACTCAGTATCAGCAACCTTAACATATCTTTGTTTGTGCTTATGATTCCTTTTGTTCTGGTTCTTAGGATACTTCATTGCCACAGCACTGTATATTGGCTTAGCATCCTTATGCACTGAGTTAGCAGGACTACATTCAACTTTCTCATCCTTTTTCTCGGTCGCACAAGTTTCAGTAGAGCTACTGCTGCTGGAATCAAATCCTAACCCAGATTGGTCCTTATATGACATTTGGGTCTGTAGGATTGTTTCAACAGCAACTCTAGATTTTGTGTAAGAATCAACAATCCTTGAGAGATGATTGTTTCTTTTCACAAGATCTTCGATCTGAGCTATCAATACTGCTACTTGGCTTTTGAGATCCAGGTTTTCTTGTTTAGAAGAACAGACTCAAGCTCATGTCCTTTGAGAACTTTAAGTTCAGACACAAGAAAGTCATTCTCTGCAGAAATTCTATTGAAATCAGCAGCCATCACTTTATGAACGCTACTCAGCTTCTCATGATCGATAAAAAGTTCATCCATTGTCTCTACCATTTCAGCTTTGGATATTTCAGGACAAGGATCAGCTAAAATTTTAGGAGCAGAGGCAATGGGTCCAGGAGAGAAGTCAGGTAGGGAAGAGATGGGTTTTGATATGTTTTTGGCAATGCTAGATTGTTCATTGAATAATAGTTTTCTGGTCATCGGTAAGGATTTTGATTTGATGGTGGTAAATTGAGAAGAGTTACACTGGCCATAGAGTGAGGTTCCCACTTGGTGTGCTTTGTATCCATATGGGTTTTCAGCTTTGACACTTATTTCTTTGAAGTGTTGTTGAGGTCTTCCAGCAGATTCTTCTTTGACTGGAGTTCTTGGTGGAGATGGATCTCGGTAGACTGGAGTCGGCAATGATGATACATCGGCATCTTCAAAATATAGGGCGACAAAACTTACATCGACATCTTCATCTTCATCGGCATCTTCATCGGAATCAGTTTCACACCAAACCGGCAAGGCCTTTTCTGTGCTTTCATCGGCAACAAAGCTTCGAGACTTAGGATGTCTCTTATTGAATGACTTCCTCACGTATTCATATTTTGGTTGAGGACATTTAGAAGCAAAGTGACCAGGTTTTCTGCAGTTGAAGCAGACCAGATCACCTTTGTTGTTCTTTCCATCGGTAGCACTAGTAGAGGGTTTATTGTAGCTTGCTGGTTTCTGAAATGGTGGTGTGAAGGATTTTGGTTGCTGGTGGTTTCCTTTCTGCATCCTTTTGAAGTCTTTGAACCTTTTGTAGTTCCTAGCGAAGGCGGCAAATTCGTCTTCTTCCATAGGTTTTTCTGAGGTTATTTCATGGGTATTGGAACTGCAGGATGTTTGAGGTGGATCTATAGGAGGGAATTTGTTTGAAGGAAAGGATATCTGTGACTGAGCTGATAGAGACAAGTTTTTGACATTTTTATCGAGAATGTTAAGTTTTTGCAGTCCTCTCTCATACAGAAATAGACTAGACACAAGATTCTGAATAGAAGTCTTGTTTAAGTCTCTCACTTCTCTAACAGCGGTGACCTTAGTATGATACTCATTTCCCAAAGAACTTAGAAAACGAATATTAAGATCTTTCATAGTATAAACTTTACCTAATGAAGCACATAAATTACTTACCTCGTAAAATCTGTCGTAGGCACTCCTTAGTGATTCACCATCTTGTTTCTTGAAGGATTCAAACTCAGCAATGCAATCGTAGATTCTGTTGTCCTTCACCTGCTCGTCACCTTCAAAGTATGCAAGGAGCTTGTTCCAGCATTCTTGAGCCGTGGATCATAAGTCAATAAGTTTGTATTGCTTGTCATCCAAACCACAAGAGATAATGTGGCATGCTTTTCCATCTAGGGCAGCAGAAAGTTTGTCGTCGTCGGTCCATTCCTCTCTGGGTTTCTCAATCAAAGTTTCATCAATCTGAACATGGGTTTCATGTTCAGTTTCTCGATCAGCATGTTGTGTCAGCGGAGTGGAGGGAATAGGTCTGTAGGTGGTTCAAACTTTTAACGGAATGATTGGAGCACCTTCTATGACCTTCATCAATCGGTCATCGATTGAGTTCATATACTTTATCATACGAGATTTCCAGACACCAAACTCGTTGACATTCAACAACGGAATGGTGGTGATGTTGAATGACTGCATGATTTTTCCTGCCATGGTATCGGCAAACAAGCTGCAAAGCTTGGAAATTTCTTTCAAAATCCCAAGCTCTGATACCAATTGTTAGGCCCAATTGGTAGGAAAATAGGCTAGAGGGGGGGGGGGGTGAATAGCCTAATTAAAAAATTTTCAAAGAAACACTTTTATAAATGCAAAGTCACTTATCAGATTGCAAACTATTATCAGTAAGCGCAGCGGAGAAGATATGACTTGTTTTAACTCACACAAAATCAGTTTATAAAAAGGTTTTGAGAGCTTGGTTTAAACACAAAGTAGTTTCTAAAAGTTCAATGCAGTTTCAAGAGATTGGTCAATGGAAATGAAGTTGAGTCAGTAAGAACAGTAATGATTTGCCGGTGATAGAGTTCCAACCGGCAAGGACAGTAAGTAACAGAGGACACAGAGATTTGGAGAGGTTTACAGTGTAAATACTGCTACGTCCTCTACCAAGTTTGGTCAGAACTTGGGTTTGGGTTAAGAGCACTATTAAATATCCCTAGTCTATTACAAGAGCGGCTTTGCCGGATACAAGACTAAATTCTAGAGATAGTTTAATGAATCGTAAAGCAAATATCTGACCAAGTGTATTTGAGCGGCAAGTTCAAAAGAACTTATCTCACTCAGGTGGGTGTGTGAAAACTCAGACAACGTATTCCTTAAAATAATCTAGTTCGGGAATACTAACAGTGTTGTAGAGTTTGTGCACAAGTGTATGTCCTATTAAATGATCTAATGATTATCTGAACAAGGAATGTTTGAGCTTCAATGAATGCTGCAAACAACCAACTCTCTTCAATGCACTAAAATCACCAACCTTCTTCAATGCACCAAGTCCTCTATTTTATAGGGAGAGTAAATGCCTGGAGTCTTGGAGAAGAAGGTTTACAAATTTGAATATCCAGCTGGGTATTGAGGGGCATTAAATGTAGTATCCTTGGCATTAATGGCGAAGATACGCATGCTTGAAAAGTCTGATGGGTAAAACCCCTTTGTCTCAACCGGTTACCTGCAAAAAGCAAGTAGAGACAGAGTATAGCTAAAAGTAGCTATGTGTCAGACGGCGCATAATCATGACAGAGCAGTTTAACAACTTTCTGATAAGACAGTATAAGTACAATCAGCAAGGTTGACTTTAAATGAAATGATGTCACCTGACTGACAGTGCAGACTGTCACTATATCGGCATGAAGTTGATCGGCAACTTGTGTAGCAAGTTGATCGGCATGGAGTTGATCGGCAACTCTGTTAACTGATCTGCTGATTTGCTTCCTCTTGCTGGTTTGTCTTGTTGAAGAGTTGAAATACACCTGTGCTGGTCACAAGGATCCTAAGGGCACCTTAAAAAAGGTTCTAATAAAATTGGGGGACCCTAAGTGTAGACATGATTGGGATTAAGTAATTCTAGGACCTAGGTATCTATTTGAACAATACTCACACTACATGCACATATTCCTATGAACTGCTCACTATCAATTCGCACAAGTCCAACCCCAAACCCGTTGAGGCCCATCCTAGAAAGTTTCAAGCTCCACCAGACCTTGC
>JAOWBW010001027.1:872728-907813 GCA_026119855.1 Campanula takesimana | reverse complement strand
ATATCTTTAGATTCACCGGCGACATGTTCCATTTGGTCAGCATATTAGTCCTCCTCCTCAAAATCTACGCCACCAAGTCATGCTCAGGTACATTCAAACAATAAATTTCCCCATTTTTAGGGTTTTCCCTTTTCCTTTTGATTCGAAATCGATAAGTTTGTGGGTGTGTGATTAGGGATTTCGTTGAAAACTCAAGAGCTATACGCTCTAGTGTTGTTCGTGGCTCGGTATTTAGATCTGTTCACCGACTTATATCTCTCTACAATTACCTGATGAAGCTGGTGTTTATCGGTAGTGCCATAGCAATTGTGTGGTGCATGCGTTGGCACCATGTTGTTCGGAGATCCTATGACCGTGAACTTGATACGTTTCGCCATCAGTTTTCGTGGTGGCCTGTTTTGTATTAGGACTAATTGTTCAGGAGAAGTTCACATTTCAGGAGGTCAGTCTTTATATTTTTAAATGTTTTTTTTTGAAGTGCATTGATAGGCTATCTGCTGCTAGTTTGATAATTTTAAGAAAATGAGTCGTTAGAGCTTCCATTGATATGTACCCCCCCTCCAGAAGTTCACATTTCAGGAGGTCAGTCTTTATATTTTAAAAGTTCTTTTGAAGTGCATTGATAGGCTTTTTATGAAGTTACAACGCTTTCTTGAAGACATAAACAGAACCCTACGAGCTTGCAGGTTGTTTCTCCTTCTAAGGCCTTCCTATTTCTATCCCTCCACCCTCCCTCCCAAAAGCTTTAGAATAGGCGAAGTGGTGCTCTGAGCACTCTCTTTCTGTTTCTCTTACTTTTTCAATAGCAATCCAACATGGTCGGGAAGGAAAAATCTACGCAACTACTCTTGGTACTAACTGGACTCGAATTTTTACTTATGAGAATCCCTATAATTTGTAGCTACCTTGCAATGTTGTTTGATTTGGGCTTCCCTCCAAGCTGAGAAATGGTCTCATGTTTTAAAAGAATTAGTGAATAAAGTCCCAAATTGGGCAATCTGTTTTAGCCATTAGGTTAGGACCTTAGACAAGATGTAGTTGCTGCCCTGCTTGCAGAAATCATTGAAAGAGACAGATAGAGCAGAAAAGACACACAATCCCTGACCAAAGGCCACAAGGAGTAGTTGTGTTCAAAGTATAATTTCAATTGTGATCACCTTGAGTAGCTTTTGGACAGAAAACTCACAAGACATATAACTTCTATCTTAATGGTGGTGATCAAGATTGGAAGTTGTAGATGTGCCAATAATTTGGGACTTTGTTCACTATATTGTTTAGACCAAAGGGCATTCTCAACTTGGATGGAATTACAAATCCAACAGTGTGACCACTTTTTATTAACTTAACCACAGGTTTGCCACATATCATTCCCGCATATTCTTAAGAGTTCCTTTTTTGTTGAGGGCAGCAATCATGGTTGGGATTCTTATCCACCATCATACCCATGAAATGTCTGAGAAACTATGTTAAGACAGATCTTATTCAAGCTTATGGGAATGTCTCTTCTTTTCCTCATGGCGGATTACCAAAAGAAGTAAAGTTGAAAATATCAGTATTACAAAAGTCTTTACCTGGTAAAAGAAAGGATCAGCGTTCTGTCTGATAGAAATTGTGTGAACTGTCCATGTTCTAACATTTGTCAAGTAAATGTGTCTGCAATCAAGCAAGCATGCTGACGTATTATTATAGTGATTGATAAAGTCTGAGTTTCCATCCCATAACCAATTGGCAAAGAGAGGAGTGGCCCTGGATCTTTATATAGTCAGGCATGGGATAAATGCTTCAATACGCCCCTCACGCGTAGCCGAAACTTTGGGCTTACGCTGCGTGGACATATAATGGTGACCTAGATCATCGTGGGCTGAACTTTGGGCTCGCACGTGTAAAGGGCCAGCTCTGATACCATGATAAAGTCTGAGGTTCCATCCCAAAACCAATTTGCAATGGGAGGAGTGGCCCTGGATCTTTATATAGTCAGGCATGGTATAAATGCTCCAACAGTGATTCCCAAAGAAGCTATGTTTAAACTCTCAATCAAGAATCAAGAGCATGAAAACAGATTGAATTAAGAACAACAGCAGGTTGAGCGATTATGATGGGAGATAGATGTAGGCATATTTCTTCTTGTTATATTTTACAACTGATTAGGTATTATTTACCTAATCAGTCCACTAAACACTATGGCATGAATATCTCTTACTATTTCAACACTCCCCCTAAATCTCAAGCATAGATATTAACATGTCCAGCTTGTTACAAACATAATTCACTCTCAAATCTCAGCTACATAAGACTTTTACTGAACGTCAGCAAGTTATCCACTAGTGTGCATATCCGAGGTAGAAATGAACCCTCGTAGAACTTTCTTCCGCACAAGATGGCAATCAACCTCTATGGTTACTTAGTCCTCTTGTGGAAGAACAAAATTGTTGAGATTAGTATAGCTGTCTAATGTCATACCCGGACTTTATTTGCAAAGTAATCCCAAAATCCTATCTCCCATCAAGCGCTGCATATCAGTTGACAAGTTGTTTGGCCGTAGCATGATACTCATATTCAACACTTGACCTAGCCACCAAACTTTGTTTCTTGCGTACTATGTTGGCACTAGCAAGCACGTAATATCCTGTTGTTGATTTTCTATCATCAAGTGACTCACCCTTTTTAGCATCAGAAACTCCTTCTGTATGCATGATCGGCATATATACTATCCTCAGGTGCCCCTTCATAATTTAACTATACATATCAACTCATTAGTACTCATGTCTCCCAAATATGATGAAGTTGCAACTAAATCAAATCATCACAACCGTCTTTATATTTAACTATAAGTATAGGGTTTAGATGAAGTTTTGCTCACCGCCTCAAGGTTTCATAGGGTTTAATCTCCTTGTTCTATTAGTCTTTGAGGGAAGCAAATTACAATTAGCGTAATTGACAATTTTCTCCTTATAATGCTTATAGAACACACACAAAAAAAAAAAAAAAAACTTAGCTAACATATTATTTATCAACTTGAATTATGATTAGTGGTTTGGACAATTATCTCCCCATCCCATTTGAATTGTTTACCGATTTTTAATTTTCCTTAATGAGCGTGCAGAAGTTAAAGTAGGAACCAAAATTGGCACAGAGAGAGTAAAATGTTTTACTCCAATATTCTCATTTTCAATAATCCAACATTTTTCTATTGTTGGTATATTCAACCATTGAGCTCAAATTATTTTCTCTCCATCATTAGGAATGATTTTAAGTCATTCTCTTTGCTGTAGGTAGCAAAGTAAATCTAGTTTCATGCTTCGATTACCTTCGCAGGAGTTTTCTAAGTTACACTTCCTCTGTCCCAATTTAGGTTTGTACTTTGACTTTGCAAGTTTATTAAGAAAACAATAAAAAACGGAGGAATAATTTAAGTGGTTAAGGATATAGTTGTCCAAATCACTATTCCTAATATAAGGGTGTAAAAGATAAGTTAAGTATTGTTTTTTTTTGTAGTGAGTTAGTTACACAAGCATTTTAAGGACAAAGTTGTTCAACTGTTCATAATTTGCCATTTGGGGAATAAAGCAAAGTGTGAACCTTATCGTGGGATGTGACAAAAAGGAAAGTAAGAACCTAAAATTGGGAAGTAGGAAGGAAGAAATACTATCGTGAGAATGCGTCGATTCTGGATCATCTTTGAATGATTTCCCCTTGCTTCTTTACAAGCTTTTGTCACATTCTTAGAAGCTGATTTCACAGAGGAATCAAGTGAGTGTAAGATCATAATAAAATTATTTGTGTTCTGTGGCAACAAAGGTTGAAGGTGGACTATTCTGCGGGTAGGTTCTAGAATGTCTCCTCGCGAGTAGTTTCTACAAACGCGGTTCATTTGCTAGCTGTAGTTTCTTTGATTTGGAGACAGAAACCAATTGGTGCAGGTCTGGGTTAGTTTGGCTTTAATTTGTTGGTGGATGCTCCATCAACATTTTCAGATGTTTTATGAAGATTTTGCATTATGAAATTATTTGTGTTCTATAACAACAAAGGTTGAAGGCGTACTATTCTGCTGGGTAGGTTCTAGAATGTCTCCTCAAGAGTAGTTTCTACATACGCGGTTTATTTGCTAGGTTTAGTTTCTTTGATTTGGAGACAGAAACCAATTGGTGCAGGTCTGGGTTAGTTTGGCTTTAATTCGTTGGTGGATGTTCCATCAACATTTTCAGATGTTTTATGAAGATTTTGCACTATAAACAGAGAATATAACCTTTTGGGGAGAAGCTATTCTTTCTCCCTCCTTAAACCTGTAGATTGGTTTTAATGATGGATAAAAAATAGGAGCGGAAGAAAATTGGAAATGGCTAATTTAGGAGTCAACGATTATTTGGTTTGGTCAGGAAGCAGGTTAGGTTACAATTTGGATTTTCTTTGATTTTGAATGTTTGCAATATAGAATTTGGGTTGTGTTTGGTTGTTTCTGTGGTTGTGTTTTTCAATCAACTGCTCCTTTAGTTCACAATACGAAATATGTAGGTCGAATTGAAAATGATTTTTGAACTCCTGGGATGCCCACTGCATGCTATATGGAAAAACTTGAAACTTTTTTATCTTCATGTGGCTAAAACATTCATCTGGCTCTATATCAGGTTCTATTATCTGTACATAGTACGAAAATGTACATGATACATCATTCGTAGAGTGTGAAGTTTGTTTCTGTTGACCGATGGAACTTTGGTTCTCAACTTGTTAATTGTGGTGCTCTCTGTGGTCGAGGGTTGGTTAGCTCTCAGTATCTTTACCTTTGTTTCATTATCTTCCATTGGTTTCGTTAGCTGTGGTTTTGGAGTCAAATTTCCTTGAGCAATTCTCAAATTTATGCTTAGGTTCAAGTAATTAGATGCAGGGTAAAAAAATTCTAGAAATTTTTGCATGAAGAATTTCATGTGAAGTAGTCTGTACTGAGTTTATGATTGAAACTAAAACTCTCAGCAGTCATCAACCTAAGTTCACATTATTGAAGGTTTGTGTTCTTCACCATTTTTGGTTAGTCACTTTGTCTTGGTAGTTGTCCACTTCCCTTTGCCCTCCTCCGGGGGTGGGGTGGGGTGGTGGGGGGGGGCGAGGAAAATGTGTTCATTTAGGGGCAAAACTGTCCACTGTCATGTTAATTTCTACGAGGTTTGCTGTTATTTGTAGCATATGGGAAAGTCTTCATGGGTTTATGAAGGAAAACTACCACTCTTTCACAAATCTCTCACTTTCTAAGTTGCCTGTAATCACCACAATATATAAGGATGAAAGCATTTTACAGAAATTTGTGTGCATGGCAAGAGGAACGAAAGCGTGCATAGTTACCGCCCGCATAACTATGTGTATGTGTGTTCCCCCTCTTAGAGTTTGGAGCTTAGCCAATTAAATTAAAGTATAGACTTCCTTGTTAGTTATGTTTGAGATGCAATCCTTCCTTTAAGTGCTTTGTGTGAGCTGTCAATTTCATCTGCTAATATTTATGTAATGGTTCTGCAGATCTTCTGGGCGTTTTCTATTTACTTAGAGGCAGTTGCGATTCTTCCACAGTTGGTTCTGTTACAAAGAAGCGTAATGTGGACAATTTGACGGGACAATACGTGTTCTTTCTTGGGTATTTCATTCTTTCCCCTTACAAACTACTTCTAAGTGAGCAATTTTGACAGGGTTAGCATCATGTGTCAAGTTACCACTCATCTAAATAGCGTAACGTGCTAGAGGCTTGACTAGAAAAAAAACTTAAGTGAGTTCGAGGTGTGTGACTTGGCTCGATCTCGAACAAAAGTTTTGGCTTGTTTGTTTATCGAGCCGGTCATGTTCGACGGCTAATGGGGCCAAAGCTTCCTAAAACTTGACAAAGCCCCGATCTTTTGCTTGAAATTTGATTCTGATAGTAGGAAAAACAATTTCTCGAAAGTAAGGGCACACCTCCATTTGCATGTATCTTTGTGTCTATTTGTCCATGCACGCATAATGAGTGTGATATCATGCATAGAACAAACAACGTTTACAAACTGCTTAGAAATGTGCATTGCTTGATTATTGTATAACTTGACACTAGTGATTGAATCACAAATTTTACCATATAGTCTATGATCTTTTGCTGAACGGTATCTTGTACTACCTCCGCCCCAATAGAAGAGTACCAATTGACCAAACTCAAAATTAAGAAAATGGGTTGGCAGTTGACTAATTCTCTAAATTGCCCCTAACAATTTTAATTCAAAGAAGTCATTACTTACATTCGAACTAGGTAGAAGTAAAGGTTAGTTCATTCAATTGGTTCTAAAAGGATGGCTCAAAAAGGAAATCCTACTCTTCTCATTGACGATTTCGTCTGATGAGTCATGTTAGCCAACCCCATGATCATTTTGAACCAAGGCTTTGTTGTTGTTGTTGTATCTATGGATATACCTTATGTAACGTATATAGTATTATGTGCACAACACATTGGTGGAGTTTTTATTATGTTTCAATTGAAGTATGCAGAAACATTGAAAGACAATAACGTTGAGGCTCGTTCGAGGCTGAGCTCCTAGTGGTACCAACTAAAGCTAAGTGCAAGTGCTCCAAACATCTACAAGTCTTAAGTGGAACATGGGAATGGAGTTAGTGGAGGAAAATATGAAACAGCAAATAGATCTGCCAGTTCGGGATGCATGATACTCCCTAGTCCCTACGCAAAATAAGAGGAACACTTTCCATTTTTGCTGGTATAAAAGAATAGTCTCATTTACTTTTCAGGAAAATGGGTTAGTTGGCAAAATATTAGATATAGCCCCAAAAGAGGGTAGTTTTTTCAGGAAAAAAGAGGTTTATAGGCATTCAATACCATATTGCTTTGTTCATGAGATTAATCAAAAGTCCCATTAGTTAAAACAAGTGTGACTTGTGGCTACACAGTCTATTGGTATTTAAGGAAGACAATAGATTTTCCATTTGTTTCTTACTTATCTCATTAAGTCAAAGTTTATCTCCTCTTTTGGGATGAAAGGATTTGTGATTATCAGATCAACATTTTTTGGGCAACAAAGTACACTGAAATTGACCTGGAATAGCGCTTATGAGCGGTAAAACCATAACTTGGCCCTTGACCGGAGCTCACTTTGGAATATTGTTTTAACTGGTAGACAGTTTTTAATATGTTAGGGGTCATTTGGCAGCACGATAATAGGTCCGGATAAGATAAATAATACCTAAGTGAGGTGTTTAGTACGCTTTTATGCTTTCGTATAAATTAGAAGGGTGATCCAGATAAGGGACTTCCCTTGATATCAGAGTGGAGGAGTTGTATTATTAGTACGGTGGTATTTTTGAGAGAGAAAAGTAACATTAATTTATATTTTCTGGTTAAAAGATTGCATTTTAGGATAAGTAGGTGAGGTTTAAAACAAATAATCTTACTTATCCTTGTCTTGCACCAAACGGTTCTAGGAGTTAAGACAATCTACCTGAAGCCCTAGCCTCAGGCTCAGTCTATAAGATTCCATTCAGTAAGTAAAGCCAGTTGAAATACGATATCTCGTGTCATATCAGGATGCAACTCCATTAAAGTACAATTGCTGTAGTGTCTGGCATATCTCTAAATTCTTTCTGTTTGTACGAATAGAAACTCTGACCCAGTTTGAAAGGAAAGTATATCTATGGTTGATGCCCTTCTGGTTCTGCCACCAGTTCTCTTGAGTAGTATCAGTTTGACCTGTGACTTGGGGATTTTGCATCGTGTATTACTCTCTTGTCATCTTCCTTCGTTACAACTTCTAATTTTTGCAAGTTCAGTGATTCAGTTTCTTAAAGAAAGTTTCTCCTTTTCCTTGGTTTGTCTGCTGCAGTGATTTGACGTTGAAGATGCCCTTGTCTGTCAAGGGCCCTGGCCACCATTAATGACGACTTTGTAGTCTTTTTCTTGTTTCTGGATCTATATGTCAATCTTCTGACAATATCAACATGTACATTGAGAGATTAAAAAAAACTATTTTTTTCTATCACAGAAGGCTGTTGCTTTTATCAACTTTGCATATACTAGGAGCCCATTCTTTTCTCTTATTGCCTCAGCTTCAGTTTCTTTTTTCTTTTTGCGGGCCTATCGTGCCTTTTACATTCTCAACTGGGCATACCGTTATTTAGTGGAGCAGCGTTTCACAACGATGGATATGTAAGTCGAACAAAAATCGGCACGGAGTATTATTTATTAACAAATATCTTATTGGCTTAACGTTCTTTTTGTTTTGTCTTAGCTATCGTTGCAGGTCTTGTCCAGACAGGTCTCTATGCTGATTTCTTCTACTACTACTTCATTAGGTAGTTTATCCTTGCAACCCAATCACATTACTGCTAATCTGACGCGTAAACTGAGCAGGAATGTTATTTTGTTCATCTCTTTGGTTTTTGGTTTCAAGGATTGTTTTTTGTTGTTTGTATACCAGCTGAAGAACAATGCCAAGCTGAAGCTGCCGGCATGAGTGGAGCTGATAAAGTTATAAATGAGCGGAATCAGCAGTGTCAGTTTTAATGGGATAACTCAGCGAGAAGAGAGAGTTGCACCCAATTGAGATCTGCTCGTAGATTTTAGGTCAAATACCCAATGTTTATAGGAGGGAGGGGTTGATTTCATGAAGAGTTTTTTCTTTTTTAATCAATCTTTATGAAGTAGTTACATGTACAAATGATGTGAAAGAGTAGAAGGTAATGATGCTGATGCGACAAACTTCATTTTTGTTTCCTACCATCCCTTTCTAAATGACCTTTGCTAACCCCAAATTTTATCTACTCTGTATATTCAAAATGCTAGTCTTTCCCAAATGGTTTGGTTTGGTTTGAACTGCATCCTTTTTATGGAGGTTTCTTTTGTGAGTCTGCCATGGTGAAGAAAAAGTAAGAAATTCCAAAATTTGAGGGTCCTAATGCATTAAGTCTGCCTCTCTTTATAATTTAGATTTCTTACATGTACTGTATTTAGTTTTCTGTAATGATGTGACTTCTGTAGACTGCAAATTGATGTAGTCGGGCCTAAAATGTGGTTGGGTCGGAAGTAGCCCAATTGATGACACGACCCGGCCCAATTAATATCCTGGTTGTAGGATACACAACGATGAGGACGATCCTGTTGGATCATCCAGCTAGGTTGGCGAAGTCGCTAAAAAGGAGGGGGGTTGTGCAAGTCGTCATCTAGGCGAGATTGGGATCGATGCGAGTTCGCTGGGTGACGTAGTCTCAGAAGCGGCTTGTTGGAGAAGGTCCCATCCGCCGAATGCATTAAATGGTGAGTGGAAGGCGTCCATATCACTGACATTTTCTCTGTTGACCCACTAGGGAATTGGTGGGGAAACTCAAGTTTATACGGGGTTTCCTTGGGTACATTGTGAAGGACCAATGTAGGTGAGGGTGAGGTAACTGGCATGTGAGTATATAAGGAGAATCCCATTCTAAGAAAAGAAAAGGTTAACCTCTCTTCTCTCTCCAAAATACTCTCCAACAATTCCTTTGTTTCTTCAACAACTGTATATCTGATTCTCATGCCTGAGGTTCATCGTCGGGAAATCCTCTCGGCATTGAGCTAACGGTACATTCTATTCTCAGGTATCTTTAGGAGAAGAAAGGCGAAGTCTCCTATCGCAAAGGGTAGGCTACAACCGGAGCGTGATGGTTTTATTTTCCAGTAGCATCACAAATATAGATGGTGTACTTGCGAAAGGTGAGCCTATTTTGTGAGACCGCTTTTGTATATCACATTCTACTCCTAATCCAGCACTTTTGAATTACTCCCTCCGTCTTTTTAAACGAATCCAAATTTTATTTTAAAAGGTTTTTTTTTTTTTTTAAGTGGCAAATATTATACTCCTTCCGTTCCATTTTAAAGTTTAAAGTTAAAGTAACATTTGTCGAATAAATGTAGCTTGACTTAAAAGTATAAGAATAATTAATTATCCCAATAAAATTCTAAAAATTGTTATTGATTCACGATTACTAGTGCTCTCAAGAATTTCTTTTAGTCCTTTATTAAGATAATTAAATTTTCATCAATTCTTGGTCAAGAAGCGATCAAGATGACAATTTTGCTTTTACTTTGAAACCTTAAAATGGGACAGAAGGAAGGAGTATATATTTTGTAATCATTATTTTCATTTAATTTTACAAGTATAAAGAAACTAGTAATTTTTTTTTTGGTAAATAAATATTTAGGAGAAACTTTGTTTTTTTTTTTTTTAAAAAAAAAAATGCATTCATTTTGAAACAATTTTTTTTTTAAAATAAATATTTATTTAAAGAAAAAAGAGTATAAGAGTTGATATCATCATGATGTCAATGAGTGTTAATAATGAGTGTTAATAATGAGTGTTAAGTAGCCATTGAATACTAATGATAAACAAACCCATCCATATAATAGGTTAATGAAATTTCACCAACACTGCAGCATATGGTTCAAAATTGATGTTGTAAATCAGTTCCAATTCCTATGTAATGAACTCGTGATTACTTCAATGAGTTCAATCGCATACTCCCTCCTTCACAATATAAGAGTAAAAAATGCGTGAGTTCAAAAATTAAGGAAAATGTGATGTGTTGTGAGTGTTGATGGTTGGGTAGGAGAGAGAATGTGGGGTAGAGAAGAGTTAGTAGATAATTGTTGTGAGTATGACATGTAAGACCCACTTTCCATTTTAAGATGAGACACCCTTTTAGAAAATTTTTGACTCTTAAAATGTGACAGAGGGAGTACTTGACATATTTGAGAAATACCAAATCCGGCCGTTCCTAAAAATAGTACTCCGTCCCCGAATTAACGTTCTTAGTTTGACTTTGCACGAAGATTACGATATAGTAAATGTTTGAGTGTAAAAGTAAGTAAGAGAGAGAAAGTGGGTAGAGAGAGTTTTTTGTTGTGAGAATGATAGGTAGGTCCCATTATTTATTTTAGATAATAAAGTAAGTAAGAACTTTAAATTGAGACATAACAAAAAAGAAAGAAGAGAGATAAATGAGCCTACAAACAAAATACGCCTATCATAATCCAAGCCAAGTCAAAAAGAAGACCACATAGTAAAGTCCACATCAGATCCAAAATCCACGCGGACAAACACAATTGGCCCAAATTCGTGTCAATACAGTACAGCTTCGATAAGCCGGACGCAGCCAAAAAGCAGTTGAGAGACCCAGAGACGTTTACGCGCTGCGTTCCGTTTAATTGAAACCATTTTTATTTTCTTCATTAAACCCTAAAACCAGAAAGCTGTTCAGAGGAGCGGTTTGATCGTGGCGGGGAGATTTTCGGATCTTCGGTTTTCTAAGATCAACCATTCTTAATTCGTAAGATCCCTCAGATTTTGAGTTATTACGATTTGATTTGATTTTCATGCTTTCAGATCGATTAATTCAAATGTTATGATTTTTTTTGTGCACTGATCTGTAGCATTCCTTCGGACATTATTGATAGCACGTGTGCTTGGTTTGGTGTTTGACTTTTCCTTTGTTGATTGGATCTGTTGAGGAGGTATTGTTGCATAAAATGTATTGTCTTTTTGTTGATTCGCAGCTGGATATATACATGTATTGCTGCGAGTAGCTAAAATTCTGTACAATTCTGGATCTCTTCATTGTTTTCCCACTGTTCCGAGTATCAAGAATTGGGGATGGAGAGATGTTTAATATATTTGAGCTCGTATGGAGAATGTTTGATGTTGATTTTCATAAAGTGCCGTTAATGTTGAGTAAGGTCATATGCCAATGACTTTATAAATTGAGAATTAAAATTATGTAGTTGGATACCATGTTACAATCCACCAAAAGAACGTAGTTAGGTCCAGCTAACAGAACTTGTGCATCTGTTTTAAGCTCATTGAAATTGTAAAACCAAGTTCCAGCTGCGATCCGCATGTATTTTGGGTAATTAAAGGAGAATAATAGTTTCTTTGAGAAGGTAAATGTTATTTGCCTCGCACTGTATTCTTACGAGTCGTAACATCACTTGGTGCTAGTGATATTACCCTCGATGCATGGAAAGATCTATATGAAGGTGATACAATATTTCCAGTTACAAATTGCATTTTGAGCTTCTGTTCCTAAGTAATTTGTCTTGAGGTGGCTCAATTTGTGACTTAAAATGTCTTTTGTAACATGTTTATTCCTGTTCTGTTTTACTATCAAATCAAACGTGGCCAATGATTGATAGTGCTGTACTTTTTGATTGGATAGTCTTCTTTGTAATAAATTGAATCTAATGAGTTATCTGTCGATAGAAAGTCAACTGGACACTTTTCATATTCTGACTTATTATTTTAGTGTTCACCATGATTTTTTTGAACAAAAACTAATCGAGGTTACAAAATCTTTTGTTTCATTGTTCTTTGTGCTGTAAAATATTTAGGTTGAAATGCTAACTATAGATTCTTGTTTGAAAGTTAACTTCTTCTTCTTCTTCTTTTTTTTTTTTTTTTGGAAGTGGGAGGGGAAGACTCTGATTCCCTTTCTGCAATTATGTATTACATGCTTTTGTTTAGCTTTCATTCCGTCATACTGAAATGTTCCATCTACAAATCATTTGCAGGTTAGGGAGGTTTTTGCTGAGATTTTAAGATGGGAGGCGGCTTTATGGTGCTGCATCTGGTCAGAACCATTCTCTTTCATTTCTGCCAGAAGTCCAGAGCGCTGATAGGAAGGTGCCCTTTAGAGAGAAGGTCATCTATACGGTGATATCCCTTTCATCTTTTTGGTGTGCAGTCAGCTCCCTTTATATGGTATACATTCTACTACGGGTGCTGACCCCTTCTACTGGATGCGTGTTATTCTGGCCTCAAACCGTGGGACTGTCATGGAGCTTGGAATCACCCCCATTGTGACTCTGGACTGGTGATGCAGTTGTTAGCTGGGTCTAAAATTATTGAAGTGGACAATAATGTCCGTGAGGATCGTGCACTCTTGTGAGTTTCTTCATTTTGAAATTTTCCATTCTCTTGCAGTCTTATTTTGAAGCTTCCAGAAATCTTCATTAAGCTTATGACTCTATTGTTACTTTTTGTACACATTACATTCTAAAAATCCTCTTTTCAGATTATGTAGCATGTCAACCAAATGCTAGATATCATGCTTCTAGTTCTGAATTTGTTGAGAGTCAAAGTTTCTATATTAACTACTCCATATATGGTAGCCTGCTTCATTGATGTTAGAACTATTCTTATGACCCAATTTTACTAGTAGTGTTTAGTAGAAGCTGTTATTCCTTAAATAAATGTTATGGTATTGTTATAGAACCATAAATTACTTCACATGTAATGGATTTGAAGCTGAAGCTTGCTTAATTTTGCATTTTTTGTCCTTCCAGAAATGGTGCACAGAAGTTGCTGGGAATCTTGATTGCGGTTGGTGAGGCCGTTGCATATGTTCTATCTGGAATGTATGGCAGTGTTGGTCAACTTGGTGTTGGAAATGCCATTCTCATTATCGTTCAACTTTGCTTTGCTGGAATTATTGTCATATGCTTAGATGAACTTCTTCAGAAAGGATATGGTCTCGGCTCTGGAATTTCCTTATTTATTGCTACAAATATCTGGTAAGTGTGCTGTTAATGCTCTCCCCTCCTCTCTCCATGTTTTCCTTCATCTTCATTTACTGATGTTTGATATTAACAACCCTTACTTCTGATTGATTTTCAGTGAGAGCATTATCTGGAAAGCATTTAGCCCCACAACTATCAACAGTGGACGTGGTGCTGAGTTTGAAGGTGCTGTTATTGCATTGTTCCATCTGCTGATTACAAGGACGGACAAAGTTCGTGCACTGCGGGAAGCTTTCTATAGGCAGAATCTTCCAAATGTGACGAATCTGCTTGCCACGGTGTTGATATTCCTTATTGTGATTTACTTCCAAGGTTTCCGCGTTGTTTTACCTGTGAGATCAAAGAATGCTCGTGGGCAGCAAGGCTCTTACCCTATTAAACTGTTTTACACTTCGAACATGCCAATCATTCTACAGTCTGCACTTGTATCCAACCTCTATTTCATCTCTCAGGTGGCAGTGCTTTTGCATAATGGTGCGCTTAAAGTTAATTCTATTTATTATCTTAATTTGCTAAAACCATTTTCATTTTCTGACAGTTGCTTCACCGGAGGTACAGTGGAAATTTCTTGGTCAATTTGTTGGGCAAATGGAAGGAGTCTGAATATTCTGGTCAATCTGTCCCAGTTGGTGGTCTTGCATACTATGTAACTGCACCATCTAGGTAAGGGAGTACCCTTGACTTTACCTGATTAATAGTTCCTACTTTCCTACATTTTAGAAGCCAATGCCTATACTTGGTCAAGGGATATAGGATTCTGATACTTGCCTTTTCTTGGTTTCTGTAATCAAATATCAGCTTGGCAGACATGGCAGCCAATCCCTTCCATGCACTTTTCTATTTAGTGTTTATGCTATCAGCTTGTGCGTTGTTCTCAAAAACTTGGATCGAAGTTTCTGGATCTTCTGCCAAAGATGTGGCCAAGCAACTTAAGGTAATGTGTAGATGAAAACATTAGTCTTTATATAAATCTATCTTCTGTTTCATGATCTTTTTATCAGCGCTCAATGATGCTGTCGATATATTTCTCCCTAACACCTTTCTTTGCTAAAGCCCACCAAAGTACATTGTCTTCACAAACTATAATCATCTGATGAGAGACAATCATAGAGCATAGTTTGACTTTGATATACTCCCTCCGTCTCGAAATAATCTTTCTGCTTTTTTGTTTTCAATACAAAGGTACTTTGAGCGGTAATTTTAGGTTGATTTAATTATTCTAAAGAACATCTAAAAATTGTTATTGATAGTAATTATAATGGTGTATCAATAACAAGTTTCAAATTTTCATCAGGATAACTAAATTAACCTTAAATTTATTGTTCAAAGTACCATCGCATTAACACCAAGAAAAGTGGGAAGATCATTTCGGGCCGAAGGGAGTAGCAAAATTCAACTTCTACAGCTGTTTCTCCTTAGCCCAATTCTAGCAACATTGTATTGACCTATATTTCTGCCCTCTGATCTCTTCTGTAGCCAAATTGTTCTCCACCCCCTAGCACAATTACATTGCATATGTTGCATGACATGGATGTAGCATCTTACAAAGTGTTAGGTTATCTTTGTTACATCATCTGTATGTCTATTTCTTGCGGTGTCTGACGCCTTTTCATCATTGCTTGAGATCATTGTGCATCTTGAATTATAGTTCTAACTATGTTTACAGACACTAAGAGCAGTTTCCTGGGTAACCATAACATGCTAACAACAGCGTACCCTTTCTTGAACGAGAATATTCACTTGCGCTTATATTGAGTAAATAATTTTTCTGGCTAAAGCGTGATGTTTGCAGTTAAATTATTTATGGAGTTTTTGTATTGAATGATGTCTATACATGCATTGGTTCTGGTAATTATACTATGCAATGGTCTTTCACTTTTATTGGAATTCATTATACTCTTTAACACCCCTTGATGCAAGGAGAGCCCCTTTTACAGTTTTCCCCACTCTAGTTTAATAAGCAGGACCTAAAATTTGCACATTGATTATGTACCCAAATATAGCACGTACGTTTAGAAAATCAGATTTGATATTCAAGGCATTAACATTTGAGTATGTGCAGGAGCAACAAATGGTGATGCCTGGGCACCGTGACTCAAATTTGCAGAAAGAACTGAACCGCTACATACCAACTGCAGCTGCCTTTGGTGGAATGTGCATTGGAGCATTGACTGTGTTGGCAGACTTCATGGGAGCAATTGGGTCAGGGACGGGAATTTTGCTTGCAGTTACAATCATTTACCAGTACTTTGAGACATTCGAGAAGGAGAAAGCCAGTGAACTTGGTTTATTTGGCTTTTAATAATCCCAGTGATCTCGCGTATACTCTGAGCAGCAGTAGTTTAGGTGAGATACGAATGTACTACTCGACGATATCATGTTGCAAATTAGAGGACAAGGCCAGATATGATGTAGTCGTGTTAAAGGTTGAGAGATTTTCTGTAACTGACTTCCCTAAGGAGAATTTTAATGTTACAACACCTGTCCAGGCTAATGTAAAATTTTCAGCTAAATTTTGTTTTTTTGGGATATTATGTAACCAAACATGTGCAAATTATGAAATTTGGTGTAGAGAGTTTTGGTGAGATACGAATGTACTACTCGATGATATCATCTTTTTCACTAAAAATAACATTGTGTTCATAAAAAATAAAATTCTACGGCAAATTCTCAATAATAGACTGCTGTCTGTAACATTGCAATCAATGATTTTTTTTTTTATAAGGGGCAACTCCCATTTAGTCTCTCATTAGAATCTAAATTACCACCTAGTCCAAGGTATTTTCAATATTATAATTAGCAAATTGTTGCAGATTAACCTGAAAAACCTAAAAGAAAGTCCAAAAACAATCTATTGTCAACAACCAAATTTCAATTAACACTGCTCCCTCCGTTTCAAATTATCGCTTTAGGAGTAAAAAATTGTTTCAAAATATCAGCCGCTTTACTATTATCAATGCATTTTTACCCTTTTTTGTCTCAATTATACCCTTATTAATGATGGTGAAAGTATCTCTCATGCAAGCATTTAATCACTTAGTAGAAAGTTGAATTATTTAGGGGCAAATGGGCCTTCTTAATATGCATTAATTATATTTTTTAATATGTGTGAAAAAGTCTAAAGCGACATATATTTTGAAACGGAGTGAGTATCAAACAAATCAATGATCAGCATTTGTTAGTCAGTGACTCGGTGTACACCAGAACCACATTGTACGAATACATCAAAATATGTGATTTCTTTTCTACTCCATATTATATACTCCTTCCATCTCATTAAAATATTCATTTTGTAAAAAGTACCATTTTTTAAAAATAAAATAAAATAAAATACTATAATATTTTTTTTATTAATTAGACACACTTGTCATAATCACAACAACTGATCTACTCCTAATGTAGATTATAATTATAGATTATTTTTTTTTGTCAAACATGGCCAAACTTATTTCGAGCGGGACGGAGGGAGTATACAAAATGAATACTTACAGATTTTTTTGGTCAAACACCATTTTCCAAAAGCAAATTCCAACATTAATCGTATCAACTAAGTTTCAGTTTTTTGTTGTTGTTTTGATGACCTAGGTGTCGGTGCTTGCGCCTTTATAATCATAGGGTCTATGAACCACCCTCTCAGATCCAGAAAGGTAAATCCGGGCTGATATCAGTCGCCAAGTTAGTAAGTGACTCCAGGGAATGTGAATGTCCAGCATGACTTACGTCACTTGTCACCAAGTTGCTCCTCCCACCACTCGAACACATAACCTCTCTTACTATCACTCATCTCCTCACCGCTGAGCTACCCCGTAGAGGACTCAATTAACATGGTAAAGCACCATTTTCTAAAAGCAAATTCCAACATTAAACATAGTATCAAATAAGTTTCAGCTTTCATCTGGAGAACATTGTTTGAAGCCTGTTTCAACGGAAACTGTCTCTTACAAAGTAAGAAGTGACAGGCACTGCTGTTGTGGTGCAGTACAAAAGGATTTCTATGGTTTCTTTAAAAATATGATGGGGAGAGTGAAGCAAATTTAGAGTGCATATTATATGGTCCCATTACCCCCTTACAAATAGTTTTTTTTTTTTTTTTTAATGACTATTTACTTTCACCTTTCTTCCAAGTAGTTGAGAGGTTTACAATTTACTCCCTCCGTCCCACCTGAATTAGGATTTTTGGGTTGGGCACGGGGATTAAGGAAAAAGTGTTAGTGGAGTAGGTGTTGTGAGTATGAAAAGTAAAGTAGGAGAGAGAAAGTGGGGTAGAGAATAATGAGTGGAAAGTTGTTGTGAGTGTGAATGAGTCCCATTAAATAAAACACTTCCATTTTTGGGTTGTCATAATTTGAATGGGACACCAAAAATTGAAATTTGTCCTAATTCGAGTGGGACGGAGGGAGTATGTCCATATATGTCTACTATTTTAAACAGTATATGAACAATTTTTGTTATCTTAACTAGTACTAGTTCTTTTACAAACTTTCTAATACTCTACACCCTCCGTCCTTAAATAATAAATTTCATTTTTGTAAAATAAAATGGTTCTAAATGTCGTTTATCAAAAAAATAATAATTCTTTCTTCAAAAAATAAATAAATAATAATAATAATTCCACTAGTCATTTTATATACTATGCAATATTAAATGATCAGTAAACTAGATAATAAGGATATGCATACATCTTGATCGTTAAATTGTATAAACAACAAGCATTTTCAGAATGTTTCTTTAAATGAAATTTGAACAGTCATTTTCAGAATGTTTTTTTAAATGAAATTTGAACAGTCGTTTAGAAAGGGAGAGATGTACATGGCATATTTCCTATATCTAGACTTTAGAATGACATTTTTATATACTCCTAATAGAGTGAAGTTGAGTCTTATGAAAAACCAATTTTTCTTATACACTACGTAAAAAACGGGTTTTTTTTTGAAAAACCAATTTTGTCCTTTATGATTCACTGATCGTAAACGAGACAGAAAGATAGAAAGGGATCTTAAGAGGTTTTCAAATGTTCCTCACACAGCCACAAAGTAAAGGTTCTTCCGTACCAATCTAAATTTAAACCAGATTCATACAGTAAAGAATAATACTAGGGGCACAAAAAAGTTACAAAAACTTGCTCACAAAATCTTAGGTGTAATGATTTTATTGGTGTTTTTAATTAGAGTGTAGCGGGTCCATTACCGATGCAACCAATAAAATATCGCCACCTCATTTTGTAAGCAAGATTTTGTGACCTTATTTTGTGCCCCTAGCATTGCTCTACAGTAAACTATGGTATGGAATTGCGGTGTTTGATTTGTGTTTTATGGATATGAGTACTCGTGCATGTTATTATCGGTACGTGTTAGTGTTTTAGAAGCAGTAGTATTAATGTTTAGAAGTGTCAGTATTAGTGTCTAAATGTGCCAGTTGTAGTGGTAAAAGAGTGTCAATGCTAGTGTTAAAAAATGTCAATGATAGTTTTAAAGAGTATCAGTGTGTATATTAATAAGTGTCAATGCTAGTGTTAAAGAATGTCAGTGGTAATGTTAAAGAGTGTTAATTAGTGTTCATATTAATACTCATTCGGTCCCATATTTATTGTGCCACTTTGTGTACCACAAGTGATCTAATGGCTCACAGTTATTGAGGTTGGTATTATTGTAATATTATACAAACATGTGAACGGTTAAATTACAAGTGGTACATAAAGTGGCACACAAAAGTGGTACATGAGATCTCAAGTCGTTTGGTAAGTATTTGGAAAAACTTATATTTCCGAAGGTATTGGCTACACAATGTCATCCAAGAAAATCGTTGTGTACTATCTCATAATAAATGTCCTTATTTTATTCTTAAAAGAATCTCTCAACCTTTCAAAAAAAAAAAAAAAAAAAATCTCTCAGAATAATGTAACCATTTTAAGGAAACAAATCATCTAACTGCTATAAAGTGTATCATTTTCAGAATTGTAATTGATTACATTGTTATGAAATCAATAAAGAGGATGATATTAAGACACTTATGTATACTTCATTTATAAACAGAAGATAACGGTGTTACCAGACAAACTTTCACGAGCAAAATCAGCATAACATGGCTAATTACGTGTATCTATATATTATACTACACCCGTTCCAGTTTAATGGGCACTGTTTATTTGACTTTTTTGTCAACTCAATTAAACTTTGACCACAATTTTATGAAAATTTAAATATCTCTATGCAATTTTAAGAAGTGTTATTGATAATATTCCTATCGATGAAAATTGCACAAGAATATCTAGAATTTCATAAAATAATGGTCAAAGTTTGATTGAGTTGACCTAAAATATCAAACATTGCACATTGAGCTGGAACGGAGGTAATATATTCCTTCCGTTCCAAAAGATTTATAGATTTGATTATTCAAATTTTTTAAGAACATGAACACTTGTTTCACTAACCATGTTTTGTTTATCCACTTTTAAGCTAAAATTATAAAAATAAAAAGAACTTTTTAGGATAATAAAATATGACAAATGAGAAATTTATTTTGGAATAGAGGGGAGTATATATTATACTCCATCTGTCCTGATTTAAGGTTCTTACTTTCCTTTTTAGTCTGTCCCAATTTAAGGTTCTTACTTTACTTTATTACCTAAAATGGAAAGTGGGACGGACCCACTTGTCATTCTCACAACAAAAACTCCCTACCCACTTTCTCTCTCTTACTTTACTTTCCACACTCACAACATTTACTTTTTCTTAATCTCCGTGTAAAGTCAAACTAAGAACCTTATAGTGAGACGGAGGGAGTATGTATGAAATATAGAAAGTTGAGAACTTGAGGGACCAATAGTGAAGTTTCCCCCTCCTCTCAAAACTGACCCACAATTTAGAAACATTAGGGCCAGCCAGCCAATGAAATGGAAGGGATTAATTAATGTAATTTATATGGATAATGATATGTATAGTAAAAACTCAAAGTGAAAACTCATAGTGAAACTCTGTAATCCGTTGGATTGTAATAAATCTTTTTGGACCCCACTGCTAAAAACTCATCCAACAGATTAGAGTGTTTCACTATGAGTTTTCCCTTTGAATTTTCACTATGTTTATCATTGTCCAATTTATATTGAAGAGTTAGCATGGTTTCCAAGCAATCAATCTGTCTCTAGGAAAATCTTATCTAATTGGGGGGGAAAAAAAAGCAAAAAAAAAAAATCTGTCTCTAGGAAGTGTTTCATATCATGAACATGAAATATGGCCCTTAACTAAGCAGACAACATGCTAAAAAAGTTCTTTTCTTTTCTTTTTTTTATCCATTCATGTTTTCTTATAATTACCTTCATTGATGACCATTGATCATGTGTTTGTTCAAGGTATAAGCATTCTTCCATTATCCCTATATTCTAACACTCAAATATTGTACTCCATCAGTCTAAAAATGGTAGTTTTATTATATTTTTGTTTGACTCGGAAAATTAGTCTAATTTTTAAAATTAAAGTTTCAAAATTACTAAAATTTAAAACTTATAATGTAATTTTAAATGTTTGAAAAAATCAAATAAGACTATCATTCTGAAACGAAAGATTTTTTTTTATTCGTATCAAAATAAATTTAATTTTTTAATTAGAAAATACATTTAGTAAGGTTAGCATGATATAAATATTGTATAAGCAACTACTATTTATGTTTCAAGAAAATGGTTTCATTTTATTTTTAGTTATCAACTCAGTTGAACTTTTATCAAAATATTATAAAATATTATAAATATCATTTTGCCAAACTTTCAAGACAACTTTAACTCTCAACCTTTATTGACCGAACCTCTCCTGACCGCAATCACTCGACCGCATCGTGGTCGACCGTGAGTGCTGGTTCATAACTTAGTGTTTTTGTCAAAACCAACTCTACCTCATTTCTAACGAAAACTTCCGCTGTGCATTTTACACTTGACCGCGTGGTTTTCATTGACCGCAAAATTCAAGTTGTAAGCATAAGGTTGAATTTTGAAAAATAGTTGATTTTTAAGTAGACTATTCACCCCCACCCTCTAGCCTCTTTTTCATACCCTTGTTGTGTCTCTGAGACCAACAGTTACATTTGAAAAAAAGAGTGTTACATTCCTTTATAAAAAGTGTGACATTAGTTTAGTTGTCACATATGTTATCTTTAATCTATTGCAGCAAAATTGTGGTACATTTTGAAGGAAAAAAAGTGTTACATTTGAAAAAAAAAAATGTTACATTTAGTTATATGACAAGTGTTACTTTTGTTGGCGAGTAAAAAATGGTGGGGAAAAAAATTGGGGGGAAAACATTAGGGGGAGCAAAAAGAAAATTTTTTAAAAAAAGTTTTCGGCTCGGCTCACCTGGCGCCGTCGCACGCTGTGCGGCGGTCGCACAGGAAACCGGCTCTACAAGTTTTTATTGAATTTCACCATTATTGGAACTTATTACAGTGAATGATACTTGCTCTACATGTTGCTCTAGCAATCTCATAGACGTCATGTGCCATCTTGTAGTGGTTTTGCCATAAACGTCCTTGCGCCATCGATAGTGTTCATGTCATAAACGTTTCGCACCATTTAAATGATCAAGTAGACGCAAAAAATAAAATAAAAAATGCAACACTGCATTGAGACGGAGAGATAATTATGCTTATATAGAAACTTCTATTGGAGCATTTAATATGTTTGTGGCCCCAGTATCAAACAACTTGTTGTCAAAGGTTGTTCAACTTCGATTATTTATCCCCAATCAATTACAATTCTTTTTTGAAAGGTGTATTCTTAGTGCGCATTTAGTATAATTGGTGTTATTCCTTTTTCTGATAGATCATACCATAACAAAAATACTCTTTTTATTTGAAATAAGGCTCACTTTGTAAGAATTAAGATAAACTTATTAAATAATGTCACCATCTTGTCATTTTCCAATTGCTCCCTCAAATCAATAGTACTCTCCGTCCCAGAAAGGTAGTCCACATTTTTTTCGTTATTACTACGAGGGAACTTTGAGCAGTTATAAATGCTACTTATAATTATGTTAATGTACATCTAACAATTGATATTAAAAGTATTTATAATGGTGTATCAAGAACAATTTTAAAAATGAGGTGGTCTCCCATGAGAACAAGAGGATCCGTCTCATGCATGAGACGGGTCGCCCCATGACCCACGGGCCTAACCCGCCACGTGGCAACCCACATTGGCCGAAAAAAAAAATTTGTTTTTTTTTTTTTTTGTTTTTTTTTTTTTTGAGTTTTTATATTTTTTTTTCGGCTTTTCAGTGGTTTAGTAAAAAAATAATAGTTACCATCTCTTAAAGTAACATTGTTCATAAGTAAACGTAATACTTGTTTTAAAAAAACAAAAGCTCGTTTTTACCCATTTGAAAAGTAATAACTTATGTATATGAATGTAATAGTAAGTTTATACAAGTAAATGTAACACTTTGATTGACGAAATTGTTACAGATTTCTATAGATAATGTAATACTTTTACATGTATCATGATAAATTTGACCCCATTGTAACTTATTGTTTGAAAACATATAGATATATATACATATGTATTACAATTATGTACAAATACTATTACATATAAATAACACGTTTGTTACATTTTAGTTATAATAAGTATTACCTTTTGGCAAACGAAGAAAACATAGTAATAACACTATTACTTTAAGAGATGGTAACTATTACTTTAAGAGATGGTAACTATTACTTTTCACAAACCGAAAAAAAAACAAAAATAAAAATTTAAAAATTTTAAAAAAAATCAAAAAAAAAAATAAAAAAAAATTGGGCCAATGAGGGGCTGCCACGTGGCAGGGTCCCCCTGGATCCTGGAGCAGGGTTGTGGGTCGGGTAATGGGTCAAAAAATGACCCGTCTCACCCATGAGACGGGTTGGAGTGTTCTCACACAAGTTTTTGTCTCTAAAAATTTCATTAGAATAATTAAAAGTAGCCTTAATTATTACTCAAAGTTCATTCGTAAAACCCATGAAAATAGGAGGACTATCATTCTGGGACAGAGGGAGTATCTAAATTTTTCTTTTTTTGTCCATAGATTAATGTACTTTTGTAGAAAAGTCACTAAATTCTTCTCTCTCTCTTTTTTTTAACATACTAAATTCTTCTTTAACAAATAACCCAAATACCGCAATTAATTTCATTTTAATAGTCAAAAAATTTAGCTCAAACAACATTTTATATATATGTTCAATATCTACCAAATACACTTTTTGACACATACTTGTAAATTCAAGGTTCCAAAAAGTGCTAGGCGGTCGCTAAGCGCCGCGGCTGGGCTTAGCGCCTAAACTGGGCCTAGACGGGATCTAGGCGGGGCTGAGAATTCAGACATATTTATAATATCCTAGGCGGGACCAAAGTGTTTCATGAACGCTTAGCGCCTAGGCGATCGACTTTTAGAACATTTCTTGTAATAACTTAAGCAATCAATAATAAATAACCCATTTCTTTTAAATAAATTATGTGGACTTTTGAATCGTTTATTGAATTAAGAGGGGGAAAAAAAGTAAAAGCGTCATCAAGTTGCCTCGTTCTTCTAATGATTAAAGTTTGTCTTAATTAACAAAATGAAATTGTAGGCCAACGTCTTGTGTAAGCCTTTAGAAATCAATGACTTATAAACTTGTTTACATATAATTGCAAGATCAATGAATTGCAAATATTCATGAAGAATAAACTGCCCGGTAACGTAAAAATTAAGTGCATCCATTTGGTACTGAGAACATAAGTGATTGTGATGAACATTTGGCTATCATTACAATGTTTGCTTGGAATCAAGAATGGAGCCAAATTGGGGGGGGGGGGGGGGGGGGGAGAGAGAATTGACCCCCCTGAACTTCTATGAAATGTTGTTTATCCCCCTCAATTTTATAAAAGTATACTCCATCTGTTCTGTCTGAAATTGCAAAATGTTAATTAAATTTGACCAAGAAAGTATGACAAATTTGATAAAGTTAATGCAAAATCTAAACAATGTTACTGATGATCAAAAAAAAAAAAAAAAAGAGAATAATATCAAAAACAATTTTTAAATTTTTATTAAGATTATTAAATTAACACTATTCTTGGTCAAAATATAATTAAGTTGGCAACATTAGTTAATATTTTACAATTTCAAATGAGACATGGATGGAGTATATATTGCAATTTTGACCATAAAACTTAGGAAAAATTGCAAGTTATATCTAAAAGTCTGAGAAAATTAAGAATTATATATTGAAACAAATCAAAACTTAAAGGAGTTAAAGTGATTTAATATGATTTTAATGGCCTTTTTCTATATATAAAAAAATGAAATCCAACTATCAATACTATGGAGTATACTAATCATAGTTATTAATATCATTCCGGTTGATGCACCAGTTTTGCTATTGAAACGGGATGTATCGGTACCGGAGTGTACCGGCGCACCGTTCCGGATTGACCGCACTTTTTCATATATTTATAATGGAAGTATAGTATGTCAGAAATACGAAACCTTATTACAGCTTGCTATTTGTCTAATAAGAATTGATATAACTTTGTTTCTAAAGATATAAACATTAACATAATTAAAAATTAACTTCTTTAAAATGGGTTAAAATGCCACTTTTTCATAGCTATAAATGAGTTTTGATTCACAACTTGTTGTGGAATAAGCCCTCCCAACCAAGCAAATCGCAAGAAATCAACAGCCCACAAACAAGCACAAGAAATAATAACCAAAGCAAAAGACAGAAGAACACAATAAATTATTACCCAGTTCGTCAATATGTTTGACTACGTCTCGGGGCACTACCAAGCCAGGATCTTGCACTATAATATGTTAAATCTGAGTTACAATGAGTTTGGGGGCGGAGCCCTGCTTATATAGCAACCTATGAATAAGATACAAACCCTAGACAGAGAAGGAATCACGAAACTGCTCTAATTTGGTCTAGCCCCCCGTTTTTCCGGCAATTCTGTGCGACCGCATAGAATCTTTGAGAAGCTGATGGGCGACCGCCTAGGGAAAACTTGGGCGACCGCACAGAACATCTGAATTCTGTTTTCCTACTTTTTTTCTTCCTTTCTCTCTGCTCGCTAGTTTCTGGTTGTTTCTCTACTCCAACAATCTCCCACCTAGAGATCAACCGCGTATACAAGCCCCGTATCCGTCTTCAACTCATCCTTAGTGCCATAGTGCTCACCATCGATCATGGTAGTGCCGTCCTCCCCTAATTCTCCAAGCCCCGTTGAAGCTATACCCAGCTTCAACTTCTCCTTGCTTGAGAATCTTAGAGCCTTGCCATCCGATCTACACTCTCTGTTAGATCTGCGCAGCGAAATATCCGGTCCTGGAATATTTGGTTCATCTTCAGTGACCCCTTGACCTTGGTCATCATGAACCATCCCGCTCCCTGAGCTCATACTCCCCACCATTATCCGATCTCAAGCTTTTGAGCTTAAGTCCCGTCTGATTCTCCACCAAGGCCTTCCACTTCTTAAACACCTCGAATGCCCTCATCTTTGTGTTTCAAGAAATAAACCTAGACCTTCCTTGTCTAATCATCAATAAAAGTCATGTAGTATGACGCACCACCTAGAGAAGTTACCGGGGCCGGTCCCAACAAATCCGTGTGAACCAATTCTAACTTTGCTTCCCTCAAAGCCCTACCTGTCCTCGAGAAATTACTCCTCGCATGTTTGCCGAATACACAGTCTTCATAAATCTCCACGTCGACTGTCTTCAAACCCGGTAGTTTCCCCTTTGAGCAAAGTACCCGTACCCCCTTCTCACCCATGTGACCCAATCGACAGTGCCATAAATCTGTATCACCCTTGGCTGACGTCACCGCGATACTATCCTTGGTGTTGTTCATCAAATACAATCTTCCTTCCTAATTACCTTGAACGATCTCAGAATCCTCCTTGGTAATAACCCAGTTCCTGCAGCTAAAAGTTACCATGTAACCTACTTCATCCAGCTGCCCAACTGATAATAGGTTCTTTTTTAAACCCGAAATGTGTCTGACCCCGTGTAGATGTAAAACCTTCCCGTCCGATGCTCCTATTCTGACATCCCCCTTCCCCTTGATTTCCAAAGGCTCGCCATCCGCCAGATAGACCTTTCCGAAATCACCGGAAGTGTAATTTTCCATCTTCTCTGCATGCCTACATGAGTGGAAGATGCCCCTGAATCCAGCACCTATGATTCTAGCGAACTACTAACGCTCAGAATCAATACATCTTCACCCTCAGTTATCACATTCGCCGAATTATCCCCTCGCCTGGGACAATCCCTCTTGTAGTGTCCAACTCCTTACAATGATAGTACTGAACCGATCCCTTGGCAACCCTCGGTGCATTCTTGTTCTCCCTAGGCATGTACTCACCACCTCCTACGTTTTCCTTTGATTCATTTCTCCCCTTGTTGCTAGTACCCGGCTTTCCCTGCTAGTTGTAGCTAAAGCCGATCCCGAAGTAGATGGTGCCCCCAACTTCTTTATGCGATTTTCCTCGCCTAAAAGAAAGTCCTTAACATCATCATACTTCAATTTGTTCTTACCCGCTGAAGCATTTAACGTTGTCACCGTTCCGCTCCAACTTCATGGTAAAGACGCTAGCAATTGACAAGCATGAACCTCATCCCCAAACGTAATATCCAGCGCCGCCAATGAGTCTATAACATCCATAAACTCATCGATGTGCTTGGCTAAGATCCTCCCTCTTGCATCTTGAGATTACCCATCTTGCGTATCAAATCAACCTTATTTGCAGCAGACGGAGTTTCAAATCTCTCAGTAAGATAATCCAATAGCTCCTTGGTGGTTTTCGCCTTCTTGGTAGTCTTCGCGATCTACTTTGACAAAGTAGATCGAACCACCCCTAGGGCTTTCTGATCCATAAGATCCCAATCTTCCTGTTTTTCGCTTTCCGGCTTGACTCCTGTTAAAGGCTTATAGAGATCTTTGTTGTACAAGAGATCTTCTATTTGCATCCTCCAAATCGCATAGTCAGACCCATCAAATTTCTCCACCGCTTGTTTATCCTTGCCCATTCTTGATTGCTTGATAAACCCGGATCGTTAAACCGGAGCTCTAGATACCAGTTGTTGTGGAATAAGCCCTCCCAACCCAAGCAAATCGCAAGAAATCAACATCCCACAAACAAGCACAAGAAATAAATAACCAAAGCAAAAGACAGAAGAACACAAGAAATTGTTTACCCAGTTCGTCAATATGTTTGACTACGTCTGGGGGCACTACCAAGCCAGGATCTTGCACTATAATATGTTAAATCTGAGTTACAATGAGTTTGGGGGCGGAGCCCTGCTTATATAGCAACCTAGGAATAAGATACAAACCCTAGACAGAGAAGGAATCCAGAAACTGCTCTAATTTGGTCTAGCCCCCGTTTTTTTCGGCAATTCTGTGCGATCGCACAGAATCTTTGAGCGACCGCCTAGATTAATTTCTACAAGCCCTAAAACCTTTCAGAAGCTATGGGCGACCGCCTAGGGAAAACTTGGGCGACCGCACAGAACATCTGAATTCTGTTTTCCTGCTTTGTTTCTTCCTTTCGCTCTGCTCGCTAGTTTTCGGTTGTTCCTCTACTCCAACACAACTTTCATTTAAAATGAGTATAAAATGTCGGTTTTTCATTTCAGACAGAACACGCGTATTTCGGTCGGTTCGGACCGGAACGAACCGGTTCAGCCGGAACAGTACAAGCCGAAATTTAATTGAAATGGAATTTAACGCATTCTGCACCGATTTTTAACTAGAACGGTACATTCTGACCAGAACGGAACGGAATTTATAACTTTGATACTAACTTATCATAGTAATTTAACGGAGTATACTTTTAAATGGCCTTTTTTCTATATACAAAAAATGAAATCTTTTCAGGAGTACTTACACAATGTTCTGTGAAAATAAGCAACTCGAATATGTGATCAGGCTTTGTCCGCCAACAGCTCAATTATTATTTTTGGACCAATATTACCTTCATTATTAATGATGTAATTTACTACTCCCTCCGTCCCAAAATGATTTTCGCGTTTGACTATTCAAACTTTTTAAGGATATGAACCTTTGCTTCACTAGCCATGCTTTGTTTAAGTCGAAAATGTAGAAATGTGAAGAACTTTATGGGACAATGAGAAATGGCAAATGAGAAGATCATTTTGGGACGGAGGGAGTATAATTTATTAAAATTGTCCCACTAAAACTGTCTTGCTTTTTAATAATAACTTTTTTTTTTTTTTTTTTTTTTTTTTGCAATTTAAGTCATTTGCTTGGGACGGATGAAAAAAACACAGTTGTGATTTATTTATTTTCGTGTGGCAAGGAAAGAAAATACTCTTAAGTTGTCTCTTATTTTAAATTATATGCCTAGACAAATGTGACTCTTGTTTTAAAAATGAGGGTACATTCTTAAATAAATGGCCCATTTATAATAAACAAAAAATATTTAAAATTAAATTTTAAATATTTGATATCAATAATGGGTTGATGACAATTTAGACCCTAAAGTCATATACCACCCTCCCAAACGAACCCTGAAGTTTTTTTTCGTCAGATCAGACCTTGAAGTGTAAAAAAGTCGTCAGTTAAGGCCTTTTTGACGAACTTTGTTAGAAAAGTCAGTTAAGTAGCATGTGCCATGCACGTGATTGACGAAATGGATGGATTTGTAATTGATATTAGGTACTAAGGGCTTTAGTTAAATTCTTAAAACTTAAAGGGTTAAAAATTCAAATATACAATATTTTTCTGCATAATTAATTTATCAAAAAAAATTACCAAAAAATTATAAGTACAATTTAAAAATAAATTTCAGATTTGGAATTGATTTAATTAAAAAAATTCAATACAACCTTAGTATTTTTAAAATATTGAAATTAAAAATATAGAAAAATTAATCTTTCGTTTTCACTATTTAATCTTTATTTTTCTTTTTGTTTCTTTTTTTTTTTGTCATTTTATCTGTTTTATTTATTTTTAATGTAATAATTAGTATGATTAATTTTATATATTTTTAAATTTTAATATATTAAAATACTAAAGGTGTTATTTAATTTTTTTAATTAAATCAATTCTAAATCTGAGATTTATTTTTAAATTGCACTTATAATTTTTTGGTAAAATATTTTGATATATTAAATATGCAGAAAAATATTGTACATTTTGATTTTTTTTAACCTTTTAAGTTTTAAGAATTTCACTAAAGCCCTTAATACCTTATATCAACTACAAATCCATCCATTTTGTCAATCACGTGCATGGCACATGCTACTTACTGATTTTTCTAACAAAATCCGTCAAAAATGCCTTAACTGACGACTTTTTACACTTCAAGGTCTGATCTGGCGGGAAAAAAATCAGGGTTCGTTTGGGAGTGTGGTATAATGACTTTAGGGTCTAAATTGTCATTAACCCTATCAATAATACATAAAAAAAAAAAAAAAAAAAAAAACCTTATAGTTTCAGCCTTATTATAGTATACCAAATTATATACTCCATTATATGTACTCCCTCCTTCCCACCCATTTTAAGAGTCAAAAATTTCTCAAATGGGTGTCCCAACTTAAGAGTCAAAATCTATAAAAGGAAAGTTTTTTATACTTTTTTATTTAGTGGACCCCACATGTTATACACACAACAATTATCCATTAACTATTCTTTACCTCACTTTCTCTTTCCTACCTACTTTCTATACTCAGACCATCTACAATGGTTCAACAACCCATTTCCATTCAACACTCACTTTATCACTCCACCTCATCTTCTCTCTCCATCCACCTACTCATTCAACAACCCATCAACTTTTACACCTTCCAATGGCTTATTTAATACTTACCATTCAACACCCTCCCAACTCATCATCCTACCCCACTAATTTTATTTTATTTTATATCTTTTATTTTATGATTAGTAAAATAATAATAATAAAAATTATTATTATTTATAATTAAAAAATTCACACTTAATTAATGTTTTTTAATTGTAGGAAAAAAGATAATTACTTGAATTTTGTGTGTTGAAATGGTTATTATTGGAATCCATTTCACAAAAGAGAGGAGATTTTTTTTTGGTGTCGAAATCTAATGAAATTTGCATCTACTTATAGAAAAAAAAATGCTGAATTTTGGTATATATATATATATTTTTTTTTTTAAAAAAAAAAATGAAAAAGAAAAAATGCAAATAGAAAAATGGGTGAGAAAATAAAAACCAACCAACCAGCGTCTGCCACGTGTCTGAATGAGGTTGGTTGGTCTGGGAAAAGGTGGCCACTAGCACGCCAGACTCGCCTAGCCAGCGCGTGGGATGCACGCGCCACGTCTACGCCAATGGAAGCCCGACGCGTGTCAAATGGCTGGCCCACCTTTCTGCACCAACGCCTATTGATCCCAGCCAACACCCTCCCCCATTCAACAACTCATCCAACACCCCATTGCACCCCCTCCACTTATTGACCACCATCCAACACCCAATTCAATAACCCATTGTGGGTGGTCTCACAACACTATATTTCATTATCTATACTCCCTCCGTCCCATCTTAAGGTTCAAAAATTTCCATTTTGGGCGTCCCATCTTAAGGTTCAAAATCCATAAATGGAAAGTGGGGCCTACATGTCATATTCACAACAATTATCCACTAACTCTTCTCTACCCACTTTTTCTCTCCCACCCAACTATCAAACACTCACAACACATCACTTTTTTCTTAATTCTATAACCCAAAAAGTTTTTGAACCATAAGATGGGACGGAAGGAGTATTTTATAATAAAAAGATTTTTTCTTTAATTCTTGTATCATCTTAGTTTTTGACTTTTAAATTGGGACGGGAGTATAAATTAACGTTATCCTTTGTTTCCCGCGCTTTAGATTTAACTTTACCAATTATCAAACCCACCATCTCCGGCCTCCTCTTCCTAAAGTCACCTTTTTTCCTCTCTCCCTCTCTTCCATTCTAATTCCTTTTTCTTTTTCACTTCTTTCTTCACACAAATTCCGAACTTTTTCTCTCTCCTAAATTACCAAATTCCTTCTTTTCTCTTTCAGTTCATACCCTGACACACACACACACACACACCCGTTTCATGTACAGTTTATCCTCCCTCCTTCCCCCCATTTCTTAATTGATGGATTCAACTGAACCCACCAATTCATCAGCTCAACCCAAATCCAAACTCTTTTCAAAAACTTCAAAAAAAGTCATTCACCTCAAGAAAATCCACTAAATCCCTCTCCAACAATGCCTTCTGCATGCTCCTCCCTCACGAAAGATTCAAAGATGGCTGTTGCCCTATACCCGATTCTTTCAACAAACTCTCCCAATCTGACATTCGAAATCGTGCTTCCATGGATGCTTCATTGCCAAGCTTTTTGCCGCCATTTCTTCGTTAAGCAGCCTACGCTGAGTTACAGTTGGCTCAGTTTCCTACAATAGTGATGCTGTTCAGTGTTCGGATCAAGCTGTTGTTGATCAGCTCAAAACCTTGTCTGAGCTCAGTATAAGTTTTTGAAGAAAGACTTTAATTCCTCCACTCCCATGTCACTCTTTTGCTCTCTGAAATTCAAGAGCAGCAGAGTTTGATGAAGATGTATGAGATCACCATGAACAAGATGCAGAAAGAGATTGAAGATAAAGAGCTAAAATCTCTTCTCTCAAGAATGAGCTAAATGAAGAAACTTCCAACAACAAGTCGATCGATCGAAGCTTAATTCAAGTGGTGTTTCTCGATTCTCGATCATGTGAATCTTTCCAATTTATACCCCAAAGATTTCATCACGGTTTGCATTACGCCTTAAGATCTGTTAGAAATTATGTGAAGATGCTGATTCGTGAAATGGAGCGCGCCAATTGGGACATTGACGTTGCTGCGAATGCAATCGAAGCGGGTGTGGCATTTCGTCAAACAGGTCATAGGTGTTTTGCTTTTGAAGCATTCGTTTGCGGTCTACTGTTCGACGGCTTCAACGATCCTAATTTCGGCTCCCCAACGAGGTCCTACCGGAGAGAAGGCGATCACCGGAGCACCTCCTTCTACTTTCATCAGTTCAAAAAAGTTTAAAATCAGCCAACACGATTCATTTCCTGAAGCATAACCCGAACTCCACGTTCGGGAAATTCACTCGGAAGAAGTTCCTCCGTTTGGTTCACCCGAAAATGGAGGCTTCCTTCACCGGGAATCTCAACCAGAGGAAAATGGTGAACGTATCGGAGTTTCCGGAGACATCATTCTTCGGGACGTTTGCAGAAATGGCGAGGCGGGTTTGGATTCTGCATTGTTTGGCCTTCTGTTTGAGGATGGTGTCGGCATTTTTTCAGGTGCCAAAGAAGTGTAGATTTTCAGAGGTGTACATGGAAAGCGTGACGGATGAGGTGTTTTCCGCACCGGCAGTGATCTTAAGGTGGCATTGACGGTGGTTCCGGGGTTCAAGATTGGTAAGACGGTGGTGCAAAGTCAGTGTATCTATATTAGTAGTAGGATTGACAATCGTTTAGTATGTAAGAGTGAATGAAAATGTCATATTCATTCTATTTTTAGTGTAAAATTTATCCTATAATGGTTACATTCTATGGAATTAAATAACCAATTTTGGTAGCAAGTAAACACTAAGAGAAACCATGTTCTTTCTCTGTATTTTAAATTCGTGTACTCCATGTTAGGACATTATCTTACGTCGATAATTAATAAGTTTTGTTGTGATTATATAAAGATTTTAGGCTATTTATCTCATTGTTAATGGTTTTGAGATGGAACATCAATCTTTAGATGGTATCAGAGCTGAGCATTACACGTGTAAGCCCAACGACCCACGATGTTGCTATGCCCACGTGAGGGGGCGTGTTATAGACATTATCCCACATTGAGAACTAACATGTTGTGCCTTAACTATATAAAAATCCTGGGCTCCGTAAGTCCCGGTTTAAGGATCTTAGCTTGATTTCGTATACTTCACGATGTTGCTCCGCGTCACACGATTATTAAGTACACGTTGTAAGCTTTAGCAAAATTCGGCTATCCCACACCGGCAATATATGTCATGCCTTGACTATATAAAGATTTGAGCTCTGTAAATCTCAGTTTAAGGTTCTTAGTTTGATTTCGTACACTTAGGAATCAATACAAAAACTAGTAACGAAAATGGGTTAACACTATACTATAAACAACGATTCACGTCATGCGAATCTCTAGTCAACACTATACTATAAACAACGATTTACGTGAACTTCTTGAATAATTCAAAAAACACCTTTTAACTTTAACGCAACTTCTGTGAATTCAAATTTCAAAACTTAATTCAACACTTTCTAAAAATGACTGAATTTAATGGGATTTCATCTTGCTCATTATGTGTCAAGATTTATTAGGTCTATGGTGATCTCATTTAGATTTTATAAATATAAATGACCTTCAAAAACAAAAAAAGATGCAACTTCATTCATACTATAGATAAAATAAGAGAGATGAGACTCCATTCAAACAATCAATCAACACACTTGTCCGGGGCGGATTGGTTCATGGGGATAATTTACATGGCCGGAAAACGAGTAGATGTGCCTCCATTATTCAAGGAAAAAGGTGGAGTATTAAGCGCTCGATATTGGGTGGTGGCAAGAGGAATCTTTGCATCATCAATTGTTAATTTCCTTCAATAGCTAGTTTGATGTTGTATTCGAGTAGATGTTAAGAGGGACACCCACTTTCGTGAAAGTGTTGTATCTAGTTTTCTCCGCTCTTCTTGCCAATTCAAGTCTTAAGAATTATATTGACTTGTTGCGGACATATCATTTAACCAGATATCATTGATTCAAAGACATATTCTCAACAGTTCAATATAAATATTTTCCTATCAATAGCAGTGTTCTAAAAAGCGGACTAAGCGCTAAGTGGCCCCAGGCGCCGCGACTCTTGGGCAGCCAATCTAGGCATAAGGCGGTTTAGACGAATTTAAGCGGTCCTAGGAAGGTCTGGGCGGTCTAGGCGGATCTGGAGGTCTGGCGGATTTAGGCGGGTTTAGGTGGGATAGGCGGTCTAAGTATTTATTTATTTTTTTTTTTTTTTTGGGTTGCCTTAAAACGACGTTGTTTTACAAGGATTGAAAATGGAAACAATGAACACAGTTGAATATTACTTGACCTTAGTTTATGTTGTGGATGATGGATTGCATTTATAATTTTCATACGCTCTATAACTTTTGTGTTTTTAATTCTCAGCCCCGCTTAGGCCCCTAGGTGCTTGGTCTGCCTCTGTCGCCTAGTATCCGCCTAGGGCTTTTTAGCACCTGTCGAAGAGTATACTCCTTCTGTTCCAAATAAGTTGCAACATTTTATCATTTAGGGTGTTTCATTTAAGTTGCAACAACCCAAAAATGGAAAACTTGTTATTACTTTTATAATCATCCACTCATTCTTTCTTCTTCTCCCAACCACTCATTATTCCCCACTCATTCTCTTTCCTTCCCCACTAATTCCTCTCTCTTCCTCACTATCTTTCATTCTTAATACTCCCTCCGTCCCATCTTAAACTTCAAAA